>CM030361.1:138584765-138728506 GCA_017893485.1 Hemerocallis citrina
TTTAGATCCGATCGAGATAAAGAATATTTCTCAATGGGATTCAGAGAATTTTGTAACTCACATGGAATCATACTTGAAACTACAACACCCTAATTACCACATTCAAACGGCATTGCCGAAAGAAAGAATCGAACACTCATTGATATGTTGAATTCTATGTTTTTGACTGCTGGATTACCTTCGTAATTTTGGGGTAAGGCTGTACTGACTGCTAACAACATTTTGAATATGTTGCCACACTCTAAGTTGTCTACTACGCTGATATGGGTAAAAAACTCAGTCAATTTGAACCGTCCGATCCTTTCGCAAATCTAGAGACTCCAATGGGCGAGATAGTAGTCTGAAAGTACAAGCCCACAACCCAAACATAAGCCGTCTTCAAACCTACATGCAGAAACTCCAGCCCAACTGGGGAAGGTTAACCAACCATTTATGGTTGGTAATAAAATCCCCTAAAATCAGGTAGATAATTAACCAATCAGATCTTTAATCAAGGGGATTTTATTAATCAGTTGAGAAATCTTTCCTTAACTGGTTCTCTACAGGCCTATAAATACATACCCCCCCCCCCTCTCAGTTACCTGGTAATCAACATTTTGCCACTAAAACCTAGCTCTCATTTTCTAGTTACTGACTTGATCGTCGGAGGGTATGTTGCCGAGAAATCTCACGGTGTCTCAGGCTTTTTGCAGGTTTCCACTGGCCAACAACCATTTCAACCACCACCAGCACCGCAAATCCACTTAAATACTAGCCTCTCATCCATATTAGATTGACGGCTGCGATATGAGCTTTCCACATAAATACAAGAACTCATCATCTGTTGTTATTACATCGAAAAAAGAAACATCACATTGGCCCCGTTTGTGGGAAATCTTGAATAGATCTAGCCTTCTGATCAGCACTGCAGTTCAAAGCCTCCTCCCACCATGGCTCATAAAGCAAAGAGGACGACAGTAGTGAGTCACCAAGCAGACCCCCAGCCTCCTCCTCCGCCACATCCATACCGCAGTAGGGCCATCACACAGGGGTCGCAACGAAGACAGAGCCCATCCCTAATGCTTCTCACTCATCCAGACAGAGGGCCGAACAACCAGCAGAGTTAGACCTTTGAAACCTCATTAACAGTCGGCTCAACTGCTCCAGGAATGAGGCAGAGCATTCAGACCGCCAGTGGATCACACCAGTCATTCACCCTGATGGGGGTACGAGGAGCGAAGCCCCTCCCCTGTGGATCGGTGTGCCCCAAAAGCTGACTAAGAAGAGGGAGGACACATAACCAGAGCCGGCTTCCAAGAGTTCAGCAACAAAGTCTTCGAGCCCTTTGAGGAAACAACATGAATGACTATCACTCGGACAAACCGCGCTTCGTCCTGATTGATAATGAAGAGACCTACGGGTTCACCCTATTCGAGGGACGTGAATACTTGGTGATAAAATATATTCAGGAAATGGAAGACCGACTCACTCAAATAGGGGAAGACGAGAAGTAGTCAAATAGGAGCTACCATCCCGTCCAACCCCCTTATCCTCTTCCATCCTTGAATCCCCCGTTTTGAGGAGTTTTAAGCCCTCAACATTCAAAACATACAACTGTGAGTCTAATCCAGATGATCACATTGAGAGTTTCAAAACTCTCATGACAATTCACAGCGCCTCCGATGCCCTTCTTTGCTGAACCTTTCCGCCACGCTGTGAGGTTCCACATGGGAGTGGTACTCCCAAGTCGCCCTTGGTTCTATCTACTCATTCGACTAGCTCAAGGAGAGTTTCCTCACCCATTTCGTGACTAGCCATTAGGCTGAAAAGATGAGTGCCTCCCTACTAGATATGAAGCAAAATGACGGAGAATTGCTACGGGACTTCGTCCAGAGGTTTACGGCAGAGGCAAGGTCCATCCCCTCTCTTGATGCCGGTGTGACGGTAGCTGCCTTTAGGCACGACATTGTAATAGCCGCAAAATATTTTTAAAAATATTTTGTCCACATGTGCTTTACACTTTTCTTCTTATGCACGTCCTGATTATGTTGTTGTACTTATATTGAATTAATGAAATGTGAATGAAACTTTTATTATGATTAATTTAAACTATTTTATTAAATCCATGATAAATTGAGTAACATATAAAATTCCTAATATTTTTTTGTGTATTCTATGTCACACACAAAACCCTTCAAAACCCGTGCTTTACCAATGCACATTGGCCGGCCAAAATTGAATAGGAGGGAAGAAATATTTTGAATTAGATTAAGGAGTTGTGGACCTTAGGGATGCTTTCGGATCGGATACGGATCGGATATTGGCTATACCAACATCTGTATCTGCATTCCAAAGACGGATTCGGATACGGATATGGATATTACTTGGGAAAAAAATCATATCCGTATCCGTAAATTTTAGATACGGATGCGAATCGGATACGATCTACCAGATAACGAATATGAATTTAGATATCAAACATATAGTTTTTGCCAAGGTTTTAAATCTCAGATTTCAGACTCTTCTCGGCAAGGGGTGTTTCTTCTCGGAAAGTAGATATCGAAGGAGATCTCGGGGAAATGAGATAATCTCAAATGTTCATTTTGGACACTCAATAAATATATATTTTTTGTTAATAAACAATATATTGAATGTTCTAGATGTCATTTAACATTAGTGTGTCTATTTACTACTTTCTAATACTTTATAACTCTTAAAAGAATTTGTAAATGTTGCATTCTTGTTGCATTCTTGTTGCAGGCCCAAAATGAGATGAATTAAGTATATACAAAAAAGCTAAACAAACTGAAAACAAGACAGAGGAATTTGTAAATTCATGGTGTTGTAATGTTGTATGAGAAATATGCACCATTTGTTGAATTTTGTAATTATGGTTGCAGAGATTTTGTAAATTCATGATGTCATTTGACTAAGGTTATTGGATGTTGCTCTATTTTTGAAAGCCATACAATACATGTTAAGGAAATCAAAGATTCAGGTACTTGCGAGGCCATAGATAAATTTGTCAAACTACTAGCACCCACAAATGATTAGAACTAAAATTGAACTACAAAATTCACGAATATATACAAAATCTAGAATAGCAAAAATTAAATAACACTTACCTGGCTTTTCTCATCATATGCTCTGGTATTGGTCCCAAAAGTCAAAACCCTCTCCATCATCGCCAAATGCTCCAGATTCTCATGTGTAAACAATTCAAAGTATTTAAAAGGTTTAGATTAGGATTTACAGGAGTAATAATGGATCTTAGACACAAATCTAAATAAGTTAGTTGCTCACCGAACAAACATTGGAGTAGCATCAGTCACCAACATACTCTTCTTGGTTGTAATTGTGGTTGATCTTCTGAGCTCAATACATATCAGCAACCACAGAAGAACCATAAGAAGAACTAAAGATATGTTACAAAGCAAGAGAAAATAGTGGACCAACAGAAGGGAAATGGTTAACTAAAAAAAGTGAAAAAACAAAAGAGAAATGGACCCATATATGAATATGATATATCAGACTACATTCATTTACTTTCTAAAATGTTGTGCCTTGATCCGGATTCTTATCTTCGCGAACGCAGCAGTATCAGTAAGCAGGAATGCAGGTATGCAGTAGTAAGCACCAAAATATTACAAAATGCAGGAGTAAGCAAGAATGCAGCAGCAAGAAATTGAGTGATCATATTGCAGAAGTAACCTGTATGTGACAAAATGCATTTAGGAAGTAAACATATAAATCAAAAATTATAAACAGTCAAAGTTCTGACACAACCAAAATTAGTAATCTTGAGTGCAATTTGGAACACAATATGAAACAAAAAAAATTGTAACAACATTAGCAACAAGCTGTATTGTTCAAATCCTTGAACTAAGCATGGAAGGCAAACATTGAAACAAAACATATGGCAATTCATACAACCACAAGAGTACAATTTGAAGTTATGATTGTGAGAGCAATGCTTATGATCAAAAGAAGACCAATTTAAAGCAAATACTAGTGTTAGTAAAATAAATTAAATTATGCTAACAAATATAAAAATACCGATAGAAATGACATTGTGAATGTATCGACATATCTTAACCAGAAGAGCACTGCTGCTTTAATAGTTGTATGACAAATTTTGCAGGTCGGACAACAAAGTAAGAGGAAAGTAAAAAAAGCATGATTTATTGATAAATGGTATAGAAGAAAAAGGTAGAAACAGGAGATTACAAAAAACTGTTTACCTTGGACCTTTCCTTTTGTGTGTAAGGAGAGTACCATTTCATCAATCCGACTTTCCCTTGTCGACTATAAGAAGTACAAAATGGATCTGTGAAAAGGAAGGAAGATTCAATAATAATTCTATTAACAGCTTCAACTATCAGTAGGAGATTTACCATCCATTCAGAACATATATATGATAAGTAAGACATTTTAAACATCGATAACAAAAGATAACTTTGGCATTCACCTCCTTACGAAAAAACAGGTAATGTATGTGATGACAATACTGACATCCCTCGCCACTCTCCCTTCATCATGGTGTCAGCATCTATAATTACATACATTCTCAAGTAAATCCACATTCACTCAATGATAGGTCCAAAACCTTAGTCCCAAATAAAATATGAAACTTGTTTCTTAAGAGCAATAGTAAGATTCTGAGAATTCCACACTTACTCAAGGTCACCTCTCCTCATTGCGGCTGACAATCTCTTGGACAAAGCTCAATCAAGTTGATGAAACACCAAGCTACAATCATTCGTAGATCCTACATCCATGGTTAGCCACAAACCAAAAAAAAACAGAGAAAAAAGAAAGAAAAAACTAGGAAACATCAATCCAAACATACAACTACAAGTCCATCAAAACAAGTTTGTTACACGAACATCCATAATAAGATTCAAAACACAAAATCCATACAAAATAACAAACAGAGAAGTAAAACAATGTCCCTCCATGTTGTCAATAATCATCATCCAGTTGTACCAAGATATACTCATCCACCTCATCGTCACTTTAAGAACAAGTTTATAACAACTCTTCTCATCATCAAATTGAAATTTTCGAGGCTACAAGCTCCATCAACTTTTTTCGAGGATGCTCGTATCAACATTTGGCGTATATCGGCTCTCGGTTTCTTTGAACATGTTGTTATATGGTTCTTTAGGTGTGTAGTTCCAAGTCTACTTTTTGCACTAGTTTTGAAATGACAACGTATGCACTCGGCCTTTTTGCATTTTAATACTACCTCTTTCTCATCCACCATTTCTTTTACATCCTCATCATATTTTTCAAAATCTTTCCACACTTCTGATCTATTTCTCGGTTGTTTTCGTACTTGAGAATTTGAATTACTTGATGATTCAGTATTAATGGGTTGAGTGATAGATTGTTCATTAGGAGAAGACATGATGAACAATTGAACACTATTTTCTTTTAAAAAGAATATAACATAATAACATTTAATTCATCACTTTGCAACAACAACATCAAATAACATTTAATAACATAATAACATTCAAAGATGGTGAGAGACAGAGAAAGATTTATACCATCTCGTGAACTCTTTGGCTGTTGTCGGCGGTAAAGAAAACAACAACCAAACACGAATTTCTAAGTTGAACAACAACAAATATCATGAAAAGTCACTGGATTTGGGTTTTTTGATTTGGAAAAATAGGGTTTTTGATTTAAGGATGCAGCCATGGAGGGGATGGGTAGAGGTGACGGAGAAGAAGAGACAGGATTTGGGAGTCTTCCGATTTAGAAACTAGGGTTTCTGATTTGGGGATGCAGAGAAACTAGGGTTTTTGATTTGGGGAAACTAGGGTTTTTGAATAGACAGGGTAGAGGTGAAGACGATGAGGAAAATGTGGGAGATGAAGTTGGTCAGAGTAATCGACGGTGATGAGAAGAAATTTCGACGGCGATTAGAATGAATTTTGACGGGTTGAAGTGAAGGGGAAGTGCTTTTTTTTCTTTTTCTTTTATTTTCTTTTATTTTATTTGGGTCCGACGGGCTGACTAATTGAAGGGGAAGGGGTTGTTGAATGTTGAGTCTGGCTTGTTGTTTAGAAAATATGAAAGTATAGGGTAGGTTTTTTTAAAAGTATATAACTATATATATTTATTGGATAAATATATAATATTAAGTGGATATCCAAATCCGAATCTTTTTTTATAAGGAATATCCATATCCATATCCGATCCACATTTTTTTGAATTTGGATATCCGAATCAGTATCTGTATCCGCCTAGATATGGATTTTTCATATTCGTATCCGTAAAAGTTTTGGATTCGGATACAGATCGAATCGGATATATCCTTATCTGAGAGCATCCCTAGTTGTGGTTAGTTATTTGGAAGTGTGTGGGTGGTTTTAGAAACTCCCCATTATCTCTCCTCCTTTAATAACCTCCCACCGACCAATGCTCAAGAGGAACCTCTCATTTTCCTTTTGCAAAAATCGTACACTCTTGGCTTTGGAGTTCTAGTCTTGGAGGAGGAGGCTTGGAGATTTCTAGAAGTTTCCATTGCAAGTTGCATTAATAGGTGGGTGTTTCTTTGATTTCTATTAGTTTTGAATAGAATTATGTCATGTTATCATGCTATGTGTAGCCTTAAACCCTCTTAAATTGTATGTTATTTTTAGAATCGAATGCATGCCGATCGATCTAAGTTTAAGGAAATTATAATAAAAGAGAAGAAAAATCCGATATCATGTAATAACATTCTATAATTTTAGTAGTTTGATAGTATGAGAATGCCTTGTTTTGCTAGCCAGTTTTTTCTAAGTAGCAATGAACACACTATATTGAGTAATTGTAGGAGATGTAATCTGAGAATGCCTTATTATATTGGTATGAGTGAATTATGTTGATGTCTCATGTTGGTGATTAATTTAAATAGGGTATGTGTGGATATTTTGAATACTAAATTTCCATGTTATTATTCTCTGTAATATAGAGCTTAAATTTTATAAGTTAAGAATTTGTGTTCAATGTTAAATTAATGAAAATGTAGTAGAGATCAGTAAAGTATGTTCATATTTCCTGACAAGTTTTGGACAGATAGAGAGGCTAGAGAGCCTGGTTAGTCTGTTCAGGTTTGTGTAACACCCCGACGTTCAAATAAGGATAAATTCGAGATTTCACAGGATCTTTACTTCACTTCGTACAATTTTACAAGGAAATTTTAAAACTTTTTCAATACTACATCAGAGTTCCTTTACACATGGTTTTTACACAGCGAAAGAAATAAAAATTACAACAGTTGAAAGACAAAAACATAACTTGTACAATTTTACATCATTGCAACATTTTTAACTTTCATATAGCAATAGCATATCCACTTCATAACTCCATGAATGGTCCTTTACCTGCATGTCAATCTGTGGGCACGTCAGTTACTTACAACTGACGAAATGTTATACACGGCTATCCTCTCTATGCCGGGAATAGTATAACGATCTCATACTTTAACAAATCACAAAAAAAAGATTGAATGAACAAGTAAAGTGTCAAGAGTGATTATTCTAAATATAAGTGTATGTCATGCCTTAATGCCTAATGCACACAATTCTACACTAGGATGACACTAATGCACACTTGTTCAGATTCTATGCATCCCATACTACATAGGTCTGAGGGCAAGTGCCTATGTACTCCATATTGAAGGGTTCGATCCCTCGCCATGAGACTACCCAGTAATAAAACAAGTTTTAGAGTTATTTCACAGATACAGATCTCAGCCTCCCTGGCTATAATAACAGATCCTAGCCTCCCTGGCTATTATATCATGAGAATAATCCCGTAAATGCCCCTCTAGCCCCGGTATATACATATTCTTTGGAGTATGGTAAACATCCGTCGACTACCCTAAGTCCCGGATAAAATACAGTCCATCTCCTATGGAGCAACCACAGTCCACCAACTGGGTCTATAGCCACGGAGATCCACCGCCGACTATATAGAAGCACCCATTTACGTTTGCACAGGTCTATTACATCTTCACCTAAGTGCCTAATTATTTTTAGTTCAAGACATGAATATGTTATCACCCTAGAATCAGTTTTACCTCATACCGGATTTATTCACAAAATACAAGATCGCCCGACGGCATTAACTCGAAATCAAGTCTCAAAACCTTTCTTTCAAAATTACCGGTAACCGAGGTCTTACTAATCCTAAATCATAAATCTTTCATGTACAAGAAACATGGGTATTCACACCCTTTCATAATCATGTATTAAACTTAAATAATTTCTCCTTTCAACTTAATCACAAGTAATCATAGTCTCATCATTATTCATGATCTATCTATATAATAAAACACAAAGAAAGCTATCAAGTGGCTCTCCTTTCAATCCCCAAAAATCAAAGGCCCAGATCCAACTTCACAAAACATATTTTTCCTCCCAAAATTCAAATTCAAATCTCCCACCCAAAACAACTCCTATATTTATTTTTTTTATAAAAATTCTCTCTCTCTCTCTCCCTCCCTCTTCTATTCAAAAAAAAATTAAAACAAATTTTTTAAAAAAAATTATAAATTATAAATTTTAAAAATAATTCAAAAATAATATGTTTTTTGCTCTATGTTTGCTGGTGTTAATTTGCTTGACCTCAAAAATTATTTTATATGATAAAACAAGGTGTACTATTTCGAAAATGTGCCGTAGGCACGTGTCAACGGGCAAACCTAGTTCATTCATAATCTTGGAAGCGGATAATTTTTCTTCAAGGACACAATGAAATATTATTAACCATTTCAAACTCTTACAATATCTCAATTCGCTACGAATTATTCTTTAACACAATAAGAGTATAAACTCTTCAAGAGAAATTACTTCACAACTAATATTTTACTCTTTTTCACAAGGAAAGTTTCTATTCTCAAAACTTTATTTCTTTTTATACTTCAAAAATATACAAGGAAACTATCTCTTAATATTTCCACTTCATTTTATATTAATACTAAAGTTTAATTCCAATTAAAAATAAACATTCATGAGTAACAACCCCAAAAAAAAACAAATGTGAGGCATGGGTTTTGAACCCCAGACCTACGGCAAACATAGCCGGCACCTAACCCGAGCCCACTAGCCATTTAGTCCATATGGACTTTTGTCAAATATAGTAACCGAAATTCCTTTCATACATTAGTACAAATTTGGTAATTTAATTGAATGAAGAAAAAAATATAAAAGATGGCTATCAAGATTTGAACCCAAGATCTATTATAAGAGGTGCTCACTGGCTAACCAGTAAGTCCAAATGTGATTTCTGTCTAAGAGTTGTATTTGTATACTTTTGTTCATACTTTTCTGAAATTGTTTCTTTTTAACAAAACTTGTTTACCCAATAATCCAATCCTTTAGGATATTGGAATAAACTTCTCTTTGGACTAAAAGGAAATCTTAAATAATAATCAACAAGTCCAAACTTATTTTTTTTTAGCATATATCTCATTTAAAAAAAGATTATTTCCTTTCTTTACAAAATTTACATTTCTTTTCAAACTCGAAAATTAAAATCATGCTTTTCTAAAAACTAGTTTATGCCCAACATCCTACAAATAAAAATTTGTGTTAAGAATCAACATATCTTTTAATCGATTATGGATGTCTCAAAGGAATTCCTTTCATACAAAAGAAAATTGTATTTTTTTTTTTGACATATGTCAACATACTTCATAAAAAATTATTTCCTTCTCTTTTCTTTTTCATCATATCTCTAATCATATGTCGAAATATAGCATTCTTTAACAATTTCTCATACATACTAAGATTTACGAGTATTCTAACATTGTTCATAGTAATAATTCTTTAGTTAAACTCTTCTTTTCAATTTACACATAAACTTGCATTTCTCAAAACTTGAATGAAAAAAAAAATTATTTAATTTCTCTTATACAAATTGGGAATTTATAGCATGCCAACAAGTCTCAAATCATAAGAATTTTACAAAATCTCTTTCATGAACAAATTATTATTTTCCAAATGTAATAATAAAAAAATATACATATGTCGATAATAACAAAATTTTACTTTCTTCTTTCTTAGTCAATAAATCATAAAGCATGTTTATCATATGATATTCATCACTAAAATTCCCACATACTCAACAAGTACAAAAATTACAATCACATTAACATGATTCATGGTATAAAGAAATTCTTCTTTTTAATTAGCATGATATCACAACAAAATCAACCTCCTTCAAAACATGATATACTAGCATAAATTTTATCTTATAATTCTCAAACAATATCTTCTTATACTACTCCTTTTTTTTTTGTATGCATATCCTACACTAGAAAATAATGAAATCACCCACTAACACAATGTTAATCTATTTGTCAACATAGCATGATTCACTATTAATCTCACCACAATCATGGTATAGTTATTCTATTTTATCAAATTACTCATTCACTTTTATTAGCATGTACATTTAAAAAAATTTTGAAAGTAGGAGAACACCCACCTTGATTGAAGCTTGAACGATTGAAAGAATGATCACCACTTCTAGCTTCAAGGATTCCTAGCTCTTCTCCTCCTAACAATGGCCTCCTCTCTCTAGCAATTCCTCCAAGCAAAAGGACCCTCACTCTCTTTCTTTTCTTTCTTTCCTTTCTTCCTTTCTTTTGATAATGTTTTTGGCGCAAGATAAAGGTAGGAAATGGGGGCTCTATTTATAGGATTTTGGGAGGGTCTAAAGTGCAAAAATTCCACCTTAATAACTCTTCAAATTTATTCTACAACTCTCCACTTTCCTAACTCCTAAAACCCCCATCTCTTCACCTCCTCACTCTTCACAACTCTAACTCCACAACCCTTCTCCTCCCCACTCCAAGACCGGTCACCCCTAGCCCACAGAAGGGTCCAAATACATTTGTGTGTGCATGCACACATGCACAAACAAATATGAACACATTTCTATAACTCTAAATGTGTACTAATATTTGTTACTTGTCATGTATAACTTATTGTGATTTTAATAGTGGGCTTGCTACATGGGCCCATTCCTAATTAATTTGATTATCTAGTGGGCTTGCTACATGGCCTCATTTCTAATTAATTAATTTGATTATCTAGTGGGCTCCTCTCCTAATGGGCTAGATTTTATTCTATAGGTCCATGAATCAAAAGAAGGCTTAATTAAAACTTATGCATGCTAAAAATTTGTAAATGAGAATAAAATTCGTACGTGCATCATACGTGCAAAAATAAAAAATGCATTTTAATCAAAATAGGGGGAAAATAAATTTCAGTTTTATGAAATAGATTTAAATACATAAAAATAAATAATTTAAACCTATAGAAAATATTGTACGTAATGGTGGAAACACGTGCATCAAAACACGTAAAAAGCACGTAAATCCCAGGGATTGAAATATTATATTTAGTTGACTGAAATCAATACGGAAAATGTATAAATAGTACGAATCCAAAATATGTAGTGAAACACATTACAAAATATACGTGCGTAACACCCAGGGGCAAAATTGTAATTCCAATTTTGCGGGGTGTTACACTCTCCCCCCCTTAGAGTAGTTCCGTCCCCGGAACTCGCTAAGGTAAAGATTGTATTTTGTACATGTCACAGAAAATATTTGTATTTTGAAAACTTTAACTTTAAGAAAAATAAATGTAGTATACGCAATAAACAAGACAAGCTCTTTATAAGAAAACTATGAATATTAAGATGTTACAAAAACTAGGAAAATGGCCTAAGAAATGAAATGTGACAAGAGATAGAACGGTTTGAGAGAAATTTTTGTATAAAAATAATATTAGGTATGTCAATTAAGTCGTTAACTTCGAAATAGTTCGGAAAATAATGTGGCGAAGGAAACACAGTCAATAGGTAATTTGGAAAATTTTATCAATGTAATAAACGGTAGAAAATTCGCAAGATTTGCAATTTAAAACATGACCATTGAATAAGATTTTGGAAAAATAAATGGGAATAAGACTTTGTTGAAAACATAAAATGACTTTGTATATCAATTAATAAAATAGTTTGTAAGGGAACTATAATAATTATACACACAATTTGAAAAGAAAAAAAAAATAGAAAGCATACGTTGAAATACTTTGTGAATATACAAAATTTTGTAGTGATGAAAATATTTTATAACATTAAGACAAAATAATGTAAAGCACATACACGAGATGGAAACACAATTGAAAACAATAATTATATAGTGTAGCAAATTAGGACAATAGACATAAACACGTATATGCAAAAATATTAGTGTAGTAATTAGATGAGGGTAAAATGATATGTATAATAAGAATATTGAAATATATGATACATATAGAGATCATTGGAAAAAAAATATATATAAGTAATAACTAAGAATGCAAAGACAGTTAAAATTTGAGAAAAGATAATGTATAAATAGTGAGTATATACATTATATTAAAGATGTGTAAAACTATGAAAAGTAATGAGTAGCGATTAATAGTAAAAATCAAAACAAGTATGCAATAATAATAGTACCTAGTGTAGACAATAAAATAAATGTTAGGTCATATTTATATAGGTAGAAAAATTTCAATCTTGTTAAGAACATATAGGATGAGATAATATAATATCATAGAAATCAGATCATATAAAGTGAGAGCACATAAGAAAATTTCATAAGAAAAATCCAAAATAATAAATGAAGAAAATAATTGTTGAAATATTAATTTAATAAATGGCAATTTAAAACTTGACAAAATACGTAAAGTAATAGTAGACATAGACGGGTAAACATGAAGTGACATAAATACATGAAAGATGAAATTTTAAGTTTGAAAAACAAGTTTAAAATATCAAGACTAAGGAAGATAGATAAATAATAAATATTCAAATCATTTAATAACATAAGAAATTTTTATTTGAAAAAAAAAATATGGAGAAAGTAGCATGATAAAAATCTACAAAATAATTTGAGAGGAAAGTGTGTAAGGTATCATGAATGACGGTCCAAGCTACCACGCTTCCACTGCGCCACTCTGATACCCAGGGGAAAATGTGCTCGCATACACTCTCATATTAATGTATACAAGGAGAACATCATGATGACTCCAGCCATCCAAAAGAGAGAGAAAAACATCAGTGCATAGAGCAACACAAATGTAAATCACTTACATTTAAATCTCTATAGACTGAAACTCACACTCTAGTGTCTGCAGGAATAATATTGTAACTACTCAATAAGGTGTCACGGGTTCTAGACAATAGTTAATGATCTTACTACTCTTCCTAAACAAATCTTTAGTCTATCAAGTTCTGATTTACTTGGGTTAGCTGTAGGAGTCGGTTCCCAGCTAGCGGTGGTCCGAAGACGCTTAAATACCGTGTCGCTTAGGGCTGTTTACACCCGGTTGACAGAAGGAATCCTTTAGCTTGTTCCCAAATTTATCGTCCCTTTTTATCGTTCCTTATAAACTTGTACTACTTGTGAAGCATGCTCCGATACCATCTGTAACACCCCGAATTTCAAATAAGGATAAATTCGAGATTTCACAGGATCTTTACTTCACTTCGTACAATTTTACAAGGAAATTTTAAAACTTTTTCAATACTACATCAGAGTTCCTTTACACATGGTTTTTACACAGCGAAAGAAATAAAAATTACAACAGTTGAAAGACAAAAACATAACTTGTACAATTTTACATCATTGCAACATTTTTAACTTTCATATAGCAATAGCATATCCACTTCATAACTCCATGAATGGTCCTTTACCTGCATGTCAATCTGTGGGCACGTCAGTTACTTACAACTGACGAAATGTTATACACGGTTATCCTCTCTATGCCGGGAATAGTATAACGATCTCATACTTTAACAAATCACAAAAAAAAGATTGAATGAACAAGTAAAGTGTCAAGAGTGATTATTCTAAATATAAGTGTATGTCATGCCTTAATGCCTAATGCACACAATTCTACACTAGGATGACACTAATGCACACTTGTTCAGATTCTATGCATCCCATACTACATAGGTCTGAGGGCAAGTGCCTACGTACTCCATATTAAAGGGTTCGATCCCTCGCCATGAGACTACCCAGTAATAAAACAAGTTTTAGAGTTATTTCACAGATACGGATCTCAGCCTCCCTGGCTATAATAACAGATCCCAGCCTCCCTGGCTATTATATCGTGAGAATAATCCCGTAAATGCCCTCTAGCCCCGGTATATACATATTCTTTGGAGTATGGTAAACATCCGTCGACTAACCTAAGTTCCGGATAAAATACAGTCCATCTCCTATGGAGCAACCACAGTCCACCAACTGGGTCTATAGCCATGGAGATCCACTGCCGACTATATAGAAGCACCCATTTACGTTTGCACAGGTCTATTACATCTTCACCTAAGTGCCTAATTATTTTTAGTTCAAGACATGAATATGTTATCACCCTAGAATCAGTTTTACCTCATACCGGATTTATTCACAAAATACAAGATCGCCCGACGGCATTAACTCGAAATCAAGTCTCAAAATCTTTCTTTCAAAATTACCGGTAACCGAGGTCTTACTAATCCTAAATCATAAATCCTTCATGTACAAGAAACATGGGTATTCACACCCTTTCATAATCATGTATTAAACTTAAATAATTTCTCCTTTCAACTTAATCACAAGTAATCATAGTCTCATCATTATTCATGATCTATTCATTCATAATCTTGGAAGCGGATAATTTTTCTTCAAGGACACAATGAAATATTATTAACCATTTTAAACTCTTACAATATCTCAATTCGCTACGAATTATTCTTTAACACAATAAGAGTATAAACTCTTCAAGAGAAATTACTTCACAACTAATATTTTACTCTTTTTCACAAGGAAAGTTTCTATTCTCAAAATTTTATTTCTTTTTATTCTTCAAAAATATACAAGGAAACTATCTCTTAATATTTCCACTTCATTTTATATTAATACTAAAGTTTAATTCCAATTAAAATTAAACATTCATGAGTAACAACCCCAAAAAAAAAAACAAATGTGAGGCATGGGTTTTGAACCCCAGACCTACAGCAAACATAGCCGGCACCTAACCCGAGCCCACTAGCCATTTAGTCCATATGGACTTTTGTCAAATATAGTAACCGAAATTCCTTTCATACATTAGTACAAATTTGGTAATTTAATTGAATGAAGAAAAAAATATAAAAGATGGCTATCAAGATTTGAACCCAAGATCTATTATAAGAGGTGCTCACTGACTAACCAGTAAGTCCAAATGTGATTTCTGTTTAAGAGTTGTATTTGTATACTTTTGTTCATACTTTTCTGAAATTGTTTCTTTTTAACAAAACTTGTTTACCCAATAATCCAATCCTTTAGGATATTGGAATAAACTTCTCTTTGGACTAAAAGGAAATCTTAAATAATAATCAACAAGTCCAAACTTATTTTTTTTTTAGCATATATCTCATTTAAAAAAAGATTATTTCCTTTCTTTACAAAATTTACATTTCTTTTCAAACTCGAAAATTAAAATCATGCTTTTCTAAAAACTAGTTTATGCCCAACATCCTACAAATAAAAATTTGTGTTAAGAATCAACATATCTTTTAATCGATTATGGATGTCTCAAAGGAATTCCTTTCATACAAAAGAAAATTGTATTTTTTTTTTTGACATATGTCAACATACTTCATAAAAAATTATTTCCTTCTCTTTTCTTTTTCATCATATCTCTAATCATATGTCGAAATATAGCATTCTTTAACAATTTCTCATACATACCTAGATTTACGAGTATTCTAACATTGTTCATAGTAATAATTCTTTAGTTAAACTCTTCTTTTCAATTTACACATAAACTTGCATTTCTCAAAACTTGAATGAAAAAAAAAATTGTTTAATTTCTCTTATATAAATTGGAAATTTATAGCATGCCAACAAGTCTCAAATCATAAGAATTTTACAAAATCTCTTTCATGAACAAATTATTATTTTCCAAATGTAATAATAAAAAAATATACATATGTCGATAATAACAAAATTTTACTTTCTTCTTTCTTAGTCAATAAATCATAAAGCATGTTTATCATATGATATTCATCACTAAAATTCTCACATACTCAACAAGTACAAAAATTACAATCACATTAACATGATTCATGGTATAAAGAAATTCTTCTTTTTAATTAGCATGATATCACAACAAAATCATCCTCCTTCAAAACATGATATACTAGCATAAATTTTATCTTATAATTCTCAAACAATATCTTCTTATACTACTCTTTTTTTTTTGTATGCATATCCTACACTAGAAAATAATGAAATCACCCACTAACACAATGTTAATCTATTTGTCAACATAGCATGATTCACTATTAATCTCACCACAATCATGGTATAGTTATTCTATTTTATCAAACTACTCATTCACTTTTATTAGCATGTACATTTTAAAAAATTTTGAAAGTAGGAGAACACCCACCTTGATTGAAGCTTGAACGATTGAAAGAATGATCACCACTTCTAGCTTCAAGGATTCTTAGCTCTTCTTCTCCTAGCAATGGCCTCCTCTCTCGAGCAATTCCTCCAAGCAAAAGGACCCTCACTCTCTTTCTTTTCTTTCTTTCCTTTCTTCCTTTCTTTTGATAATGTTTTTGGTGCAGGATAAAGGTAGGAAATGGGGGCTCTATTTATAGGATTTTGGGAGGGTCTAAAGTGCAAAAATTCTACCCTAATAACTCTTCAAATTTATTCTACAACTCTCCACTTTCCTAACTCCTAAAACCCTCATCTCTTCACCTCCCCACTCTTCACAACTCTAAATCCACAACCCTTCTCCTCCCCACTCCAAGACCGGTCACCCCTAGCCCACAAAAGGGTCCAAATACATTTGTGTGTGCATGCATACATGCACAAACAAATATGAACACATTTCTATAACTCTAAATGTGTACTAATATTTGTTACTTGTCATGTATAACTTAATTTGTGATTTTAATAGTGGGCTTGCTACATGGGCTCATTCCTAATTAATTTGATTATCTAGTGGGCTTGCTACATGGGCTCATTTCTAATTAATTAATTTGATTATCTAGTGGGCTCCTCTCCTAATGGGCTAGATTTTATTCTATAGGTCCATGAATCAAAAGAAGGCTTAATTAAAACTTATGCATACTAAAAATTTATAAATGAGAATAACAAATGAGAATAAAATTCGTACGTGCATCATACGTGCAAAAATAAAAAATGCATTTTAATCAAAATAGGGGAAAAATAAATTTCAGTTTTATGAAATAGATTTAAATACATAAAAATAAATAATTTAAACCTATAGAAAATATTGTACGTAATGGTGGAAACACGTGCATCAAAACACGTAAAAAGCACGTAAATCCCAGGGATTGAAATATTATATTTTAGTTGACTGAAATCAATACGGAAAATGTATAAATAGTACGAATCCAAAATATGTAGTGAAACACATTACAAAATATATGTGCGTAACACCCAGGGACAAAAATGTAATTCCAATTTTGCGGGGTGTTACAGTTTGGGCGTTGTGTATAGTGCCAGGTCGTGGGTTTGAGCCCTTGGGGATTCCTTTTCTTTTGAAAATTTTTACAAACTCTTATAAACAGTGAGTGGAAATATATATGAATTTCTGGTGCAGTGTTCTACATGATCAGTGAGTTGGAAAGTTGGTCAGCAAGTGTGGATTGGAGTGTTGATGCCCTCTGGTTAGATTCTTGGGGGTTCTATTTTTCTTTAAAATGATTTTTTTTCAAAACAACGAACAGTAGGATTATGTTATACTGTAAAATTTCTACACACAGACTGTTGTAACACCCCATAATTTCAAATTAAATAAAATAGTATATATATGGGTATTAAAAGTAAAATGGCATGGTTTGTAAATAGTTTGATGTTGAATTGTAGTGGGGGCCCCACGTGGGAGAGAAACAGCAAAAAAAAGCATGCTGTTGCGTGTGCCTTTAACCTAGGGTGACGTGGCCATGCCTGGGGGCCCACCTCCTTTGACCTGCTATCTTCTCACGGAAGAGAGAGAGAGAGGGGAAGTGTTGTGAGAGGATTTGTCCCATATCGGGTGTAACACCCTGAATTTTCAAATCTTATTTAGATTTGGAGTTGTTTGATTTTATGCATGCATTTCTCTAAAAATATTCCATAAACTAGTAATCCCCATTTATTCTCTTTTTAGAAAGCCTAATTTAATACTAAGCCTAATTTGTCTCCTTGTAGCCCACATTAGTTAATTAATTAACTAAATTAGTAGAGCTCATAGTCTCTTGGCCCATTAGTGAGCCCATGTAATTTAATTCTTCTTTATTTTAGCCTAACTTGTAATGTAGACTCAAATAATAGACAATTAATTAAACTAACATGTACAACTTGTAAGTGGGGGACACTAGGGTAGCACGTGCATGCACTAGAGTGTGCAAAGCACACCCTTGAGTGAGGCCGGATTGTGCATGAGTAGAGAGGGAGAATGGGAGTAGTGGTGAGGTGGTTATCTCATTCATGGGTGGTTATGGCAACTCCCAAACTCATCCTAGTCCTTAATCCCTAACTATTTGATCTAATCCTAGCCATTCAATCCACTCAAAAATTTGTATAAATACCCCCCGCCCTACATTAGTATATTCACACATAATCTATATCAAAAGAGAAAGATAAAGAAATACAAATAGAGAGTAAAAGATTGAGAGTTTAGTGAGTTCAACAGATTGAGAGTTATGTTTGTGTGTTCTTCATTCCCATTGGTGGCCGGTTTTTCTTCAAGGAGCAAGGGAGGCTCGGGTTTGCTTCAAAGCTAGGAGGAGATGACTTGTTATGGCTCAAACTAGGAGAAGAATGCCTCTTTTGATCAATCTAGGACTTTTAAGGAGTTCATTTCGTTTTCTCTCCAATAAGGTGGACAATTTTCTCTAACTTCTAAGTAGTATCATGCTAGGTTGTGTGCTAATCATGCTAGAATAAATAGGTGAAAATATTGCTCTTTGATAATACCATGATTAAGGCCAAAATGGAACATATGTGAAATTGCATGAAATGAATAAGTGAAATTAATTGAATGATATGTTTGTTGTTGTGATATTTGGATATTGATCTAGCATGCTAAATTAGAATAAATGTTTCTCCATGTCGAAATATTTGTTTTCATGGAAACAGTGCAATTTTGAGAAATGTGTTCATGTGGAAAATGCTAATTGTGAGAATCTCTACATTATTAAAATAAGATTGATTAGTAAGTTATGCTTATTTATGATTAGTGTGAATGATATTAAATAATCCTAAAGTTGTAGAGAGAAATGAACATTCTTACTATTTAGGCCAAATTCAAGAGGTCATCAATTTGTGTGTTAATCACAAAGAAAGAAGAAAAACTCCTTCGTCTCATAAAGAAGAACTACTTTATAATTGAAGGAACTCAAGAAAAATGTCTCTTGAAAAAATTTTTTGTTAATAGAACATTAAGTGATTTTTCATGTACAATTGTTAGAATAAAAGAGAGGAACTCTATATGAGAAATGAGAATTTAATGGCTTTAAAAACCCTCAAATTACTGGTTATTTTGAATCCGGAAATTATTTAGTTTTAATGAAGAACAAATTACATTTTTTTTTGAAGAAATGAGTTTCTTTAACAAACTAGAATAGTTACAGTCTTGAACAAAACCAATTGGAATTATTTCTCCATGGGTGAGTCACTCTATCCATTCTGGTCAGTGGGTACAAATTAAAAACGTCACTGTAGTAGGAGGTCATGGGTTCAAATCTTGGCATACACTCTTTATTTTTGTTTTTGAAAATAACCTAATACCGAGACACTGAGTATAAAAGGAATTATACCCCCTTTGTGACGCGTGGGCGCTCTATCCCCTTTGGTCAGCTGCCTCGCCACAATAACATTACTGTAGCGCATGTTGCTTCTGTTGGTGCGGGTTCGAAACTTGGCTTCGTCCAAGGTTTTTTTTTTTTTGATTTTTTTAGGAAAAATGAATATTTTTAAATGGTTCTTTTGTGAAATTAATTTATAAAAATTATATTAATTATCCAGAGATTAAAGTGGACTTATCTAGAAAATTTCTATGGGTTGATAAAATTATAGATCAAGATTAAAGGGATTATAAGTGTGTTATATGTGATAATTTAAACAATATGCGTTCTTTTCTTTATGGAAAATTATGGCAAATTGTTTTGAGAATTCATGGCTTAATGCAAATGTGAATAACTTGTTTAGGTTAACTAAATGAGATTTCTAGACTTGTGAATGCAAGAGATTATTGAGATTAAATTTGTAATTTGAGAAATTGTGAAATGAAACTATCTTGTCTCATTATTGTGAAAAGTAATACAAGAATTTAAATGAAGAAAATCATGCTGACTTATGAAATTATTGATGAGTGTGAATACTCAATTTATGAACATGATATGAGATTTTGAACTAAAGGGTAGCTAAGTCCTATTACCGGCAATGGAATGAGTTATAATTATTGAGATAAATTATTGAGATGAAAGACCAAGTTGGTCAAGTTATTGATTAAGACAGGTATAGAGAAAAGAGCTAACTCTATGGGTTGATTTTATTCATGATTCACATAAACTAAGAATTTAGATACATAGTGTTGATGTGACGAAAGTGAGAGAAAAACACGAGTATGAGGGCCATCGGATTGGCGGTGTGAGAGTGATTTACAGACTGCCTGCTTGATACGTCATGACATTGCGTGAGCACTACTCCGGAATTATCGTCTCGGTGGCGACGCTTATAGGGTGTTTGGTGACTACGGGTGGTGCCGTCGTTCCATGGCAGAGGTTGAATTGTCCATAGCTGCCTGCTTGATGCGTCTTGTCAGTGCATGGGATTCCCAGCCAGACTGCATGGACATGGGTTCGTAGATCATAGAACATCTAGGATACTTCTCGTAGTTACCGTAGTAGTTTAAGTCATGGCGATGGATCGAACCCTATAAGATGATGTACGATTAAAGGCTTGCCCTCGGACCTATATAGTATGGGATGCATAGAATCCAAACAAGTGCGCATTAGTGTCATATAACATAACAACTGTATTAAGGACTAAGTGCACCGCACAACACGACATCTATAGGATAGTCCCCGTAGGTTTGCTTGTGACAAGTGTGTGCTTTCTAAGTAGAAAAAAATTGATGTTTTATATCCTTGCATCTGTTGAATGAACTGACGAGCCCACAGTTTCTATGCAGGATAAAGAGATTGACAAGATTAAGTATGCAAGCTGCTTAAAAAATGTTTCAAGTGTTGTACTTTTTATTCATGTAATTATTGTAAATGACTTTCGTTGTTTAAATGTAATTCAAGTTGTAACTCTGATGTAATGAAAGTTTAAAATTTCCTTGTAAAATTGTACGAAGAGACGTGTAAAGATCCTGTGGAACTTCGAATTCAGTCTGTTTTGGAATTCGGGGTATTACAGAGTGGTATCAGTGCCACGCTTCCAAGTAGTGCAAATTTATAAGGAATGATACCCTAGAAGTGGACATTAGAGCGTGTGTTGAGTCTAGAGATTTAAATGTAAGTCACTTATATTTGTGTTGCTCTACGATTTATGTTTCTTCTTCTCATTTCTCTAAAATGGCGGACCATTTCGACCCAGCTGGAGGTGACGAATGGCACATAGTTGAGGAGGATTACTACCCCGGGCAAGCTGATTCAGACAAAGAAGATTTCGAAGAATTTGAAGAGGAATGGCCTAAGTCCAGGGAGATCACTCCACCTCCGGATTCATCTGATGATTCCTCCGACGAGGAAGAACCAGTTCTGAGTAGTCTCATTATGTCTCTTCAGAGGCAGGTTGAGACTCAGAGGGAGAGAGCAGAGCTGTTGCATGCGCAGTGTGTAAAGTGCAAGGAGAGCATTGCTACGCTTAGTCACTGTGTTTGGGAACTCGAGAAGAGGAAAAACATGTACGATGTACTGAAGGAGAAAGTGGGGAACTACGAGAAGAGCTTCGTGAATCCAAGAGGAACCGTAGGAACTAGACTGTTGTATCTTCTTATCGCTTTCGTTTGATGTCAGAAATATTTTAAATTCGAATGTATAAAGTTTGAAATTCAATGAAATGAAAAGTTGATTTAAATTCATATTTTCTACTTCGAATTTAATGGATCTTTTGCATCAGAATATGGCTAGAAGAGGAGCTCGAAATGGCGAAGGTCTGGACTTGAAAACGAAATTAGCGAGGGTCTATCAGACACTCAATGCTGTTGCCATGAATCAGAACCAAGGGAGGGTGCCGTGAATCCAGTACCCGAAGCAATCAAACTCGTGGAATCATTCAGACGGATGAAACAACCGGTGTTTGAGGGGAAGTCAGACCCTGACGTGGCTGACAATTGGATCCGACAGATCGAGACTTCTTCGAAGTCTTGGAGACTTCGGAGGGTAGTAAGGTGAAGTTGGCGGTGCTGTAGTTCGAGAAGGATGCGGTTGTTTGGTGGCAGTCAATGAAGCAGATGATGGGAGATATTGTCCTTGGCTGGAAGGAATTCTTGGAGGAATTTCGCAATCATTATTTTCCATCAGATGTCCAGGAGAAGAAAGTCATGGAACTTTTGGTGCTGTAGCAAGGCAGCATGTCGGTTAGAGAGTATGAGACGAGGTTCAATCAGCTCTCGAGGTATGCTCCCAAATTGGTGATGGACGAGCCAAAGAAGGCTCGAAAGTTCGAGCATGGTTTAAGGCCAAGTCTGAGATCCAGGATGATACCCCTCGGTATCAGGAGGTTTGACAAGTTGGTCAAACGAGCTACAGCTACAGAGGCGGACATGGAGTAGTTCTACGCTGTTCAGAATAGGAGGAACAACTGGAATGTGGGGAAGAGGCCCGCAGTTGCTGGAAATGTCAGGGGACAGCTGCCGGCCCAAAGGTTCAAACCGACTGGGAAGAACGCGGTCAATGTGGCAGGAAGACCCGGGATGCATGGGTGAGACCTCTTGTGGTGACTTGTTACAACTGTGGGGAGACAGGTCACTTTCGATCCCAGTGCCCTAAGCTGCAAGATGTCGTCTGAAAGGGACCAACTCAGCAGGCCGGGAAGAAGCTGTACTAGCAGGGGCGAGTATTTGCCTTGACTAAAGCTGATGCTGATGAGGTGGATCACATCATCACTGGTACGAGGGAGGATGTTTAAGAGTGTTTTCTATTGTTTCTTTTTCTAGCTTTTATAGTGAATTGTTATGTAACGAGTGTGTGTTATGTAACAGGAGAACTTTATTTGAATGGAAAGAAAGCTTTTGTTTTGTTCGATAATGGTTCCTCTCATACTTTTGTGTCACCTAAGTTTGCTAAAGTTTTGGGAGTCGAACCGAAAGTCTTTCCAGGCAAGATTTTAGCAGTAGCTACTCCATCAGGGAAAACTTTAACCACTGATCGGTACTATGCGGATTGCGAGATTGTGATTGGAGATAGAATTTTCGGGATTGATCTGATCGAACTGAATATCTTGGGAGTCAATGTTATCATTGGCATTGATTGGATGTCGATGTACAGTGCAAGCATCGAGTGCAAGACCAAAGAAGTAACAATGAAGGCTCCAGGTTGATCTGAAGTCACTTTCCAAGGGAAGAGGAGATGTTCAGGCTTGGTTGCTGCTATCAGCGAGAAGAAGGGGATTCCTGCAGAGGTGCAGCAAATTCCAGTGGTTCGAAATTATCTGACGGTGTTCTTGGAAGATTTGCCTGGGTTACCCCTGCATCGTGATGTAGAGTTCAGCATCACTATTCAGCCAGGGAGTGCACCTATTTTCAAGGCACTGTATAGGATGGCGCCTGTGGAGCAGGATGAGATCAAACGGCAGATTGAGGAACTAATGGAGAAAGGCCTTATTCAACCGAGTGCGTCATCTTAGGGAGAACCGGCGCTGTTGGTAAAGAAGAAGGATGGTTCGATGAGGATGTGCATCGATTACCGAGAGCTAAATAAGGTCACTGTTCAGAACAAGTATCCTCTTCCAAGAATTAATGACTTGTTCGATCGTCTACAAGGAACAGTTGTTTTCTCCAAAATAGATCTTCGTTCAGGATATCATCAAGTTCGAGTGAAAACTGAAGATGTGCATAAGACTGTGTTCAGAACTCGACACGGGCATTACGAATTCTTAGTTATGCCATTTGGAGTGAAGAATGCACCTGCAATTTTCATGGATATGATGAACAGAGTTCTGAGACCGTTTATTGATTCTTTCGTCGTGGTGTCTATTGACGATATTCTTGTGTACTCCAAGTCGGAGGAGGAGCACACGGAGCATCTGGCAGCAGTTTTGAGGAAACTTCAGGAGCATGAGTTGTATGCCAAGTTATCCAAGTGCAATTTCTAGAAATCTGAGGTGGCATTCCTAGGTCACATCCTTTCTAAGGAGGAAGTGGCAACTGATCCGCAGAAGATAGACGCGGTGAAGGAATGGGCAAAGCCAACTATAGTGAAGGAAATTGGGAGTTTTCTTGGACTAACTGGATACTACAGGAGGTTCATTCAGAACTATGCTCAGATAGCCGTGCCACTCATTGGTCTGACCAAGAACAATGTGAACTTCAAATGGACTGAGCAGTGCGAGGCAAGCTTTCAGGAGTTGAAAGAGAGACCGATTACTGCTCCCATTTTAGCTTTGCCTAGAGCAGGTGTTGAGTACGATATCTACAGCAATGCTTCACATCGTGGGCTTGGTTGTGTCTTAATGCAAGAAGGAAAAGTGATCGCTTATGGGTCTAGGCAACTAAGACCGCATGAGAAGAATTATCCGACTCATGATCTGGAGTTGGCTGCGATTATCTTCGCCTTGAAGCAATGGAGACATTACGTGTATGGTGAGAAACTGAACATGTACACGGACCATAAAAGCTTGAAGTACATCGACCAACAGAAGGATCTGAATCTGAGGCAAAGGAGATGGCTGGAGGTACTTGAGGATAATCGTCCAGAGATTAAGTACCATCCAGGGAAGGCTAATATTATTGCTGATGCACTTAGCCGCAAGAACAGTCTGGCTGGTTTGATTACAACTCAGAGGTATCTTGCAGAAGAGTTGGATCGGGCTGGTATTTAAGTCGTTCTGCAAGGCTTGGGATTGTCTTTAGCTCAGTTGAGGCTTCAACCAACGCTGAATGAAAGGATTATCGCAAGTCAGAAGGAAGATGCAGAGATTCAGAAGATGAAGGAGCAGGTTGGTGCTGGCAAGTTGTCAGAGTTCCAGATCAGGGATGAGGTGTTGTGGTTCGAAGAGAGGCTGTGTTTCGGATCAAGCAGAATTGCAGGAGAGCATTCTTCTGGAGGCACATGCTACTTTTTTGTCTGTACATCCTGGGAGTACCAAGATGTATAAGGACATTAAGAAACACTTTTGGTGGTCGGGTTTGAAGCCGGATGTGGCCGAGTTCGTGGCGAAGTGTGAGATCTATCAACAGGTCAAAGCCGAGAATCAGAAATCTGAAGGTCTATTGCAACCGTTACCTATTCCGAAATGAAAGTGGGATAACATCATTATGGATTTCATCACGGGCTTGCCCAAAAGTTCAAAGGGCAATGATGTGATTTGGGTTATAGTCGATCGACTAATCAAGTCCGCTTACTTCTTGGCGATAAAACTCACTGCTTCGATGGACAAGTTGGCTGAGTTGTATGTTGGTGAGATGGTCAGGCTTCATGGTGTTCCGTTAACCATTGTGTCTGATCGAGATGTGAGGTTTACTTCACATTTTTGGAAGAGTCTTCAGACAGCTCCGGGTACCAAGACGAATTTCAGCACTGTTTTTCATCCGCAGACCGATGGGCAAACCGACAGAGTCAACCGCATTCTTGAGGACATGCTTCGGTGTTTTATACTAGACTTTGGAGGCAGTTGGGAAAGGCCCTTTGCTCTGGTGGAGTTTTCCTACAACAACAGTTTTCAGACTAGTATCGGGATGGCTCCGTACGAAGCTCTGTATGACAGGAAGTGCAGAACACCTATTTGTTGGTTCGAAGTTGGGAGCGGCAGATGTTTGGGCCTGAGATCGTGCAGCAGACCTCTGAAAAGATCTATCTGATCAGGAAGAGGTTGGTGGATGCTCAGAGTAGGCAGAAGAGCTATGCAGACAACCGGAAGAGGGACCTTGAGTTTGAGGTTGGTGACTGTCTTTCTGAAGTTTTCACCTAGCAAAGGCGTGATCCAATTTGGCAAGAGTGGGAAGTTAGCCCCGAGGTTTATAGGCCCGTATAAGATATTGAAGCAGATTGGGAAAACTGCTTACCGGTTGGAGTTGTCGGAAGAGTTGTCTCAGGTGCACAATGTTTTCCACGTGTCTATGCTAAGAGGTTACATTCCAGATCGAGTCATCATTTGCCCGAAGTGCCGGAGGGTTTGTAGTTGGATCTGAGTTACATTGAGCTTCCAGTTGAGATTGTGGATCGACGTGAGAAAGTCTTGAGGAACAAGACAATACCGATGGTTAAAGTAGTCTGGAGAAACCAGTTGGTTGAAGAGGCTACTTGGGAATCTTAGGAGAGGATGATGAGGGATCATCCTGAGCTCTTTGTTTGATTTGTATCTTCTTTCCTTTTCTTTTCTTCTTGTTGTATTTCTGTTTTCTCACTCTTTAAGTGTAGTTCCGAGGATGGAACTATTCTAAGGAGGGAGTGCTATAACACCCTGTATTTTCAAATCTTATTTATATTTGGAGTTGTTTGATTTTAAGTGTTGTGCACGTGCAAATTTATGCATGCATTTCTCTAAAAATATTTCATAAACTAGTAATCCCCATTTATTCTCTTTTTAGAAAGCCTAATTTAATCCTAACCCTAATTTGTCTCCTTGTAGCCCATATTAGTTAATTAATAAACTAAATTAGTAGAGCCCATAGTCTCTTGGCCCATTAGTGAGCCCATGTAATTTAATTCTTCTTTATTTTAGCCTAACTTATAATGTAGACTCAAATAATAGACAATTAATTAAACTAACATGTACAACTTGAAAGTGGGGGACACTAGGGTAGCACGTGCAAGCACTAGAGTGTGCAAAGCACACCCTTGAGTGAGGCCGGATTGTGCATGAGTGGAGAGGGAGAATGGGAGTAGTGGTGAGATGGTTATCTCATTCATGGGTGGTTATGGCAACTCCCAAACTCTTCCTAGCCCTTAATCCCTAACTATTTGATCTAATCCTAGCCATTCAATCCACTCAAAAATTTGTATAAATAACCCCCCCCCCCCCCACATTAGTATATTCACACCTAATCTTTATCAAAAAGAAAGATAAAGAAATACAATTAGAGAGTAAAAGATTGAGAGTTTAGTGAGTTCAACAGATTGAGAGTTGTGTTTGTGTGTTCTTCATTCCCATTGGTGGCCGGTTTTTCTTCAAGGAGCAAGGGATGCTCGGGTTTGCTTCAAGGCTAGGAGGAGATGACTTGTGGAGGCTCAAACTAGGAGGAGAAGGCCTCTTTTGATCAATCTAGGACTTTTAAGGAGTTCATTTCGTTTTCTCTCCAATAAGGTAGGTAATTTTCTCTAACTTCTAAGTAGTGTTATGCTAGGTTGTGTGCTAATCATGCTAGAATAAATAGGTAAAAATATTGCTTTTTGATAATACAATGATTAAGGCAAAAATGGAACATATGTGAAATTGCATGAAATGAATAAGTGAAATTGATTGAATGATATGTTTGTTGTTGTGATATATGGATATTGATCTAGCATGCTAAATTAGAATAAATGTTTCTCCATGTCGAAATATTTGTTTTCATGGAAAAAGTGCAATTTTGAGAAACGTGTTTATGTGGAAAATGCTAATTGTGAGAATCTCTACATTATTAAAATAAGATTGATTAGTAAGTTATGCTCATTTATGATTAGTGTGATTGATATTAAATAATCCTAAAGTTGTATGTTAATTGTTGAGAGAAATGAACATTCTTATTATTTAGGCCAAATTCAAGAGGTCATCAATTTGTGTGTTAATCAAAAAGAAAGAAGAAAAACTCCTTAGTTTCATAAAGAAGAACTACTTTATAATTGAAGGAACTCAAGAAAAATGTCCCTTGAAAAAGAAATTATTAATAGAACATTAAGTGATTTTTCATGTACAATTGTAGGAATAAAAAGAGAGGTACTCTATATGAGAAATGAGAATTTAATGGCTTTAAAAACCCCCAAATTACTAGTTATTTTGAATCAGGAAATTATTTAGTTTTAATGAAGAACAAATTACATTTTTTTGAAGAAATGAGTTTCTTTATCAAACTAGAATAGTTACAGTCTTGAATAAAACCAATTGGAATTATTCCTCTATGGGTGAGTCACTCTATCCATTCCGGTCAGTGGGTGCAAATTAAAAACGTCATTGTAGTAGGAGGTCATGGGTTCAAATCATGGCATACACTCTTTATTTTTGTTTTTGAAAATAACCAATACCGAGACACCGAGTATAAAAGGAATTATACCCCCTTTGTGACGTGTGGGCGCTCTGTCCCCTTTGGTCAGCTGCCTCACCACAGTAACGTTACTGTAGCACATGCTGCTGCTGTTGGTGCGGGTTAGAAACCTGGCTTCGGCCAAGATTTTGTTTTTTTTGATTTTTTGGGGAAAATGAATATTTTTAAATGGTTCTTTTGTGAAATTAATTTATAAAAATTATATTAATTATCCAAAGATTAAAGTGGACTTATTTAGAAAATTTCTATGGATTGATAAAATTATAGATCAAGATTAAAGGGATTATAAGTGTGTTTTATGTGATAATTTAAACAATATGCATTCTCTTCTTTAGGAAAAATTATAGGAAATTATTTTGAGAATTCATGGCTTAATGCAAATGTGAATAACTTGTTTAGATTAACTAAATGAGATTTCTAGACTTGTGAATGCAAGAGATTATTGAGATTAAATTTGTAATTTGAGAAATTGTGAAATGAAACTATCTTGTCTCATTATTGTGAAAAGTAATACAAGAATTTAAATGAAGAAAATCATGATGACTTATGAAATTATTGATGAGTGTGAATACTCAATTTATGAACATGATATGAGATTTTGAACTAGAGGGTAGCTAAGTCCTATTACCAGCAATTGAATGAGTTATAATTATTGAGATAAATTATTGAGATGAAAGACCAAGATGGTCAAGTTGTTGATTAAGACCGATATAGAGGAAAGAGCTAACTCTAGGGGTTGATTTTATTCATGATTCACATAAATTAAGGATTTAGATACATAGTGGTGATGTGACGAAAGTGAGAGAAAAACACGAGTTTGAGGGCCATTGGATTGGCAGTGCGAGAGTCATTCACAGACTGCCTGCTTGATGCATCATTACATGACGTGAGTACTACTCCGGAATTATCGCCCCGGTGGCGACGCTTATGGGGTGTTTGGTGACTACGGGTGGTGCCATCGTTCCATGACGGAGGTTGAATTGTCCATAGTCTACCTGCTTAAAGCGTCATGTCAGTGCGTGGGATTCCCATCCAGACTACCTGAACATGGGCTCGTAGATCATAGAACATCTAGGATACTTACCGTAGCTACTGTAGTAGTTTAAGTCATGGCAAATGATCGAACCCAATAAGATGAAGTACGATTAAGGGCTTGCCCTTGGACCTATGTAGTATGGGATGCATAGAATCCAAACAAGTGCGCATTTGTGTAATATAACATAACAACTGCATTAAGGACTAAGTGCACAGCACAACACGGTATCTACAGGATAGTCCCCATAGGTTTTCTTGTGACAAGTGTGTGCTTTCTAAGTAGGAGAAAATTGATGTTTTATATCCTTGCATCAGTTGAATGAACTGACGAGCCCAGAGTTTCTATGCAGGATAAAGAGATTGACAAGATTAAGTATGCAAGCTGCTTAAAGAATGTTTCAAGTGTTGTACTTTTTATTCATGTAATTATTGTAAATCCGCTGTTTAAATGTAATTCATGTTGTAACTCTGATGTATTGAAAGTTTAAAATTTCCTTGTAAAATTGTACGAAGAGAAGTGTACAGATCCTGTGGAACTTCGAATTCATTCTTTTATGGAATTCGGGGTGTTACATCGGGATTTGATCAAGAATATTATATTAATAAATAACTTTGCCTACGATCAAGAGTCACCAATTCAGTTAACCACCTTTTGAGAGGCAGCCTATGGTAGGCAGTTGTACTACATAGTATCTAATTTGTCTTCTACGTTGTATAAATTGTCTGAGCAAGGGGTAGGGGCGTTACAAATGGTATTAGAGCCGACTTTCGACACTGATTGTGGGTAAGAGTGGGTGAGATGTATGCCTGAGATGGAGCTAGCAGATGTACGGGTAAGTATGCCTGAGAGGGAGCGTGTACAGGAGAATCAGGGTACTCTGCAGCTAGCAGAATCAGGGTACTCCACTCCACATCGGCTAGAAAGGAAGGGACTCCACTCCACATCGGCTAGAAAGGAGATCCTGCACTAGGTTGTGCATGCCCCGTGCTCAGTGAGGACACTAATTTCTAAAGGGGGAGTGTGTGTAACACCCCCGTAATTTCAAATTAAATATAATAGTATATATGTGGGTATTGAGGGTAAAATGGCATGGTTTGTAAATAGTTTGATGTTGAATTGTAGTGGGGGGCCTACGTGGGAGAGAAACAGCAAAAAAAAGCATGTTGTTGCTTGTGTCGTCAACCTAGGGTGACGTGGCCATGCCTGGGGGCCCACCTCCTTTGACCTGTTGTCTTCTCATGGAAGAGAGAGAGAGAGCAGAAGTGTTGTGAGAGGATTTGTCCCATATCGGGATTTGATCAAGAATATTATATTAATAAATAACTTTGCCTATGATCAAGAATCACCAATTCGGTTAACCACCTTTTGAGAGGCAGCCTGTGGTGGGCAGTTGTACTACATAGTATCTAATTTGTCTTCTAAATTGTATAAATTGTCTGAGCTAGAGGCAGGGGTATTATAGAAATGGACTTTCTGGTTGTGAGGTGCAATTTAGGGCACTGATTAGGTCTTGGGTTCCAAAACCTGATGGGGTCATTTGTTTTTTATTTATTTTTTTAATACATTTTCTTATATTTTTCTTTGAGGAAGAGTTAAATTAATCTAGTATATTAATGGAATATTTTTAAATAACTATATATACATTCAAGATTTAACTTGTGGTTAAAATGCTTTACAAAATTAGATTATATGTTTCCATTGATTGTTTGGATTCATTCCATAATCATTTCGTTTTGAGGCAAACTAAAATTTGGAATATTTCTGAGATATTTATATAAAATTTTGAGAATTATTTTGTATTAAAAAATGGTGTTGTACATTGTAATTGGAGAGTGAATTAAGAGTTATTTCGGTAAAGTTTTATCAATGTGAAAATCTTATTGAAATTTTATTATAATGGATAAGATGATAACTAGTTGTTTTGAGATGGAGAAAATGAAATTATATCTATATATTATGCTAATAGGAGAGATAATGTACCCCCTCTCTCCTTTCTCCATTTTGAAATAGAGAAAGGAGAGCAAAAGTAGGAATTCACTTCTACTTAGCATGCGCAATTCACACTTTTTTGTAAAATAAAGAATAAAAACAAAAAACAAAACCAAACCCTCCCACTTCCAAAATCCAGATCCTCCCCAACCCCGCACGCCGCTCGCCTACCGGCCACCTCCCGCTGATCGCACGCCGCCCCTCCAATGCCCGTTCATCGCCCTCCTACGCAGCCGCACACTGACCGACCATTGCCCCTTCCAACTTCGTCCATCCGCTGCCCTGCCACCCAGTCACCTTACGCCGCCCCTCTGCTGCCCTCTCACGGAGGCAAATGAAGGTATGCTTTCAGTATTTCAAACCCTCTCTTCTTCCTCTCATCTCACACAAACTTCAAATATAATTTTGGATAAGATCTCGCGCTCTTTCCGCTAACCCTCATGTATCTCTCTCAATCTTTTTCTTTCTTATTTCTAATTCTATTCATATATTTTTTAAATATAAATATTATGATTCTCATGATACGAATTTTCAACAAGTCTCAATCTTGAAATACTTGGAGACATACCATCTTAGCAAGATTAATTGGTAAACCATTCTACATATGTTGTGACTAATGACTTCTGTTTTTTTATTTCACTACATGTAATCTACTGTGGGTTTGAGTTTTTATTTGCATTTGAGTTCATGGTGGGTGATTGGGTATGAATTCATGAATTTTATGAAAATATTACCTATTTATTATTTTTTCTTTTGTGTGTGTGTGGGGGGGGGGGGGGGAGGGGGGGCAAAGACAGCGAGAACAAAAAGCAAAAGTAAAAAAAGATAACAACAACTGTAACATGAGAGGTCAAAGAGAATTCCTTGCAAAGGGGAGATGCAGATGATGTAAGTTATCACCATTTCCTATCTTCACAATTTTTTCTAAAGAAATAGTCAAAAAATTCTTAATATTGATTGATATTGGATAATATCATTTATCGTTTAGCGTAAAGTAGCTAGGTCAAACCTTAAAAACAGTAACGATGCATGTTATCTTGCACATTTCATTTACTTATATAGTTGTAGAAGGGATGATTATGTTAATAATAATTAAAATGATTCAACCTTATAATTTAATGGAAACAAGGAAATCCTTATGTTTTCTCCAAGTATGCAATGAATAATAAGGTAGAAAAAGATAAATACTATGCTTTCATTTTATTTTTATTTTAAGAATTCAATTGAAATTGTATCTGTGTTGCTTTTGTAGTAATTTTATTTGAGAGACTGAGAATCAAGCGACAGCATCATGGAGATATAAGTGTCAGGTTCGACTTATATATATTTGTAATTTCTTTGTTAGTTTCGAACCATTTAAGTTTTTCAATTGGAGAAAATTTTCTCTCCCCCCTTTTTTAACAAATTTGATTGGAGATGACTTTGTTTTATTTTTTAGAAATCTGTTAGTTAGATCAATGTTAATGTTGGAGTGATCATATAGATAGTTATGACTGAGTATGTATTTTATTTTCTCTTTTTGGGGTTTAAAATGCTTGATTATTTTTTTCTGACAAAAATTCTTATTCGAAGGTCAAAGGTTCTCAAGCATCAATTGGTTAGTGTTTGTTTAATCAATATGCTAAATGTACACTGTAGAATACTAAATCCCATATATATATATATATATATATATATACTAAATCCCAATCTTTTAAATTTTAATTAACATCCCTCTGGATCTTTGTGTAGTTTATTTTCAGTCTTGATCAATGTATTGTTCTTATTTTAGTTTAAAAGATCTTATGAGCTTATTTGAAATATAATTTTTATAACGAAAAATAAATTCAAGGATTTTTATCAATACTGGCTATGAATCATGAGAAGAGTAACACATCATTTCTTTTATAAGGTTTGTTTAATCTTCGATTCTTTGGCTACCTAGAAAGCCATTTACTTTACAACCAACCTGCCCCTTGAGCACTTAATGTTTTTATAATTATTCTAGTACAACAGCAATTGAGTTTATGTTATTTCTTTATATATTCCAAGTGAGCGGTTGGAATCAACCACCTTAGGTTTTTTGGGGTCTTCTTTTCGTTTGAATACTCTTGATGGACTATGTTGCGATGTATAACTTATATGATGAATTTCTTTCGCCAATTCCATGCAAAGAGATGTCTATTTACATGTACCGATGAAATAAATGAACTTTTTTGTTTGGGGAATTTTTTTATGTTTATAGATGCTTAACATTGTTTCCAATAGATTACAATTCCAGTCTTATTCTGTCATATTCTAGTCTTAATTACAATTCCAATAGATGCTTAACATTGTTTCTAATTAGATGATCAAGGATTGAACTTTGTGTATAAATCCGTTCATTTTCTCATTGTAGCTTTTGCAATAGATGTAAGGTGCAGAAGAGTAGATGATATAAGTGAAAGGTGATTCCAACCAAGCCCATATCTCACCGTACCAAGATTTTTTATGACAACATGATGCAAGTTTTGTAAATTGAATCATGAATGACAAGAAAATAGAAGGGCTAGAGCTGAGAAGCTCAAAAATAAACTTTTATGTTATAATATATGTTTCTGTGATGTAGTAATGAATTTATGAAGCTTCTAAGTGGAAGACCTATAATTTAATGTTAAAAACTTGAAATTAAAAAAAAAATTAAAGAAAAATGCTCTATTGATATTATATTTCACTTACTGTTTTCATTTGTACATATTCTAAATCTTAATATTTACTTTCTAATATTAATAAATTTTCTTAATTTATTTAAATTTTAGTAAGAATTATTGTCTGAAAACATCATTAAACATGGACTCATTTGAATTAGTGAAGGTATGTGAACCTCCATATTTCTCAAAAGTGTTTTGCCTCATTAAGCTAAATTTTGAAACAACATAAAAGTCAAGTATAATACAAGAATGACCTTGACATGTAACAACATGAAAGTCATGGCTATATGCTAAAATTGACTTTATATTAGATTCATGTGAAAATTTTACTTTATTTTGTAGCTTTGGATTGCTTCAGGCTTTTGAAAATTACTTCATCACTTATTGCTTTGGAATGTGTAGGGGCATTATTTAAACTTCATGTTTGCAAGCGACTACAAAAAGTTCACAGACATTTATGTCTTAAGAATCTTTTTGGAACAATAAGCATTTCGTATAATATTTTTGCTAATTAGTCAACTACAATAACTCGATTACCTCCAAATTTCTATTATGTGCTTTTCATAGTAGTGGTTTCATGTCATCTATTACTTTCTTGTAAGTAGTTCACATATAACATTTTTTTCTTTTTCACTCTTTCTTCTATCAGTATTGTCTTAAACAAGGAAGCACGGATACTTCCAAATGGTCGACGTACCCGTTGTTGGATATATAGGTATATTCTCACTATATGAATAATATTAAGTGTAATATTATTCTATGGATAACATGTGTGTTACACGTACTAATTGTATGGATATCGAAACGCCTGTTGAGTGGGTTGAGAACCCAGTACCCAAACCAGTATTTATCTTATAAATACTGGCTTGTGATAGTAGTCTAGGTAATCCAATTTTGATACCTAGGGTAAATATCTCAAGTACCTTAGTCTAGAATATTAGCCCTAATTTCTATTGTTATAATCTCTCATAATCTCTAACAATCTTGAGATATTTCTAATTTAATTTAGAGATTAAGAGAGATTGTTGTAGTCGTCGAAATCACCGTTTGCCGGGATTTCGTCGTCTTCGTCACCGCCGCCAATCGCCACTGTCATCGAAGGCTGCCGTCGCTACCGCTACCGTCACCGGAGGTCGCCGACCCCAGCCTCTGGTCGCTGATGGTGCTGCCTCTTCCTCCATTTTCTTCTCCATTGATCTTGATAAGAGATCAAAAGAGAAGATCAGATTAGATCTATTGTGATCTGATTTTTTTTTATTGGTTCATTTTTGGGTGTTCCGTGTTCGAGCTTTAAGAGGGGATCAAAGTCGTATTTTGTTTGACTCAGATCTGGCACCAAAACAGATGCTCATTGGTTGAAATCTGGTGTTGCGTGTTCAAGGTGTGGGATCGGATCTTTGGTGGGTTCAGGTTTGACTCACACCCACAGTGAAGCTGAAGCCTCATTTTTGGAATAAGTGTTGGTATTTGGTGTTTTGGATGGAGTACGAGATTTGCTACAGTAATATTCCTATTCAGATCCAACCCTCTACTACTACTTGATCTTATCATGATACGGTCCACTCTAAACTTTAAGATTTGTGCTGCTGTATTTAATTTAATTTTCTGTATTATTGTTTATTATGAAGTTTTACAGAAAAATCCTTCATTTTACCGTAATTACGCTAGTAGTAATTATTCAGAATAAACCCTCTATATTTTGGAATTTACTGTTTATTCCTTAAGATGGAAAAACTTAATCATGTGTAAAAGGTTCCGAAACTAGAAATATTTGATAATTCTGAATTTAACAGTTGGAAAGTGAAAGCACAATAAGAGACGTGAATGTAGTTGTTGGAAATAGTGTGGGCAGTGAGAATGTTGTTTAGACTAGATCCAAATATGTTTGGACTGGATCAGATCTAAATTAAAGATAAGTTTTTCACCAAATTTAAATTGTTATTTAATTATTTGTTTGAATTTTGTTTCTAAGTGCTAACGTTCAAAACCGTATTAAGCATTGTTTAATTAAATGCAAATCTGAATAACTGCTTTGGCTACGTGCTATGGATCAAATATTTATTTTGATAAATTATAGGCTTTGGCTATAAAATTGAATCTCCAATTAAATTGTTCTGAATTAGATAGTGCTAATAATTTGTTTAATTGGATAATCTTTAAAGATTTGATGAATGTAGGAACTTCAAAGTTACTTACGAATTGTGTGTAATGGAGATAATGGATTTGCATCACGGTATGATAAGTCTGCACCACGCAGGCTTCTCCATCGAATTTGAAAAACACATCTAACTTGAAGTGTCGGTATGATCTACTCTAATCTTTCTTAGTATTTTCATGTGATGAATGTGTTAACGTTTTTTGCGTTTGGTCATATGATTGAGAGTTTTAGATCATAGTTATTCTCGCTTTGAAAACTAGCATGTTTAGGTTTGTTAAGTGTTTTATCATACTATGTGTATAGATATTTTGACAAATCCATTGTTTGCAGTTTGTGTGAGATTGCATATTTGCGTCTCAAATAATTAAAAATAAAAATTGTATAAGATGTATAACAAATGTCTGTAACTTAGGAGAGAATATCTCTTAATGTACGATATGACTCCATTAGTTACATTTTGTTCTTTCTCGTTCATTGTACTGTGTGTGCAAAGTTGAATTATAATATGTTAGTCATTATCTCATTTAGCGTTATGAAGATGATGAAGAACGAATAAAGGAAAGAACTCTTCGCTCAATGTGTTTGAGCAAGTGGACATTGTTAGAATCACTAGAGAAAGCAAATAGTTTTGTGAAATGTGGTAGAGTAATTTTGTATTAACTTTTATAATATGCATATATTATCAATCGCATGTATAAATTGAATTTAACAAATGAGACAGTTAATAATAGTTCTAATTGTGTATAGTTCCTAAACATGGCATAATTGGCTAGGATTTGAGAACTATATATTAAATTGTTTGTTCTTGTTAAAACTCATAACTCTGCTAAATGACCCTTCATTAAATATGACAAATGTGAAGTTTGAATTCAGATTTTGATCACTAGAAATCATTTTGTATGGTCTCTAGAAATTCACAACCTTTTGAATCAATACATTCTGATACTTGTGATCTCAGTAGCTTTGTGACTATATGAGATAATTGTTGGTCAAAAGTATTTAATTGCTTTTGTAGATGATTAATATAAGTCTGTCATATATATGAAGAATGAAGCACTTGTTATTCTTAATGAATTATAAAAATCTAGTTAAATGCTAAAAATCAAGGGTTCAGATTTGATAGAGGTAGTGAATATGTTTCAATGATTTTAAAGAGTTTGCATATGGCATAATCTCTGCTGCACTCTACTTACAACAGTCAAACAATATTGAGAAAAGTTAGAATCAAACACTTAGTGAAATGTTGTTTGTCTTATGTGATTATGATTTGTGTTGTTTTTAATCATATCTCTAATATGTTACTACACTCTAAATTGAATACACCTTGTAGATCATGGCATGAGAACACAAATAATTTTGTTAAAGTGAAAATTTGTGTTGTGATACATTTGTTAGAGTACATGACCCTAGAAGGCCTAAAGTAGGACCTACAACAAATATTTTTGTGTGTTTAGAAAGTGCAAAATGTAGTTCTGTGGACAGATGTTGAATCTATCTAATTTGTGTGAGAAGAATCTAGACTTGCAGAGTTCTTTGAGGATGTGTTCATCAAAGATAAATGTATGAAATAATCTAGTCCTACAGACACGACCAATGATTCACAGTTGGAATCAAGAACCAGCCTTACTGACACTTAAAAACCTGAGTGACAAATGAGCTAAGAAGAGTCTTTTGTAGACAATGAGATGATTTTGTGTCATACAATAATACTTTAATTTAGTTGATATGCCGAAAGAAAGGAGCTAAAACTATAGTAAGTAAGTGGGGTTTTGAAGGAGAAACTTAATTTTGATTGTTCAGTAGCAATTTTAATGCATTTTAGTAGCTAACAGATTGACTGAGAAAAATGGGATAGATTTATTTGATGTCTACTCACATGTTTGTCATATTACTACAATAAGTATTCTTCTTACCCTTACATCTATTGAAAATTTTGTTATTCATAAAGGATATTTAAACAGTTTTGTACTAAAAGTTTTGTACTTGATGTTTTGTATTGAACAATTTTGTACTGAAAAGTTTTGAACTAATATGTTTAGTGAACAAGATTTACAATTTAGTAAAATCATTGTATGTTCTTAAAACATGTATAGCTGACGAATAAATAATTTGAAAAATTTCTGAAAGAGCCTAGTATATGAATCAAGTAATTCAGATCAGTGCCTTCAACTTTGTGGTGTGTCAAATATAGTGGCTATTATTTACTTGTTCTGTTGACATGCCTGTTCGTGGAAGTGACCTCTCTACTACAAATGAAGTTAAAGTTGTGCTATCCAAAGAATTCAACATGAAAAATCTATGTATTGTGGACACCATAGGTATAAGGGTGAGTTTCGGTTGGCAAGGGATAACTCTTAGTCAAACTTATCAAATCAAAATGTGTTTCAAAAGTGGGGATATAGTGACTGAAAGTATGTTTTGAAACACCTTATAATCATGATAAAAGGTCACCTTATGATTATGATAAAAGGTTGACACCTAATGATGGTGCAACTATGAGACAGGTAGATCATTCTAAAGGAATTGAAAGTCTCATGTATACAAAGATCTGCACTAGAATAGACATAACCTTTGAGGTAGGTATGATCTGCAGATTCATTAATAATACAATACACATTTGACTGCCCTTAAGAAGCTAATGTGATACCTGAGTGGTACTCAAGAGTTTGCTTTGTGCTACTCTAGTCATTCTTCGAATGAATGGCTGATTTGATGCATTATGATGCTCAGAATTTAGTGAAGGTCGATAACTAGTGGATATGTGTTTACATTAGGAGGAACAGAAATGTAATGGAAATTAAAAGGCAAACAGGAACTGTGCTATCATCCATGAAATCAGACCTCTATGTGTTATCCTCTGCAGGGGAAAAGGCTGAGTGGATTGAAGAAATTGTTGCTAGTTATCCATTAAGAAGTTTAAGTAACTCTCTAATTCTGTTATGTGAGTATCAAGCTAAAATACACTGTAGCTCATAACTCACTCTATAATAGTAAGAGGAGTATATTAAGGCTGAAAGAAGCCTAGTTGAACTTTCTCATAGATAAAGTGCAATTGCGACAAGTATGGCTAATGCTCTTGCTAAGAAACTTGAAAGTGATCTAATTATCAAACTGTGGGGGAAATGGAGTTGAAAGCTACTGAGTCAAAGCTTCAACATCCTAATTGTTTTGAAATTTAGAATCCAATTGGAGTCATAGAGAAGTTCTAACTTAAGCATCAATTTTAGGCAGTTAACATGTTTTAAATAATTTTGATGATACCACATAAATTCAGCAAATATATAATGTCATTCCAATTTCGATGGTATTATATATCTAGGGAATTTACTTATAATAATCATATTATTCCAATACGAAACATGAAAACTTGTCGATGTGTTTCCGATGTTTAGAATGTCGTTATATCATTCCAATTTTGATGATATATCTTTTTTATGGATTCTTGTTTCATTCTAATTTTGATGATTCAGAATTAACCATAATTGATTTGACTGTTCTATCATTCCAATATGAAACATATTATAGTTCTTGTGTAGAAACTATAATAGTTCTTGTTCTTTATTTAATTAAAGAAACTTGATTGTGATGTTTGCGTTACATTTTTGCTAGGCTAATTATGAATTGCACTAAGTTCTTTTTTGGAACTAGATACTTTGTGAAATTCTTTGGAATTCTTAGAGATGTGTCTCTTGATATTCTTGTTTTCAATAAGCTAGCAAAGATGGAGGAGTTGAATCTGTCAACATAGATTTCAAAATAATGATTTGTTCAAAATAGAGGTGTAAACATAAAGCAGTGTGTAAGGATAGAGTTTCAGTTGGTAAAACTTCTGTTGAGTTGACTCTTGTGTTCGTTGAGCTTAAAACTCTTATTTTGTTCTTGAAGTTTATTTGCTTTATTTGATTTTGAAACTATGACAAATTACTCCAGTTGGTTTATTCATTGTGAACTATTCTGTTGTGATATGGTTTGGGAACTATTTAATTATTTTGGTTTAGTCTTTTTGAACTATTCGGATTTATAATTGATTTAGTCCTTATGAACTGTACATTGAGTGATGCATTTCTTCTATTTAAAGACTACTATCAGCCAATCAGCTTCATGTTAAACTGATGAGATAATCCAGTACGTCTATATATTGAGAATATAGGAGGAGATTGTTGGATATATAGGTATATTCTCACTATATGAATAATATTATGTGTAATATTATTCTATGGGTAATACGTGTGTTACACGTTCTAATTGTATGGATATCGAAACGCGGGTTGAGAACCCAGTACCCAAACCAGTATTTATCTTATAAATACTGGCTTGTGATAGTAGTCTAGGTATTCCAATTTTAATACCTAGGGTAAATATCTCAAGTACCTTAGTCTAGGATATTAACCATAATTTCTGTTGTTATAATCTCTCATAATCTCTAACACCCGTGTCGGGTGCGTATCAGGTGCCGATACTCCTTGGGTACTCCCGGGTGCGTACCCAAGGAGCACCTAATTTTTTTCGCAATTTTTAGACAATTATATTTAGATACATGCATGAGGTCCTATAGTAATTTCAAAAGCTTGTTGTTTACAATTATACTCAAACACAAAATAAGTCTACACAAAGATTTGATAGTTAGATTACCATTTCTTTTCTGCAAAATGTTGATAATTATAATGTATTAGTTATAGTTCTATGAAATTGTTTAAATTTTTGCATTTTTAACAAGAAAAATACTTTTATACCTATAAATATAATATGAATTATCTTATATTTAATGTACCCACCAACGCACCCGTATCCTACTTTTTTGTTAAATCACGTATCCCCGTACCCGTGTCACGTCGTATCCGCACCCCATACCCGTATCCGTGCTTCATATGTCTTAAATTTATATATGTTAGTTAAATGTGTATCCTTCACAAACTTTTAACTTACTGATAAGCAGTATTAACTTACTGATAAGCAGTATTATGCCTGCACCAAAACTGCGACTTTTAATTTTTATTGAGAAGAGTTGCTTATGATCAGAAATTGGGGCATATACAACAACAACAACTCTTAGTCTACCTCCATCATTTAGATTTTAATTTTAACTTATAACCCATATTTTCACTATATTCTGTTGCAGTTGAACTGGGCAAATATAGTGTATTGAGAAAGCAAGCTTTTCACAGACAATAACATCAATCTGGATGGTGAAAATTTGAGGCAAGATGCAGATTTAGAGGTATAGGAATGGACTCCTATGACCAATGAGGGTTCTTTCCTTCTTGGTCTTTCTTTTTCTACTGTAATTAGTTGAAAATTGTATTCAGAAGTATGATTAATGACCATATTTTTTAATGTTGTAGTAATAATCTGAATAATTTGAAAGATTTTTTTTTTGACTGGTTAAAGGTAGGGTAAGTCCCTACCTCACAAAAGATATATTAATATAAGAGTAAATACAGGTATACAATACATAAGGGTCAAGATAGTTCAGTCTACAGCTGCCGAACCCTTGATCACCAAAAAAGCTGAAGGGAATAGTTATAACAAGTTTAGCACATTACAGTTTCAAAAAAATACATCCAAAAAATCAATAAGAACAGAGGAAGGGCTGGTGGTATCTCAAACTGAGCAGCTATCTTCCCTGCTGTCTGCCTGATCAATCCGGATGAGCGCCTGCTTGAGTAGGACATCTTGAACTCCAGCTAGCTCCACCTTTCTTATGAGTTCCGCCTTCTTGTTGTTGTTGTCGAGCCCATCTAGCCAAGATCGAAACCAAAAAATTACATTAGAAATAATTTCCCTTGGTTGCAAAGTCTTAGAAGAGAAAGTGCGTTCATTTCTAGCAAGCCATATACTCCAACAGATCGAGATTGTCAGTAGGTGCCAAGTGTGTTTGTGTACTTGGTTCCCAAAGGACCAAGAAGTAAAGCATTCATGTAAGTCAGCAGGCAGGGAGTGTATGTGGAAAAGTGTAGTAAAATAGGTCCAAGTATTAGTGGCAATAGGGCAGTCGAAAAAAATATGATAGGTCGTCTCAACAGGACATGCACATGCTGTGCATGTCGTGTCTCCTAACCAGCCTTTGGAACGAAGGAAATCCTTGAAGTTGAGTTTATCCCAACTCATTTTCCTGAAGAAAATCTGGCATTTTAGGGGAGCTATAGAAGTTCATGTTGCTGCAAAATAAAGGGAACGAAGGCCAGAGGTGATAAAGAAGTTGTATGCCGACTTGACAATAAAGGTGGCGGATGGCGTGAGTCTCCATGAAGGGTGGTCTCCTGACTGTGAAGGCTGGTATTCTGCAATCAGATCAAGCAGTCTCTGTTTCTCATCTCGAATGGTGGGGTTGGAGACACAGTTAAGCCTCGGTTGCCAGTGGCAGTTGCCATCAATCCAGGTTCCTTGGGATAGGACATCAGCTTCCAGATTCCATGCTACAGTAGCAAGTGAGGGACACAGGGAAGTTATGCTGTCGCCATTGATCCATTTTGACGTCCAGAATTTGATATTGTTCCCCTTCCTTAGCTTCCAGTTAACATTCAGCAAGAATTGCTCCTTGAGATGGAAGATCCCTTTCCAAAAGCTTGAAGCAGTTGAGGGGCATGTCAAGATATTTGAATTGATTTTATAGTATAAGCTCCTTAACGTTTGGCTAGGTAGCAAGTCAGAGGAGACAATCTTCCACCACCATTTCATGAGAAGGGCTTCATTAAAAACTTTCATATCTAGAACGCCAAGTCAACCTTGTTGCTTGGGTTGGCAGATCTTCTTCCACCGCATACATGTCACTCCTCTCGCATCAGTGTCGGAGCCACACCAGAAAAATCTACTGCGAATCTGATCTATTCTTTTGATTACCCAAAGGGGTAATCTGAAGAAGGAAGCGAAGTAGTGTGTTAAAGCACTGAGTACAACATTTATAAGTACTAACCTCCCACCTCTAGATAGCATCTTGCCCTTCCACACAGAGAGTCTTCTTTCAATCTTAAGGATCAGCGGTTGCTAACTTCTTTTGCTGAGTTTCCCGCTAGATAGGGGCATGCCAAGATAATGAAAGGTAAGCATTCTTCCTTGCAGCCTAGGATGGTGGAAAAAGCCTGTAGCTTTGCCCTCGATTTACCAAAGTAAATGATGGAGGACTTATTGAAATTTATGGCCAGACCAGAGATGTTTGAAAATAGTTGTAGTGCTACTTTGAGGTTGATAACGTCATGTTCAACACCTTTACAAAAGAGCAGTGTGTCATCTACAAATTGCAGTACTGACATATTTGCAAGGGAGCCCTGTACAGGAAGAAGAGAGAAAGCACCATTCTTTCGACCACTAAAAAGCATCTGAGCTAGCACATCAACGGTTAAGATGAAGAGCATTGGCGATAGAGGATCCCCCTGCTTTAGTCCTCGCTTGGAGTTGATTTGTTTTCCCCCTCTCCATTAATGAGAATTGATGATTTTTTCGTCCTCAGGATCATATGAATCCACTTGCACCAAGCTGGCCCGAAGCCTCTAGCAATTAGAAGCTGGTCTAAAAATTCCCAACTCACTGTGTTGAATGCTTTAGTGAAGTCAATCTTGAACAAAAGTGCATCAAAGTTGCGTCTACTGCAGAGGTTGATAGCTTCATGTGTTACAAGAAAACAGTCCACTGTTGATTTACCTTTCAGGAAGGCACTTTGAGAGGAGGACACAAGGGAGTAGAGGATAGGGCTAAGCCTGTTGGCAAGGATTTTGGTGAAGGTTTTGAAGGAGCAGTTGAGCAAGCTGATAGGTCTGAAATCAGAGACCGAATTTGCACCCTCACACTTGGGAATTCACATAATGTTGGAGTAGTTTAATCTGTCTTGATCAGTGTCTCCTCTCTGCCCTGACTGCAGCATGGCAAATAATTCATCTTTGATAGTGTCCCAAAAAGTATGATAAAAGCTTATCGAGAATCCATCGGGGCCTGGTGCTATGTCACTGCTCATACCGAAGACGGCCATTTTAGCCTCCTCCAAAGTAAACGGGTCATCTAAATGCTCCAAGTTAATGTCATTTGGTGGATAAAGGGATTTCCAATCAATATAAAAATCCGACTCTGGAGATGTACCTCAAATTGCTTGAAAGTGATTCTCAAAAGCAGTTCTGATAGAAGTGGGAGAGGTTATAAGGGTTTCATCAATGGTAAGACTGTGGATGAAGTTACGCCTCCTTCTCCCATTAGCAATGCAGTGAAAGTATTTAGAATTTGCATCTTCTTCCTTGATCCATTGCGCTCTTGACCTTTGCCTCCAATACACTGCCTCGGTCTGGATTAGATTTTGGAGCTCAATTTGAGTTGCCTTGAGGGAGTCAACCGCAGTGGGGAGTTGCTCAGCCTCAATCGCCAACCTGAGTAGTTTCTCTTGGATATTTTTTTTCCTGGTTGGGATATGGCCAAAGGTATCATTCCTCCATCTTCGAATCCTTCTTCTGAGAAGTTTAAGCTTGATTGCAAAGATATCGACCGGATTCCCAGTACACGAGAAATTTTTCCACCAATCTTCATCCACCGAGACGAATGAGGAGTGTTGTAGCCAAGCTTTTTCAAATCGAATATAATGGACCTGGCATGTAATGACTTGAGTGTCTAGGACGATGGGGCAGTGATCAGATTAAAATCTGGGAAGGGAGTATTGGATGCAGTTAGAGAAGGAGGATTCCCAAGCCGTGGAGATCAAGAATCTGTCGAGTCTGGCCATTGAGGGGGAGGTTCTAAGATTGGACCAGGTATATTCCCTTCCTGGTAGGGGGAGATCAATGAGGGCCAGATCATGTATGAATTCACGAAAACATCTCATATCTCTTGTTGAACCTCTTCCTCTGGATCGCTCAATATCAGAAGTAGTGACATTAAAATCTCCACACAGAACCCAAGCATCTTTGAGGTGGCTCCGGCATTGAAATATTTTCTTCAAAATTTCCAAAACAAAAATGAGTTTATTACATGTCCCAGAGTTGGAATACAGTGTTCTGATTAATTTGTGTGGCTAAGATACTATACTGTTCTAATATTGTGTGAATGTAACTATATAATTGTATTATATAATTGTATGTATATTTTAAGAGTTAAATATTATGTAACTATTTGGGTCCTAGATGTGAATTAGAAATTTTTATGTAAATTTTGATGGTTTAAATATGAATTTTGATGATTTAAATATGAAACGATATGCATCTAGAGAAAGAGCTATGTATACAAAGGAGATTGTCAAAATTTTCAGTGAGTTTGAATGAGGTTACATTTATATTCGTTTTGAAAACCGTGACTAACACATATTTTAAGACTTGAGAGGCTTCTCACACGAAGCTAACTAAAATTAAGATCTACCTACTCATGAATCACCAACTTATGTTACATTACTAAGGAAAACAAATATTTTAGAGGAAAAACAAGCATGGCCATAAAAAAATATTGCATTTTTAAGTATTCTGATACGACGTCAAAATTTTGCATTATACCCATGCATAATTACACAAGAAGTATACAAGGGACATGTTTGATTGTTTTCCATTTCTTCAAAATGTACGCTTAAAGAGAAAAAATTCTACTAATTATGTTGATACTATAAATTATTTGTAAGTCTGAGAATTATTATAGTGGATTTAGTTTATAGTCTTTCTTATTCTCTCATATTTTAAAAATTATGTGCAATATTGCACATGGGTATACTAGTAAATAAATAAGAGAATAAAAGGACTTATAAAGGAATGAATGAAACTTTATGTTTGAGGTTAAGAATAATCTGGAAAATCTCTGAATGTGAGATGGGCGGACTCTAGAGGCTTAGTGACACCCAGGGTGTCGGCAAATTTATGATTCGAACGTTTGAGAAGTAGCTGGTATGGGTTATTGTTCTCGGTATGTTGATTTAAGTCCGGTAAGAGGGTAAGCTAGCTCTAGGTGATATTATTTTATGTTTGAACTTATGGATAGGCACTCGAAGAAGATATGATAGAAACAACGACGAACATGTCCGATAAAGAATTTGCAGCTCCTAGGGGTTCGATCGAGGATACGCCTAGTAAATCATGTACATGGGCTAGGGGTATGTCTGTCTGTCTACGAAAATGCTAGTAAAGAGCTTGCAGTTTCTAAGAATGGTCGGGACTAAGGATACACCAGGTAAATCCACGATGTGTGGGCTAGGGGTATGCCGGTAAGGTCCATAGTTACGGAAAATCGACTTGGTGGGGTTCGTGACTGAGGATAGGCCTGGTAAATCCACAATGTGTGGGCTAGGGTAGGCCGGTAAAGTCCAATATCCTAGGGGTGCGACTCACACGTGATTATGCATTGAAGTACATTCATTGGGTTTAGGTATTGCATAGCGAGGGATTGAACCCTATAATGAGGAGTACGTTAAGGGCTTACCCCTCGGACCTATGTAGTATGGGTTGCATAGAATTCGAACATGTGCGCATTAGAATTGCATCGTAAGCATGAATGTTTGCATTAGTCATTATGCTCATATCATACACTGACATAATTAGGATAGTCATTATTCATTTTGCATTCAAGTTTGTGATTGTTAAATTGAGGAATTGCTGTATGATAGCATTGCGTCAGTTATATGTAACTGATGTGCCCGTAGTTCTCAAGTTGCAGGGCACAGATTAGAAATCGACGGGGGCATGAGTTGATGTCGATGTCTGTTGAAGGATTGATATGTTTGATGATATAAATTTTATTTCTTTTATGTAAACTTCCACTGCGTATTGTAAAGAATAAAATTGTAATGATTTTTAAATAAAAAAAATTCCTTGTATTTTTGTACAAAATTGAAGTAAAAAATCTTGTTTGTTCTACAAATTACCTGTGTTTGAAATTCAGGGCGTTATAGACGTTCAGCACGACCTCCTCAAGACCTCACTGGCTAAAAAGCCTCCCTCGAACTTCTTCGATCTCTTCCTCTAAAGCGAGAAATACATCTGAGCTGAGGAGGCCTTGCATCCCAAGGGTCGTAAAGAATCCCCTCCCAAAGGGAAGAGGAAGATAGACAACACCGAGGCCGCCAAGAAGTCTCAAAATGATGCCTTTGGGCATAGGCATCCTCCCCTAGCACCTCGATTCAAAAAGTTCACTCCGCTCAACGCAAGCGTCTCCGCTATCCTCATGGAAGTAGAGGAAGGGGACTGATCCAACACCCTCCTCGGATGGACACTAGTAACAAGAAGAGGTATAGAAGGTTCTGGTGTTGATTCCACTGAGACCATGGTCATGTGACCTATAACTGTCGGGCCCTGAAGGACGTAATAGAAACCCTTATCCGTCTGGGTTACTTGTCAAAATTCACTCAGAAGGACCAGGGAACCTCCCCTCCTCCTCGAGGGCCTAACAAACATCCATAGAAGGACTCTGAGCCTTAGCAAACAGAAACAATGGCCATTCGTCCGAGAGGTGAACTCATACATGGAGGACCCATTGGGGGAAATTCCAACTCCTCCCGTAAGGCATTTGTCCGAGAGGTGAACTCGGTTCACAACTACCCCCTCCTTAAGGTCGAGGACTGCCCGTCTCGTTCTCGAATGAAGACCTTGAGGGCATCAACACTTTCAAATGTGGCGCATTGGTAATTAGTCTCGCGCTGGCTAACCATGAGGTTCGCCGCATCCTCGTGGACAACTTCAACTCTGTCAACATCTTAGTTCTTTCTGCTTGCGAGGGACTGAAGCTTTCCTAAGAAAGGCTGAAGCCAGTGGGGTACACTATCCATGGTTTCTCTGGTGCTCCGGTTCAAATTGAAGGAATCATCACACTGGATGTGACCGCAAGAAAATCTCCTACCACCCGCACTGAGCCGATGGACTTCATGGTGGTTAATGTCAAAGCCACCTGTAACGCCATCTTTGGGCAACCTGGCCTCGCGTATCTCCAGGTTGTGGCATCGGCATATCATATGAGAATGAAATTCCCCATGAGGGCCAAGATTGGAGTCGCTAAGGGCATTCAGAAGGCCACTCGAGACTGCTACACCACCACAGTAGAGGGCTCTGTCCTCCCTCTTGATGCGGTCAAACTCCCCTGCGATGGAAGCTCGATTGGCTCTGAACTAGTTGTTGAACATGAAGAGAGCCCCTTTTTTGAGGTAGACAGAACCAAGCTATTCCAGATAAGCAAGGTTCTGCCTCTTAAACTCAAAGAAGGGATCATCAACTGCATCTGATGGAACCAGGATCTGTTTGCCTGGATCCCCTCGGATATGTTGTGCATCTCAGATGAACTAATTATGCACAAATTGTGTCAATCCAGACTTGAAACTGGTGTAGCAGAAGCACCGGAAGTTTTACGCCTGAGAGGTAGCAGGCTGTGAAGGAGGAAGTCAAAAAAATCATCGCCGCTCAATTCATCCAGGAAGTCAACTACCTGGAGGGTTGACAAACGTTGTAATGGTAAAGAAGGCGAGTGGAAATTGGATGATCTATATTGATTTCACGGACCTTAGCGTGCCCAAATGACCCTTTCCCTCTTCAAAATATCAACGCTCCAATTGATGCAACATCTGGACACGAACTCCGAAGCTTCATGGATGCCTTCTCCGGGTACAACCAAATCCGGATGTTCCTTCCAAATATCCCAAACACGTCTTTCGTCACCGATCTAGGACTCTACTACTACCGGGTTATGCCCTTTCGTTCTGAATAAAACGGGAGCCACCTATCAAAGGCTGGTGAACAAAGTCTTCAACGAGCAGACCGGTCAGAATATAAAAGTGTATGTAGATGAAATGCTCATCCAAAGCCTTGGAAGCGAAGACCATGTGAAAGACCTCGACAAGGCCTTCGATGTCTTAGGGAAGAATAATATAAGGCTGAACCCATCTAATTTTTCTTCGGTGTAACCTTAGGAAAATTACTCGGTTTCATGATCAGCCAACAGCTGATAGAGGTGAACCCAGAGAATATTCAAGCTATTTCTGATTTGAATCCCCCTACAAACATCAAAGAAGTTGAAAGGCTTATGGCTCGACTAGCAGCAATTGGACGCTTCTTCTCAAAGTCTAGGGAAAAGTCCTTTTCCCTTCTTCAATGCCCGATGGGGGGCAAAGAATTTTGAGTGGGGGAGCCTCAATAGCAGGCATTCACCCAATTGAAGGATTACCTCACCCAAACCAGGAGAAGTCCGCTACCTCTACTTGGCGGCATCTGAGCATACCCTCTGCGCAGTTTTAGTTCGGGAGGAAGATGGAGTTCAGAAACCCATCTACTTTGTGGGTAAGGTACTCCACGATGCCGAGCTCTGGTGCGCCAAGATGGAGAAGATAGATTATGCCCTGGTTATAGATATGTGAAATCTTTGCCTTTACTTCTACGTCCGCTCCATCCAAGTCCTCACAGACCAGCATCTGAAATAAGTTCTCAACAAGCCTAAAAACTCTGGACCGCTGATCAAATAGTCCATTGAGGTGAGTCAACATGACATTAGTTATAAGCCAAGGCCTGCCATTAAATGTCAAGCGTTGGCCTAGTTCATCATTGAGTGCACAATCCCGGAGTTATCCGAGGGTAGGATGAACCGCCAGTATGGAAGCTTTATGTGGATGGCTCCTTCTGGAAGTGGAGCCGGTGTGATACTGCAGGGGCCCCATAATTTTGCCCTACTATACTCCTCACACCAAAACTTCTGGGCCTCGAATAACGAGGTCAAGTACGATGCGCTAATCAACGGACTGCTCCTAGCTCACAAAGCCAGAGTGAGACGGGTTAGGGTCCTCAACGACTCTCAACTAGTAGTCAATCAGGTCTCCAGAGAATACGAAGCTCGAGATGCTGGCATGATTCGGTACCTAGCCTATATTAAAGGGCTCTAAGAAAACTTTGAAGAAGCCTCAGTTGTCCGTATTGCACGAGAAAAGAACAACCAGGCCGATGCATTGTCCAAGTTAGTGTCCTCCTCCTTCGAAGGTCTTGATTGTGCAATGCTTGTAGAGGTCCTCGTCCGACCAAGTATCGATAAGCAGAATGTCGATGTCCTTTGCATCGAACCCCGGTCACGATCAGTGACCTAGATGGGTTCGATTCTAAATTTTCTTGAAATGGGGGATTTATCATAGGAAAAATCAGAAGCACGAAAGATCCGAGCCAGAGCAGAAAGATTTGTGCTCATCGAGGGGGTGTTGTTCAAACGATCATACACCATGGCCGACGGATGACCTTGCCTCTGATGCCTAGTTTTGAACAACAAGTTTCGAACAACAAGTATAAACAAGAAGTATGATAGCAAGATAACAAGATATGACATTGAAGAAAACAAGAAGTAGCAGTGCAAATACTGAAATAGCATGATCATGTACGATGCAAGTTACAACTGTAAGCAAGTGTAATCAAGACTTCAAGGTATAATCATTCGATAACCAAGGATCATGTAATCAAGAATCATGTACATGGAAATCAGGAATCTGGAATTATGTAATCAAGAATGATGTCAATGCTTAGTGTCAATCTTAAGTCTATCGGTTTTATTAACTTATCTAATGCATGCAATCCTATGTCACATACCACAAGTTCGAATGCATATCAAACAAGTGAACGTTTGGACTTAAGTGGTTAAGTCTGCATGATTATGTACTCGGGTCTTCCAATGATAGTATCAATAAACAAGATATGTAAAGTACTTGAATCTAGAATCAAGAATCAAGAATCAAGAATCAAGAATTAAGAATCAAGAATCACTATTTCAGGAAACACGTGGCTCTTTCCAAATATACTCCCCTATATTGTTCACTACTAAGTCGTACCCCTTTGTAACCCCGGCTTGTTATTTTTTTACTATGATCAATCATGAACATGTAGTCCGTACAACTAGTGAGAATGGTGGTATCAAGACAGTAAAAAAGACTCAATAATTAAGAATTAAGAAAATATCAAGGGCGGTAATCATGGGCAAGTCAAGAGGTGAAAGTAAGTACATGTATTAAGGGCAGTAATCATGAAAGTATCAAGTGGTATATGCAATGCATAATATAAAGAAAATCTATCAACCTACAATATCAGTATAAGTTATTAACACAAGAATAACAATATATATGGTTAAGATATACTAACTACAATCTGGACAACAGCACATGCCTGCATTAAAACTTACTTTGTCACTTCTACGGGAATGCAAATCTAGTTTCGTTGGAGATTCCAGAAAGTGGACTCTCTTCTGAATCCAATGCCTACTCACTCGACAGATTCTAAGTCCAGTAGCCATGGATATCAATTAGGGGTGGTGTACCGTACCGTACCATCATTGTTCTACCGTCTACCATACCGGAATACCTGGTACATAGATTTCTCTACCATTACCATGCCAAGATTTTGGTACAACTGAGTTCGATAATACCAATATTGGTACGGTAATGGTAATGCGATGGTAGTACCAAACCTTAAAAAGAATTTTTTTTAATATAAAAAACTCCACATAATATTAAAGAACTATTGATATTTAAGAGAAAATGAATGTTATGCAACGTCTGAGACAATTATAGTTACACAATAGATGTTCTAGAAAATACAAAGATGACAATATAATTTTGTAGCTTCATTTACAAACTAAAAGGGATGATAATTTAATTTGTTAACAAAATTAATAAATTGAAGCATGTCTAACAAAATCAATCCTGCTCCTATTGTATTGCAATTCAACAAAATGCTCCTTTAGTAGTTTCCATCTGAACTCAACATAGCTCGTGTGAAATAGGATTCATTTAATCTCTCGGTCTCCCAAGTTTGAAGCAAAAAAGATATATGAAAGAAAAATTGTAGCAGTCAGCTGAAGCCAGAAACAACAACAGACCATCCAGAAACTCAAAAATGAATTATACCCTTTCCATATGATAGAATGCAATCATACTTTAGAACCATTGTACAAAAAAAAATTAGCAGCTTCAAGAACTATACTTCAAACTATAACCCATGGTTTGAACTCTGAATTATCAACAAAGATTGAAATGATACATTCAAGTTGTCTCAATTTTGGACTAATTGATCTAATACTTCCTTAAAAAAATTGAACTGTTCAAAACTATTGAACATGGAAAGAAACCAAAAAAGTGACTATAATAGGCAATTGAAACTATAGACCACATATTTATGATGTAGCAGTCATCACCAACAATCGAAAATGATAGAAAAATGCATGTGAGAGACAACATGATTGAGGGAATCAGCAACATGAACAAAACATGGGTGAAAAAGAAATAAGAACTTGGGCCGGCCGAGACCTAGGTCTGGGCCTGGGTTTTTAAATAAAAAATTTAGATTAAATATACTCGGTATGGTACGGTACATCATCGTTATCAATATTGGGTACTAGTACCATACCATATAATCTCGATACGGTACAAATATTTCGGTATGGTATTACCGAGTTTTCGGTTATGTTCAGTATGGTAACGGTATGGTACCGGTACGGTAGGGTAATATGGTATTTTTTGACACCCCTACTATCAATTTGTTCTTTGCGGGTCTAGTGCACATGCAGTAATATCAAATTTACGATGTGTCGGTACTAATACATCGATATCTCACAATCTATAAATCGGTTTGCAAAACTGTAAGATGTTTTGGATTCTACACACGAAAAGATACAACATGCATTTATATAAATCTAAATTTGATTATAGAAAACTGGTTCTAATCTCAGTACAAAGATAGACGTTCGACAGACCAGAAAATCTGAATATTCGATAACACGATAAATTGATACAAAGAGGACTAACGGTTCAAGATTTGAATCAATAACATGGCACAAGGAAACTACAATAGAGTTTGTCAATAAAATATGATGATAAAAAAGGATACTTGCTAAGATTTCAATGGATGCTTGCCTTGTGTACGATGATTACGATGTGGACGAACAACAGGAAGAAGAGACGCAACGACGACAACATGTTGCAACATAAGGGAAGCAACACAACTGTGGCAAGAGGGGTAGTGACGACAGCTAGGGGAGCAATGACTTCAGTGAAAATAGCAACACAGTAGTAAGTGACAGCAACTTGGAGGCAAGCGACAACAACTCGGTAGCAAGCAATGACATCGATAACGGCAGCAACACAGCAGCAAGGATTCGAGTTCGGGGGACTGTTCGGGTGTGTGTGGAGGCAGAAAGATGGTGGTGTGGAGGTGGTGTTTGAGGTGTTGTTGGTTGAGTACGGGAATGAATTGTAGGAGTTGAGGTGGATGTGTATGGTGAGGCAATGGAGGGCTGGTTCGAGTGGATGTAGTGGTGTTTGTAGTTTGGGTTGATATGGAGTTGGAGTTGACTATCTGGTTGAAAATGAAGAGAGTGGTGTTGTTAGGTTTGGAGTGAATAGGTTTCGGGGTGCAGGAGGGGCTTGGGTATGGGGTGAGGCTGTTCGGGATTAATGGTGAGGTGAAGTTTGGGTGGTTGGCTGTCGGGTGGTCGGGTGTTGGTGGTTGGGATGTTTGGTTGGTGTGCAAAATGAAGGAGGCAGTGGTTGGTGGTGATGGCAACAAGGGATGAAGATGAAGTAGATGGAGATGAAGAATGGTGTTGGCTGTTTTGGGTTTGAGATGAGATTGAGGAGATGAAGAAGGTGGTGTATATATATATATATATATATATATATATATATATATATATATATATATATATATATATATATATAGGGTTGGGTAAGAGAAATTAGATGTTTGAGTAGGAGAAATTAGATGAAGGTGGAGATAGCAATGGAGTTGTATTTTAATGTGGTGGGAGAGATTTGGTAGATGGAGAGGACGAGGCTGTTGTTTGGGTTTCAATGGAGAGGTGGTTCAAATAGATGATTAGGTGATGGAGCTAATAAGTAATGACATTAGGTGATTAGGGGAGGGGATTAGGATGATTAGGGTTAAGAGGTTGTGATTAGTGGGTTTAAAAAGACGTGGTAGGTTAGTGAATTAGGATTTAGGCTTTAACAATAATTAATAAATAATTAGATGATTATAGTGCATGCAAAAATAGTGCAAAAATAAAGATGAACAGTAAATGACTGAAGTGAAGAAAATATGTATAATTAAAACAAGGAGTTAGAATGTTACCCACCTTACAAAAAAAATTTGACCTCGAAATTTGTTCCGGTGGAATGTAGGATAGCCAAACAAGACACTTACTCGAAGAGGTGAGGGTACTTCTTCTGGATTTACTCATCGAGTTCCCATGTCAACTCACCTAGCGAATGAGGATTTCAAGAGACTCGTTATGACTTTATTCTTCAGCACTTTCTTACATCTGTCTAAGATAGAAATCTATAGGACTTCGTACGATAAGTCCGGTCATACAGATAACTTTGAATAGTCGACAATATGTCTGTCATCTCTGATGTACTTCCAAAGCTGGAAACATGGAATACGTCATGAACTCCTGATAACACCGGTGGTAGCGCAAGCTCGTAAGCCACCTTGTCCACTCGTTCCACGATATTGAATGGGCCGATGAATTGGGGACTAAGCTTGCCCCCTGCCTCCAAAATGGATGGTGCTTCTCGATGGCGACACCTTGAGAAACACATGATCACCTACCTTGAACTCCAAGGTTCTCTGGTGTGTGTCAGCCTATTTCCTTTGCTTGTCATGAGCTGCTTTCAGGTATTTTCTGATATAAGACACTGTGTCCACTATCTTCGTAATCAACTTTACTACCAAAAGCTTCCTCTCGCCGATATCATCCCAACTGACCGGTGACCTGCACCTACGACTGTAGAGATCCTTATACGGTGCTACCTTAAGGCTTTCTTGGTAGCTGTTTTTGTATGAGAACTCAACCAAATGCAAGTGAACCTCCCAAGAACCTCCGAACTGTAGGACATAAGACCTCAACATGTCCTCCAGAGTCTGAATCGTCCTTTTAGACTGCCCATCTATTTGAGGATGGAATGTCATATTATAGTTCAACTTGCTCTCCAGACTTTCATGAAGACTCTCATAGAAATGTGACATGAATCTCGTGTCTCTGTCTGACACAATACTGACAGGAACTTCGTGTAGTATGAAAACCTCCTACATATACTTCTCGGCCAGGTTCTCTATGGACTGGCCTACCCTGAAAGGAATGAAATGTGCACTCTTCGTCAAATGTTCCACGATCACCCAAATGGCATTGTGACTTTTAGGGCTCTTCGGCAGCGCTGTCACAAAGTTCATGGTGATTTTCTCCCACTTCCACTCCGAAATTGGAAGAGGCTGCAAAAGTCCTGCGGTTCTTTGCTGCTCTGCCTTCACCTGCTGACAAATCAGACAATGCGACACAAACCTCGCCACTACTATCTTCATACCATGCCACAAAAAGTGTTGTCTTAGATCCCTATACATCTCCATGCCTCCAGGGTGAATGGAATAGAGTGAGTGGTGAGCTTATGCGAGTAACTTTTGCCTGACTTTCCTCTTGGGTACACATAATTTGGATCCAAAACGAAGCGACCTATCTGCATGAATAATCAACTCGGTCCTTATGCCTACCTCCACTTGACTTCTGAACTTCTAATACTGCTCAACGCCTATTTGAGCTTCCTTAACCTATTCTACTAATGAAGACTGCAACTATAACATCATACACTGATGTGTTGTACCTGGCAAAATCACCTCTAAGTCCAGTCTCCTCATATCCTCCAACAATTCCTTCTGCTCAGTGAGGAACCTCACTGTGGGTCTCTTTCTCAGGGCGTCTGATACCATGTTCACTTTACTCGGGCGATACTGTAGGTTGATGTCATACTTTACCATGAATTCTAGCCATTTCCTCTGCCTCATGTTTAACTCCTTCTACATGTATAAATTTTTTAGGCTCTTATGGTCAGTGAAGATCTCAACTCTGTTGTGAGCTCTTGATCATGAGTAGGGTAGTTCGGCTCATGGGACTCAACTGTCTGGATTCATAAGCAACTCTGTCTCGCTGCATTAGTACTGCCCCTAAACCTCTACCATCACAATAAATCACAAATCCTCCTGGACTGTCCGGTACAGTTACCACAGGTGTCGGCATTCGTCGACCTTTCAACTCTTTAAAAGCTTGACCACATGCATCATCCCAGACGAACTTCTAATGTTTCCTCTTTAGTTTCGTCAGGGGCTACGTGTTGGTGATCCATGCTGTGCTGACCCTCCGTGTGGTGCACTTTACATGTTCTTCAGGCAATCCCGAATCATGTGGTCGCTCGCTCTGCACGCACAGATGGTTGGCTACCCTGCAGTCCTTGTGCATGTGGCCAACCTTGTGGCAATTGTCACACATCAGGTCCTTCTTCAAAGCCACTGATGGCTAGGGTAGTGCTCCAGCTGTAGGAGTATGAGCTGGCCGTTATATCGGTCCTCTCGATTGCCTCATGACAGTAGTGGGTTTTACTTCTCGCTGAGCCGCTTTCCTCCTTTGCTGGTTCTACTCCTGGATCCTAGCTGCATCGAGCACAATAATGTAGGTGCAATGCTAATGGGTGACTAAGTGGTCCTAAACATCATAGTCCAATCCCATCATGAATCTTCGAGCTATGTCCTCCTCGTTCGCCACCATATCTGAAGCAAAATGACTTAGTCGAGTGAACTCCACTGCATACTCGTCAACTGACTGATTCCCCTGGGTTAGAATAATGTTTGAACTAATATTCATCACAGATGGAATAGGCAACAAAATTTAATATCAATTAACACTATCATATAAAAACCTGGGTCAGTGCAGTGAATTAGCGCTCCATTTTGACCTTGACAACGCTGCAAAAAAGTTGATCAGGAAGCTCTCGATGAAAGTGGCCCAAGTGATTGGTCTCTCCATTCTTTCACTCTCTGCCTTCCACCAAATATGGGCGATATACGAAAGCTGAATGCTGACCACATGTGACCCCTATTGCTCATATTTGTATTTTAATTATAGTTAATAAAATTGTTGATTATTTATTTTATTTTTTGTTGTATTTAATTTCATTCCCTTTGTATGGTGTGTTGTTCTTCTCTCTCTTGTGATTCATTTTGCATTGATTCAGCTTTTTATTCTCATTTATTTGGCCTACAATTTGTCTTTGATCTCGTCTATTATTTAAACCTATTTCATGACCTATTTGTCTCTCATTGAATTTTTTTCTTCCTATTAGATACTACCCAGTTCACCCAAACCCAGTTTGCCCCTATATAACCACCCTAATTGAACCCTAACCCTAATCATATATATCTCTCTCTAGCTGTCATCACCCTCGACCACACTTCCCGATCCCCTCTCCCTGCCTCTTGCTGTCGTCGTCTCTGTCTTTCGACGCCGGCGACACACCACCCCCGATTACCCCTCTCCTCTTATCCCTCCCGTGCTCACACCCCCAGGCCGACCCCCTCGCTCCCTGTTTCGCTGTAGAAATACAGCCCACAGCACCGCAGACCCCACCCACTGCCGTCGTCCTAGCCGTCGTCGTCTCCCCGAGGTGCTGCCACCGACCTTGCTGTTGTTTGATTGCTGCTGTCTCTTTGGGTTGTGTGTGTGCATGTCGTCTCATGCACGTGATTCGGTGGTGTGATTCTCATCTCTTTGTTCGTTTTGTTCATTGTTCGGGATCCGTTCCCGTTATTTTGTTCTTCATTCCATCATCTTCATAACAGGAAAGTTGCTTGCATGTGTTCTTTTTGTCATACAAGTTAATACTGTAAGTAGTCTCGTATGAAAATGTGTGTGCTCTCATGATGATCCATATTTGTTAGGTAAACCATTGACATCATCTCTTGATCATGAGTAGTTACAATAATTGACACCCGTTGCATGAAACAAGTAGATTAGATGACACTTTGACTGTATGTTGTTTGTGCCACACCGTATGTTGTAGATGACTATTACATAGATGTTTGTTGGATGTATGATCTCATTATAGACCATTTATTCAAATGCCATGCTGATTTAAGTAACCCATATATGCCATGCTTTGTATGACATCTAGATTGGACCGTTTGTAGTTAAGTTGTTTGATAAAATGCATAAAAGAATTTTTGTTTTGCTGCTGCCCTATTTTGTACAGTAATTTCGACCCAGGTAACATCAGTAAAATAAATAAGTTTGTGAACATGAATTGTAGCCTTCATTCTCTAGTTTCCATAATTTTTGACGGATCTGAATTCTGAGTTTTGATGCATGAGTTATTGATATTTTACTGCAATCGTATCGTATATTCCAGATTCTGAACTATATGTGTTCTGTATGAAATATTATTTTAAACCTGATACTAAAAGTAGAATTTGAACCCTATATTTTGCTGAGTATGTTTAGACATGACTGGGATCAATCCGTAACTTTTTTGGTATTAATTAATGACTTTTATATCTCATTTCATACTTGTGAATCACTTCGATATATTTCCAAACTGCATGCTGTTCAGTAAATATTTATGTTTTCAACCCGATTCTATTCATTTTTTATGAAAACTTTATGAATATAAACTGTAGCCTGATTTTTTTATTTTACTACCCTTTTGAAGTATCTAGATTTTGAATTATATTTTATGAATTATCTTAGTCTTGGTACTGCTATGTCTGAACTTTCAGAATTGAGATTTTGTTGCATTACTCCGTTTTCCCAATTTTGTTGACTATACTTTCTATAATATAATTTCATGATATTTTATGTTTTGAAACTAGATATGATAGGGAATCTTCCAATTTTTTCTAAGATTTTATTATGATGATTTAAAACTCTTTTCATTCTTATAAACAAGATTTTACATTTTCTGGCTGAACACGATTTCTGTATTAAATGCTGTTTTCAACCCTGTTTCTGTGGCTGATATGTGACTTATATATATGTGCTGGAATCGGCAGAGAGTCTAGTGTCTAGATTTTCTGACGGATCTAGGTTTTCTGTTATGTAGCAACGGGAATCTCAGATTTGGTACATTAGAGTCTTATGTCCAGAACTGAAAGTTTCGTTGTTTTGACTATTATGAGTTGTTTTTATCAACCGTTGTAAGTACTACTTCATCTTAGACTTATCCTTTGTTCATGCCATGTCTTTAGACTGTTGTATTCCTTCACACCTATTGAAAATAATGAAAAGATATCAAGCCAGGGTTTTTAAAGGAAAAGATCGAGTAGTGGACAATATAGAAATGCATATTCGGAGGGAACTCGTTTTCCCTACTTTTTACTGTGGTACCTACTATTTATCTCTGGATGCATGAGGGTATGATCCATCTCCGTTTGTTGTTATTACTGTTACTATTACTGTTTGTCCGAATATATTGCCCTATAGAAGTTCCACTACAAAGTCTTAAAATGAAACTGTTTGCTGTAGCAACCATGTAGTATAATTTGGGACGCATGAAGTGCTACCTAGTTGGTAATGAACATTAGACATAAGAATAACTGTTGACACTGTCACATTCTGTTATTGTTGACCCTTACTGTTACTGTTATACTTTTACTGTTATTCCGCTATTTACTGCCATCTGTAGACTGTTATATTTACTGTTTCTCCATGTTAGTATTTCCAGTTTAGTTAGTTTTTCCCCCCATTTCTTTACTTGTATTGCTTGCAGCCCGGACTTGCATCTAACGGGGATTATGTTTTCCTGTTTTCCTATTTTTCATTGTAATTGCCATATGAGCAGGTTTTGCTGATCAACTGCCTACTGGAGTTGGTGAGCAAAAGTTTTGAGTTGCGCAATTGGAATTAATTGCTTAAAATATTTTGATGATCTATTTATATTTGTGAATTGTTTTGAGACTTGTATTTGGGCTTGTTGTCCCAGGATTATTATTTTCTTTCAGATCTTGTGTTTGTTGGAATATTTATTATTGTTGCAATAAATACTGTTGAGTTATGATTGTTTATGCATGCTTGGTTGGAGTATACTGTTATATTTATTGTTGTGATGAGTCAAGTAGATCCATATAGCTTATGGATGATGAAAACTATACGCTGGGCTTAGTCACGTACCGTATTCCGTATTCTTTGGGAAGCGGGGCATGACAAACTTTTTAGTGGTATCAGAGCCTCAGGTTTGGCTAATGTGCTAGTTGAATAATACATTAGACAGACTTGACTCGATCGGATTTACTTGGCTTCCAACAAGCCATGCATTGCACAAAGAATTATTAATCTACTTGATCTGGATACTTGTCTCATTCCATTCATTTTGTTTCTTTCCTTGACTCCATGTTTCTTCCATCTTTTTCAGTCACCCTCATTGATTGATTTCTTGTTGGGTAGGGATTCATTCTTCCCATACCCATATTCTTTTTTATTCCGAGGTAACCCATTCCTTCGTCTCTTCCCGCTTTGTGGATCTGCATTAGTTGGTGTGTAGTGAGTTGCCGGTTACTTGGCATATCACCACAGGTGGCGGTGTTGTCATTTGTTCCCGGGAGTGCAAGCAGAGTCCTATGGTGATTGGGAGTGCTGATTTCATAGCAGACTGATTGTGATTGGCAGTTTAGGATTTTGATGTGATTCTCGGCATGGATTGGCTGGGTGAGACCCACGCGATCATCGATTGTCTAGCGAAGAAGGTTGCTTTCAGGATGCCATACCGTAAGGAGTTTGAGTTCCATGCTGGGGAGTTACCCCTTGGGCATGGTCAGGAAGTTGTTGTCAATGCTGGTTGTGCAATGTAGTTGCATTCAGGCTTTGAGGCAGCGCCTCTTGTTGTGTGGAATTTTCTGGATGTGTTTTCCGAGGAGTTGCCTGGACTTCCCCCAGATAGGGATGTGGAATTCGATATTGATGTTCAGATTGACATCAAGCCACACACAAGAAAAGTCATCAAACTTTGCTACCTCGTCCCTCATCTTATCGAGGCACACAAGCTCGGCACCCAGCGTGGACTTCGAACCGCATGCGAAAAGCCTCACCCCTCATGTCACCGAGGCACACAAGCTCGGCATAGACTTCGAGCCACGCGCGGACAAGCCTCGGTTTCACCGCCTCGCCTCTTGCCTTGCCGAGGCACACAGGCTTGGTGCTCAGCATGGACTTCGAGCCACACACGAACAGATCTCGACTTCGCTGCCTCGCCACTTCGTCTCGATGAGGGACACATGGTCGGCGCTCGACGTGGACTTCAAGTGAGTTACTAACCATGGGATCTCTTTGAAATTCGTGCCATCGTCTATGTTTCCCACACATGAGAAAACTACTCCTCGAAGGCGGTTACAACCAACCTCCATGAGTAGGGCGCCTTTAATATGGGTAAAAAAACTCAGTCAATCTGAACCATCTGATCCTTTTGTGAATCTCGAGACTCCTATGGGTGAGACAGTAATCTCACAGCAGCTATAAGCCCACAGCCCAAACATGGTTCGTCCTCAGGCTTACATGTAGAAACTACAACCCAACTAGGGAAGGTTAACCAGCCATTTATGGTTGGTAATCAAATCCTCTAAAATCACGGTGATAATTAACCAAGCAGATCCTTAATTAAAGGGATTTGATTAATCTGTTAAGAAATCTTTCCCTAATGATTCTTTACAGGCCTATAAGTATAGACATCCCTCCTCAGTTACTAAGTAATCAACATTTTCCCACTAAATCATAGCTTTCATTTTCTGGTTACTGACTTGATCGTCGAAGGGCATGTTGCCGAGAAAACTCCCGGTGTCTCAAACTTTTCGCAGATTTCTAATGGCCAACAACCATTAAAACCACAACCATATCCACAAATCCACTTAAATACTAGCCTCTCATCCATATCAGATTTATTGCTATGATGTGAGCTTTCCACATAAATACAAAAACTCATCATCTGTTGCTCCCACACAAAAAAGAAGCATCATACACCTTATAAATTATGGCATAAACATACACCTAATTTTGACAAAATAAGAACTTGGGGTTGTATTGCATTTGTTAAAATCTGACCCTAAAAGGCCTAAAGTAGGACCTCGAACAAATACGTGTGTGTACTTGGATAGTGAAGTTGATAGTGTTGCAATTTTTTTTAGATCTATCTCTTATCCGAATAATAAAATCTAGAGATGCAAAATTCTTTGAAGATATGTTCATAAAAAATAAAGGCATCACATTATCTAGGTATGCAAACACAGGAAATGGTTCTCAACAAGAACCTAGACATATTTTGACTGACACTGAAACCACACAAGGTATTGAGCTGAGAAGACTCTCTACTAAAGATAAAACATCTAGGACCTATGGTAATGATTTTGTGACCTATGCACTGGTAGTTGATCCTATTAGTGTTAAGGAAGTCTTAAGGTCTAGGGATGGTTTGTTTTGGAAAGAGGCAATTGATGATAAAATTGATTCTTTATTGCAAATTAATACTTGGGACTTAGTTAATTTGCCAATAGGGGCTAAAACTATAGGAAGCAAGTGGGTTCTAAAGAAAAAACTTAATCTTGATGGAACTGTAGCAAAGTATAAAGCACGTTTAGTATATAAAGGTTATACTCCACAATGTGGGGTGGATTATTTTAATGTTTACTCACCTGTATGTCATATCGCTACTTTAAGGATTCTTCTAGTCATAACATCTATTGAAAATTTTGTTATTCATTAAATGGATGTTAAGACAGCTTTCCTAAATGGTGATCTCAATGAAAAAATCTATATAAACCAACCCGAAGGTTTTATACTTAAAGTTCAGAACATAAACTTTGCAAGTTATTAAAATCATTGTATGGATTAAAACAAGCACCTAAACTATGGTACGAGAAATTTGATAAAACAATAAGGATCTTAGGTTTTGAATTAGTAATTCTGACAAATGTCTTTATTATCGCGATGAATCAAATAAAACCGTCATTATTTGCTTGTATGTTGATGATATGCTTGTTGTTGGAAGTGACATCTCTATTGTGATAGAAGTTAAAACTATGTTATCCAAACAATTCAACTTGAAAGATCTAGGTGTCTTGGACACCATATTACACATGAGAGTGAGTTTTGCATGGTAAGGAATAATCCTTAGCCTATTCCAGCACATTAAAAATGTGTTGTGATACTAGGGATACAATGATTGCAAAAGGTTTGATACACCTTCTTATAGTACTAAAAAGTTGACACTTAATGATGGTGCAATGGTGAGACAGTTAGATTACTCTAAATTCATAGGAAGTCGCATGTATGCAATGACATGTACTATACCTGACATAGCCTTTGCGGTGGGGATGCTTAGCAGGTTCACTAGTAATCTTAGTAAATCACACTGGAATGCCCTTGAAAGACTAATGGGATACCTAAACGGTACTCAGGAGTTTGCTTTGTGCAACTCTGGTTATCCTTCAGTATTAAACGGATATTCTGATGCATCGTAGTGATCAGAAAATGGTGAAAGTCGGTCCACTAGTGGGTATGTGTTTAAACTAGTCGGAGCAGCTGTGTCATGAAAATCTAAAAAACAAGCATGTCTTGCTTTCTTATCCATTAAGTCAGAGCTCTTTGCGCTATCATGTGCTGGTGAAGAAGCGGAATGGATGAAAGATCTATTGCTATATATTCTTTTGAGAAGGTTTAAATTAACCACTCTTAGTATGTTCTGTTACAACAAGATAATACTTTAACAAACAATACTCTTTACAATGGTAAAATACGTGTTGTAGGCCTTAGACATGCAAAGTTGAACTATCTCATTAAACAATGGATTATTGCTCTTAATGATGTGCGATCAAAATATAATGTGGTTCATGCTTTTACAAAGGGACTAAGAAGATATCTAATTATCAAAACTTTAGGGGAAATGGGGGTTAAAAGCTATTGAGCCAAAGTTTTAACATCCTAGTTTTTTTTTTGAAAATTTAGAACCCAAGCTAGAGTCATAGAGTAGTTTAAACTTTAAGCATTAATCTTTAGTAAGTTGGCATGTTTTAGATAATTTGAAAAGTTCTATGTAATTATTGTTGATATATAACTTCATTCCAATGCCGATGATGCTATATATTCTCATTACTTCATCTTTTTATTCCAAAAGAAAGCGTGAAAACTTGTCGATATGTCGATGTGTTTCCAATATTTAGAATTGTCGTTATATCATTCAAATTTTGATGATATATATTTTTTATGGATTCATGTTTCATTCCAATTTTGATGATTCAGTATTTAACCATAATTGATTTGACAGCTCTATCATTTCAAAATGAAACATATTGTAGTTCTTATGTAGAAACTATAATAGTTCTTGTACTTTTTCCTTAATAAAGATACTTGATTGTGATACTTGTGTTGTGCCTTTGCAAATCTAAATTTTATTGTACTAAGTTCTTTTCTTTGAACTATATACTTTTATATATTTTATTTGAATTTTAAGAGAAGTGACTCAAAAAACAGTTATCTGTAATGTTTAGAAACAGATGCTCGCTAAGACAAAATGAGATGAATCTATCAACCTTGATTTTGAGAATGATAATTTGCCCGACATGGAGGAGTAGACATAAAAGAACTTGCAAGGATAATTGGTCAATTTTCACTTGCTTTAACGAACTTCTATTTGAGTTTAAGACTTTTTGCATTGATTGAGCTTAAAACTTTTCGTTTATTTTGAAGTTTAACAGTTTTGGTTGATTTGAGAATATGACATTTGTTTTAGTTGGTTTAGACTTTGTGAACTATTCTATTTTGATATGATCTTGGAACTATTTGATTATTTTGGTTTAATCTTATTTGAACTCGTCTATAATTGATTTAGTCTTTATGAACTGTATTCTTTTGTGATTCAATGTTTATTTGAAATTGTTGTGATCTAGTTCACCATGTGGAACTTATGAGATAACCATATATTGCTTAAAATATTGAGAATATAGGAGGAGATTATTAGATATATAGGTATATTCTCAATATATATAGAATATTATTGTATATAATATTGTATGGGGGCAATACGTGGTTGCACGTGTTATCTGTAAGTTATTGGACCGAATCAAGTGGGTATAAAGCTCAGTCTTATTCCATATATACTAGTCTTGTAGTAGTGCCTAAGATTATTCAAATTCTGATAATCAAGGTATAATATCTCAAGCAGTAGGGATATTAAACTCTAATTCTAATTTCTCTTTTCTTATTGTCTCATAATTATCAACAGATGAGAGAGGTTCACATGAAACAATGACACATTGAAAATTTTGAAATTTGTACGATTGATAGGTATGTTTGTATTTGAACACAAGTGATGGATATGAGGTGCAACTTGACTCTGAAATAGAAGTATGTTGTTTATTTTGGGAGAATTTGGTGATGGAAACAATGATGTTTGTCTGTTTTTGTGTATTTCCAGTTTTTAAATTGAGTGAGCAGAAATCGGTGCATGGGGGAGAACTCGAAGATGTATGTTAGGAAAGTTTGGATTTTTTTACATGAAATAGTGATTGTTTTTTAGATAGGATTGTTGGTCAACAAAGTTTAATTTTTTGATGAAATGATGATTTTTAGTTTGAGAAAGCTTGAATTTTTAGTTGTTAATTGTTATGGTGTACATCATACGCATGCAAATAAATAGTTGCATTTATATTTACAGTATTTGGGAGTGGTTGTAATAAAGGTTATAATGCAAGTGAGACTAATAATTATCACATTTCACTTGCATCTCACTTGCATCCAAAGTGAGCACAAATTTAAATTTGCAATAAATGTTTTTCACAACTAAAGTTGCAATAATAAGTACCTTTGAGTTTTTTTTTTTAATTTATATTTTTTTGCCTGTAGCTGTCCACATTAGGGAAAAGGGAATTTTTCAACATTCCAAATTAATTCCGTCTGAGGCTAGGATCGAACCTGTGATATTTTCACTTAACAGTGAAAAACTTTATCACTTGAACGTTTGGTACGCAGTAATTTACAAGGGAATCTAGGATTACCCACTGGATTACCTGGATTGGTAAGATATGAATAGTTTTTGAAGGATTTTTAAATTCCTATGGAAATCAAAATACTTTGTTGGGAATGATATATATTCCTCTTAAAATGGTGGGATTTGTGGATTCCCTCCACATAAAAAATAACTGAGATTATCACATTACCAAATCACCCTCAAGATTTTTGATGAACTTTCTACCTTATCATATTGCCGTTGTATGTATCCTTCAAATTTATTACTCTGCCTTATCAGAGTGAGATTTGTGCATATTTATATATAAAGAGGAACATCCAATGAGAGACTGAACATAATTAAATAAATATGATATATGTTTTAGTATATTGTAACAATTTTAATAATAGTACCACCATTATTCATTAAAAATTTGAAGGGGATACCCTCTATCTACTAAGTCAAAAATAATATATTTCACTGATAATTATGATCCACGTCTGCCTAAGATCATGTGTTTATATTGCGTGCATTTCATTTTTCTTTTTGTTACATTTTTTTATCTACCTGGTTGAAATATATTAGAATCATAATGTAACTTTTTGTGTCATTTGTTTGTTACTGTACTCAGGTTTTATAAGATATATATCAGTACTGGTTTTGCACGTGTCACGCATATTCATCGATTATTAAAGTAGATAATAATTATATTGATTTTTTTTAAAATAAAACCAATAGGGTATTTTCGGTAATGTCTATTATAGCGAAGGATTGATGGGAATGAATTGGTCTATAACAAACACATTAATAAAATATTTCCTAGAATACAATGTCTTGTACCAAACACGGTATTACAACATTCATGAGAATCATGATTCCTACCCTTACATTCCCGGAAATCCGCCTATTCCAATGAATTCTTCAATTTGCATATCAAACGCTCCCTAAGTGCGTGGCACTTTACCTTCAAGTTGTAGTGGACTTTCTTTAAACAAAAAACATAAAAGCACATGGACTTCACTTTGCAACTCATATGCATTTTGAGCCAAGTTGCAGTGCGCTTGCAAAACACTATCTTATGCAGTTGTTAAAAAAAATCTTATGTAGAGGTAAATCGATGCAACCTACAAGTTGCATCCACGTACTTTTATTTTAATTAACTTTGAGGTGAGATAAATAGAGGTAATGTAACTCCAAAACATGGACGAAGCTAGCCCCTCATGGGGGGCCTAATGCTCCTCCCATTTCTTTTTCAAAATCCCCTTTATTTTTTAAAATTTGACCCTTTAGTCACCCCCAAAATTTATAAAAAGTCGCTCATATAAATATATTTTACCCATAGTTTCCCAAGCAAAAATATTCTAGCTTCGTCACTGCTCCAAAATATGATCCACACTGGCCAAACTTTGTGCAACAACAAGTATATTAAGAAAAGAGTAATGCTACACCCACTACCTTCTCCACTACTTTTCTCTTTACTACTTTAAGTGGCACACTACCTGTGGAGGTTATTGTAGAGTAGGTTGTACAAATTTTCAATAGTAGTGTGTTATCTAAGGTAGTGAAGAAAAAGGTAGTGGAGACGATAGTGGGTGTAGCATTACTCAAAAGAAAAAGGTATGCTAGTTAGTAGTTATATCCACCAGTGGACTTGAGACATAACTAGGGATGCTTTCGGATCGGATACAGATCGGATATTGGCTATACCAACATCCATATCCGCATTCCAAAGACGGATTCGGATACGGATATGGATATGACTCGGAAAGAAAAAATCATATCCGTATCTGCAAATTTCGGATACAGATGCAAATCGGATACGGTCTACCGGATAACGGATACGAATTCGGATATCAAACATATAGTTTTTGCCAAGGTTTTAAATCTCGAATTACATACTCATCTCAGCAAGGGGTGTTTCGTCTCGGATAAGAGATATCGGAGGAGATCTCAGGGAAATGGGATCATCTCCGATGTTCATTTCGAACACTCAATAAATATATATTTTTTGTTACTAAACAATACATTAAATGTTCTAGATGTCATTTAACATTAGTGTGTATATTTACTACTTTCTAATATTCTATAACTCTTAACACCTGTTGCATTCTTGTTCAGGCCCAAAATGAGTGACTTCAGTATATACAAAAGGCTAAACAAACTGAAAACAAGACAGAGGAATTTGTAAATTAATGGTGTTGTAATGTTGTATGAGAAATGTGCACTATTTGTTGGATATTGTAAATTATGGTTGCAAAGATTTTGTAAATTCATGATGTCATTTGACTAAGGTTATTGGATGTTGCTTTATTTTTTAAAGTCATAGAATACATGTTAAGGAAATCAAAGCTTCAGGTACTTGCGAGGCCATAGATAAATTCATCAAACTACTAGCACCCACAAATGATTAGCAGAAAAATTGAACTACAAAATTCATGAATATATACAAAATCTAGAGTAGCAAAAATTAAATAACACTTACCTGGCTTTTCTCATCATATGCTCTGGTATTGGTCCCAAAAGTGAAAACCTTCTCCATATTCGCTAAATGCTCCAGATTCTCATGTGTAAACAATTCGAAGTGTTTAAAAGGTTTAGATTAGGATTTACAAGAGCAATAATGGATCTTAGACACAAATCTAAATAAGTTAGTTGCTCACCGAACAAAAATTGGAGTAGCATCAGTCACCATCATACTTTTCTTGGTTGTAATTGTAGTTGATCTTCTGAGCTCAATACATATCAGCAACCACAGAAGAACCATAAGAAGAATTAAAGATATGTTACAAAGTAAGAGAAAATAGTGGACCAACAGAAGAGAAATGGTTAACTAAAAAAAGTGAAAAAAAAAGAGAAACAGATCCATATATGAATATGATAATCAGACTACAATCATTTACTTGCTCAGATGTTGTGCCTTGATCCAATTCTTATCTTCACGAATGCAGCAATATCAGTAAGCAGGAATGCAGGAATGCAGGAATGCAGTAGTAAGCAGCAAAAATATTGCAAAATACAAGAGTAAGCAGGAATGCAGCAGCAAGAAATAGAGTGATCATATTGCAGAAGTAACATGTGTAGAACCCCGAATTTCCAATATAATCTCTCAGAAATACGTGGCACAATTCCAGAATCAACTTCAATGTAATCATAAATATAGCAACCAAATACAGGGAAAATTAAAACTTTTTATTACATCAATTGTTTACAAAGCACAGCGGAAAATAAACCACCTTGAATTACAAATTCTTTCTTTTACAATACATTCTTTTACAATTTACATAAGCTCTATAACATCAATTCTATCTCATGCATCCAAATTCCAAGCTATAGGCACCTACCTGTAAAACATGAGGCTAGAGATAACTCTAACCCCCAAAGCTACAGGGGTCAGCCATAACGGTGTAAGTGACATAAAAATAAATGCAACATAAATAAAACATGAAACATAGAATCGTAAACAACATGTATTAATAGCAAGAATAAAATGAAATAAGGAATAACAATAAGTAAAACATGAAAACATCAAGTGAACTAGTCTAAGTGTCAAGTGTAGAAAACAGGAAAACACATGCATGAAACCAAGCCAAGAAAATATCAATGCTATATGCTGACTCTCTAATGCATACTTGTCGGATTCTATGCATCCCACTCTACATAGGTCCGGTGCAAGCCCTTATTGTTCTTCACATGATAGGGTTTAATCCCTCGTTATGCCACTAATCCTACTACTATGACTACTATAAGATTTAGACATTCTGCAAGTATTGGTTCTCGCCCTTGGAATACTGGAGCCCAATCCCCCTACGCGGATCATTCTGTGGCCCAGACGTCCATCGTCCCGGAATACTGTGGTGATTGCCTTACTATGCATGTCATCCTGGAACCCTCATTGCACAAACACCCCATGAGCGTCGCTTTCGTCATCGGAATACTGGAGATCAATCCCACTCCGCAGATCATTCTGTGACCCCTACGTCCATCATCCCGGAATACTGGGAAATATCTCACTCCTTGGATCATCTTGGAGTCCATAACTCACGTTTGCACTCATTTCATCATATCACCATCTAGTGTCTGTCCTTATCTTATAAGTTATTTAATTAATTTTGAATCTCCTAGAGTTGGTGTACCTTACCGGACTTAACTCAACTGATCAATAATAAGCCTCAATAGGCCAAAACCCAAAACTCAACTGCCGGTATACTAGGGTCTCACACACCCTCTAAAGACTCACACTCAACCATCAATCCCAAACTTCCATTAATCAATACTTTCATAAAACATTTCGAAACATATAATCCATGGAAAATGTTATTTATAACAGTAGGACATCAATCCCAAAACATTAGAAGAACCAATCATTTAGAAGAACATCAGAAGAACTCAAGAAAATATCAGTCAGAACAGTATCATTCGACTGTATACAGTAGTCGGTCGATTGTCCCGTGTGAAAATCCAAAACTTCAAGAAAAACATAAGTCAGAGCAGTAACAGTCGGCTGTATAAGGTTGTCAGTTGACTGTCCCGCACAAAAATCCAAAACTTCAAGAAATACAAAACAGAGTAGAGACGGTCGACTGTAAACATAGGTTAGTCGACTGTCCCGCACGGAATTTCAAGACTTCGAGAAAATGCAGCAGCCAGGTAGCGACAGTCGATTGTCGATAATGATCAGTCGACTGTTACTCCTACAGATTGCAGTTTTAGTTTGTGCACATTACAACTGATACGGAGTTTTACTTTATAAAAACCAAATCTGTAAAAGGTATAATTCTGATATGTTCAAATACGACTTATAGAGTATATAAGAGTCCACAAAACCATTCAAAACCACTTTGAATTGATAAAAATAGCTTTTTGATGAATTCCTTCAAATTGAAACATGAATATGTGCATATATCAAAATAAAGTTTTTAAGAATCAGTCATACATCAAAAGACCTTCGTACTATGTTCCAAACCATATTAATACCAAAATAAGTTAAGATATAACCAAAATCTTCAACAAAAAAAAACACTTAAATATATGAATAATCAGTAAGCATGCAATGGAATCCAGGGGCAAACCAACTCAAACTGTTATTCCTAAATGTACATAAATTTCTTAAGAATTTTATTAATATTGATAAGCAAAGAGAGTTATTACAAAAAGATTGATATAGCTAAGAACCAAGTAAATCACGCAAAATTATCACCTCACAGTTTACCATCACCAGCAAAAGGACTCAGTCACGACTCACTCCAAGTCATACTGCATGGAAATCCTCTCCACTGTGTTCTGGGTAACAGCATTTCTTAAGTATAATTCTTTTAAAACAGTGGAAGCCAAATCGGTTTCAACCTCATGAGCAATCCCTTCGACTAAGATTGTGCAGGTCATCTCATTAGGAACATACCCCTTCTCAATCATTGTCTCAAAAATATCAAATGATACATCAGTCCTCTGAGCCTTGCATAAACCAAGTATAAGCGCATTGTAGTTGTCTATATCAGGCCTACAGTCATTCTCCTCCATTACATCAAAAATCTCAATTGCACCATCTAACATTCCCTCCATTCAAAGACCTCTTATCAAAGATGAGTTACAGATTCAATTTCCTTCAAAACTATCAAAATAGGATATTCATGTAATAGTGTTCGTGCATGTTTGTGCACCAAAGAAAATTCACAAATCCATCAATTTAGGAATAGACAAATTTTCAGATTAAATCTGTAATAATTGAGCAATTCAAATCCAAATAAAAACTTCATAAAATCACGAAATCTCCAATTTAGAAGCATCAAATCCAAATCTAATTAACACGACTCCAACCCTCAAGACATTATCTTTTAATTCATTAGTCCTTCTCAAAATTCCTCAAACTCATTCACAATTATTTTCAATAGTTAACTCATGAACATAAACCAATTTAACATTACCATGGACAAGTTGCATTCATCCCAACCCATCAATAGTCAAAATTTCATCTTTAATCAATTTGTGCATAACATTCACCATACTCAATTAAATCAGCAATAATCCAAAGAAATAGCCTACTCATGATTTAAAATAGGTTCTTTAACAATCTCAAATCATCCACGTGTAATTTCAATCATAAATAACTAGGTTATCATAAAAGATCAAATTTTTAACTCATCAATTCATCCAATCCATCATCTATCCCTAGCATGCTTTCTAGTAGATGAAACACCACATACAACATTCAAAGGACAAAACAAAATAAATTATATCACTCACCTAATTGAAGAAATCAACCAAATTAATAAAGGATAAGAAAAAGGCACTCTTTTGCAAAATCCAAGATCCTTGTTTCGAACTCCAAGAAATTAGTAGTACAATAATGTTTTTTTTTTTGCAGAGGAGGTGATGGCTGTAGTGGCTATTTTGTAAGCCGAAATCTGGAGTTTCAAGGGTTTTACAAGTTTATGGAAACATCCCCTAACAAATTATTACTTTACATATATAAACCTTTCTTTAATAAAGTAGTTAAATAAGTTAAATAAATTAAAATCAAATCAAATCATTTTACTACTGAGTTTTCCAGTCATCCAGCACAGCCTAGAAAAAATAAAAAAATTGGATTTATGCTAAAAGTGGTAATTTTGCACAAAAGTCCCTCTTTTTGTAATATTTGCAAATATATCATAAAATATTTGTAAAAATCCAAAAAAATCAGAAATAATATCTGTTAATACATATTATATTTTCCAATTAAAATTTCTGACTTTCACTTTCTAAGAAAATATTTGCACAAGATCCAACATAAATTCCATATTTGCAAAAATACCATATTTGTTTAAATCTTTACCAAATCAACTCTAAATAAAAAATAAATATATTTTATTTTCAATGATGACCATGGCAAGCCCAAAAATCAGTAAAAATGAATTTTCATTATTTGTTTGAGATCCAAATGGCTTTTTTTACATAAAAACCCCTCTCTTTCGAGGTATTTATAAAAATAGTTTCTTTATTCAGAAAAATCCTAAAATTTAGGATAGACTAAATTATAAGTAGGAGAATTTAATAAAAATTTAAAATTAGATATTTGCACCAAAAATATTCGCACGTGTTTTGCACGTGCAAAATCGACAAATTTGTAAAATAGTCAAATTAATTTAAATAAATCTGAAAATTAAAATATCATAAATAAATAAGGAAAATCAATCATTAACCATAAAATTTTAAGAATTCAAAATTCATAACTTTGCACGTGTGTTGTACGTGCAAAATTGCAGTTTCAAGAAAATAGTCAAAATAGTCAACTTTACAAATTTAATATTATTTAATAATGCAAAACAAATCTTTTTATTTTGTGGGGTGTTACAACATTTATATGACAAAATGCATTTAGGATGCAAACATATAAATCAAAAATTATAAACGGTCAAAGTTCTGACACAGCCAAAATTAGGAATCTTGAGTGCATTTTGGAACGCAATATGAAAAAAAAAATTGTAACAACATTAGTAACAAGTTGTATTGTTCAAATCCTAGAACTAAGCATGGAAGGCAAACATTGAAACAAAACTTATGGAAGTTCATACAACCACAAGAGTAGAATTTGAAGTTATGATTGTGAGAGCAACGCTTATTATCAAAAGAAGACTAGTTTAAAGAAAATGCTAGTGTTAGCAAAATAAATTAAATCATGCTATCAAAAATAAAAATACTGATAGAAATGACATTGTGAATGTATCGGCATATCTTAACCAGAAGAGCACTAGTGCTTTAATAGATGTATGACAAATTTTGCAGGTAGGACAACAAAGCAAGAGGAAAGTAAAAAAGCAAGATTTATTGATAAATGATACAGAAGAAAAAGGTAGAAACAGGAGATTACAAAAAACTGTTTACCTTGGACCTTTCCTTTTGTGTGTATGGAGAGTACCATTTCATCAATCTGACTTTCCCTTGTCGACTATAAGGCGTACAAAATGGATATGTGAAAAGGAAGGAAGATTCAATAATAATTATGGTAATAGCTTCAACTATTAGTAGGAGATTTACCATCCAGTCAGAACATATATATGATAAGCAAGACCTTTTAAACATCGATAACAAAATATAACTTTGGCATTCTCCTCCTTACGAAATAACAGGTAATGTATGTAATGAAAATACTGACATCCCTTGCCACTCTCCCTTCATCATGGTGGCAGCAGCTATAATTACATACATTCTCAAGTAAAATCCACATTCACACAACGATAGATCTAACACCTTAGTCCCAAATCAAATATGAAACTTGTTTCTCAGGAGCAATAGCAAGACCCTGAGAATTCCACACTTACTCAAGGTCACCTCTCCTCATCACGGCTGACAATCTCTTGGCCTAAGCTCACTCAAGTTGATGAAACATCAAGCTACAATCATTCGTAGATCCTGCATCCATGGTTAGCAACAAACCAAAAAAAAACAAACAGAGAAAGAAAATAACTAGGAAACATCAATCCAAACATACAACTACAAGTCCATCAAAACAAGTTTGTTACACGAACATCCATAATAAGATTCATAACACAAAATTCATACAAAATAACAAACAGAGAAGTAAAACAAATGTCCCTCCATGTTGTCAATAATCATCATCCAATTGTTCCAAGATATACTCATCCACCTCATCGTCACCTTAGAACAAGTTTATAGCGACTCTTCTCATCATCAAATTGAAAATTTTCGAGGCTACAAGTTCCATCAACTTTTTTGGAGGATGCTCGTATCAACATTTGGCGTATATTGACTCTCAGTTTCTTTGAACATGTTGTTATATGGTTCTTTAGGTGTTTAGTTCCAAGTCTACTTTCTGCACTAGTTTTGAAATGACAATGTATGCACTCGGCCTTTTTGCATTTTAATACTACCTCTTTTCCATCCACCATTTCTTTTACATCCTCATTGTTGCCGCTGGATTTGGTGTGGGGGCAATAGACAGAATCTGTAGGTTCGTAGGAACTCGAACGGGCAGAAATTTTACTTCTTCCTTATTGACAAGTTGACTCCTTGGTACTCCCGCAGACCTGCACAAACGTTCGAAACACCGGGATGGATCCGACGACGAACTCTCCGACGCTATTGTCAATACCAGAAAAAGTCAAGGGAAAGAGCTTAAGTGCACAAAGAGTGATCACCTGTGATGGTAGGAGGTAGGGGGTATTTATAGTCGCCATGGGGATCTTTTTCAGGACAAGGGTGAATCCCTACTTCCCGGTGAGGCTGGATAGGGGTGGTTATAACCATCTCCTCAAGATGAGGACGAGGCAGGATTTCCTCCAATCCTATTGAGCTGGCCACTAACGGGCTGAGACCCGTTCTCAACTGAACAGATCCATTCATGGGTTAGCAGGCCTAGAAGGAGAGATCCGGTTCCCAATTTGGACCCGTGTGTAGGTGAAATTACCATCTTACCCCTGCGACTTTAAGATTTGTGCCCACATTGACGGATCCGATTTAACCCCATTTTTAGCCATATCACGAGCCCTCCACTCCCAAAGACTGTGTGGTATAGCCTTTGGAGAGTAGTTTTGTTGTTTGAATGGCGTATAGGGCTTTATCGAAGTCTTCAAAGGGTGTTCGAATCCCGTTTAAAGGGTGATCGTACTTTTCTAAGCTATTAATGTACCCAAGTCTGCTTTTAGGCCCTTCTAGATTTTTGGGGATTTAAAAAAAAATTTAGTTATTTTTCAGATCATTTATTCAATTTTTCAAAGTGATGATTTGTTTTCCGGGAGCGTCAATTAACTATTCCAACCAATAATTATTTATCCAGGGGCTCAAAAATATTTCTCCAAATTTATAATTATTTTTTAGAATTTTAAATTAATTTTCCTGAACTTTAAATCATTTTTTTTGCAATTTTAAAATAAATAATTTGAATTAATAATTAAAAAATAATTTTAATCACCTATTTACGACGTGGCGCAGTCTGGATCGTCTATCAACCATTAGCGCGAAATTCTGAAAGATCCGACGGAGGGATGGTGCCGAACGACGTGGGCGCATCTGGGGCCTGGATCGGGTTACGGCGCAAATTTAGAGGTGATCTAACAGCCCATATGACTCGGCGGCATTTTCCCCACATGAGCAGCTCAGAATGCCTGTTGCTCGGATTGGGATTCCGAGCGACGTGGCGTAATCTGGGGCATCCATCTGGATGCGTCACGAATTTTTGAGGTGATCCAACGGTAGATCTTGCACTTGGCCATATGGCTGAATCAGGGACGTCCATCGAGTTGCGGTGCGAATTTCGAGGCGATCAGACGGCTCTCATAATTCGATGACATTTTCTCTGCATGAGCAGCTCGGAATGCCTGTCACTCGGATTGGATTCCGAGCGACGTGGCGTAATCTAGGGCGTCCATCAGGATGCAGCACGGATTTTGAGGTGATCCAACGGTAGATCTTGCACTTGGCCACGTGGCTGAATCAGGGATGTCCATCAGGTTGTGGCACGAATTTCGAGGCGATCAGACGGCACTCATAGCTCAGCAAAATTTTCTCCGTGTGAGCAGCTCGGAATGCAAGTTGCTCGGATTTAGTTTCTGAGCTACGTGGCAAAATTTGGGCCGTTGATGAAGATCAGGTGCGAATCACGAGGAGAGGGTCGTTTTTCTCCAATACGCAGCTCAGAATGCAAGTTGCTCAGATTTGGTTTCCGAGCGACGTGGCACGATCTGGGCCGTCTGATGAAGATCAGGCACGAATCACGAGGCCCAAAGGCGTGGATCACGAGAAAACATGATTTTGGCCGATGCGACAAGATCTGAGCTGTCTGATTAAGATCAGGTGCGAATCACGAGGAGAAAGTCGTTTTTCTCCAATATGCAGCTCGGAATGCAAGTTGCTCGGATTTGGTTTCCGAGCGACGTGGCACGATCTGGGTCGCCTGATGAAGATCAAGCGCGAATCATGAGGCACGAAGGCGTGGATCACGAGAAAACGCGGTTTTGGCCGACGCGGCGATATCTGAGCCGTCTGATTAAGATCAGGCACGAATCACGAGGAAAAAGTCGTTTTTCTCCATTACGCAGCTCGGAATGCAAGTCTCTCGAATTTGGTTTCCGAACAATGTGGTGCGATCTGGGCCATCTGATGAAGATCTGGCACGGATCCTGAGGTGAGAGACGAGGATTACGAGGATTTTGGCGTTTAGGCTTCTGATTTTGGCATTTAGGCTTCTGGTGGGCCATTGTGGGGCCCAAAGTATTCGAAAGCCCATCCGAATATGCCTTAACACTTATAAATTTTCACCGCCTCCCTTTCCCCTCATTTCTTACTCTTTTATCTTCACTTCACTTTTTACTTAAGTCACTTTTGCTCTCGAGCGGCGCTGCTAGCGTTCGTGGCCAGGCGTTTTTACTCTCCGGTGATCTTTCCGACCATAGACGTCACTTCGAGGTAAATCATCCTAAACTTAATTCGAAATGTTTAGAGTGTCATCGGGGAATGAGACCTCCACCTCGGACCAAGAGACCGACCGAGCACTAGTGGTCCCCCTCAGCAAGGGGAAGGAAGTGGCGAAGTCGGTTGTCGTAGAGACCATAATGGAGAAGGTGAAGGGGGCTGGTGCACTGGGTCGGCTACCATCGACGTTGTCGAGCCTCGGGATGGTCAGAAGCTACTCCGGGGATATCTTGTCGAAGGCGGTGCAAGGGAGATTGGCCGCCAATAAGGAGAACAGTCCGAGGGATCCTTCGGAGGTGGACGAGATCCCCTCGGTGATGACTGAGGCGGAACTTCATCGAATCAGGAAGGGGTTCCGCCTCCCAAAGGAGTACGCTCTGCTCCTCCCCGGTCCAGGCTTCTGAGCGTGCACGGGGACGTCGCCGGAGACATGCATCTTCCTGTACGACCCACTCAACGCTGGCCTTTGGCTATCGCTACCGCCCTTCGTAGTCGAGGTGTTGCAGTGGTACGGCTTGAGTCCGGTGCAGTTCATGCCGAACATGTGGCGGCACGTCATCGCTTTCATCCTCCAGTGCCAAGCAGTCGGCGTACAGCCTGAGCTCGTCATTCTCTGCAGTCTCTACCGGATCTGCCGAATGAGCAAGATGGAGTATCGATACTACCTATCGTCGAGGAAGGGGGTCAAGTTGATCGAGAACCCAAACTCCATCAAACATTGGAAGGAGAAGTACTTTTTGATCCGAGGTCCCGAGCCGTGGGGCTTTCCGACAGTGTGGAAGGAAGAGGTTCCGAAGTGGGCGAAGGCCGAGCCGGTACTCACCAAGGAAGAAGAGGAGGTCGTGTCGAAGATCCTCAGTCTTCCGACCCTCGGTTGGAAGGATATCACTGAGGAGGTCCTATTCGGTGGGGGTCTTAGTCCGATTGACCCTAGTACACTCCGTTTACTTCTTTTTTCTTTAGTTTATATGTGTTTACTTTTATCTCGCTAACACTTTTCTGATTTTCCTTGTACAGAAGCCCCCGGCATGGACTACAGAGCTTTTATGGTGAAGAAGGGTGCGGCAGCGGTGAAGGGGTGGACAACAAGAAGAGGAAGAGGACGACGACGGGGTCCCCTTCCAGCCGAGCAGTTCAAGCACCCTCGGCTCCTGCAGCTGTCGTCGACTTGGTCAGCGACTCCCCCTCGGCTCCACAGGCCACGCTCCCCTCGGCTGACGCCCCCGGGTCTTCGAGTGGGGCGTTTTCGGTCGGTGCCGCCCTGACATTGGAGGTGCCACCGCTTACGGCCGAAGCGGAGGCCATCCACACCGAAGAGCACAAGAAGATCTTCGTTCCTGACTGGAGGGTGATGAAGCTTGACGGCTTCCTAGGCAACGCGGCGATGTGCATGCAGGCCGTTCGCCACCTGCCGACCCCGAAGGATCGCGTGGCTCTAAAGGCTAGCACGGTCAGAGACGACGCATTGGAGGTCGCCTGGTCAACAATGTCGGTAAGTGATCTTACTCTGCCCTCTTGAGTTTCGGAGTTAGTGATTTTGGGTTCTCACGTTCTCCTCCTTTTGTTTTCAGACCCTCTGCCATTCAGCCATATGCTCGAGTAGTTCGCCGAGCAGGAGAAGGAGATGAAGGCGACGAATGACCAAGAGCGGGCAGAGCGTGCCAAGGCAGTGAAGTTGTTCGAGGCCGAACAACGGCTCTCAGCATCGCGAGCGGCCGAGGTTGGTGCCCTCGAGACTAAACATGCCGAGGCACTCGAGCGCTCAGCGGCCGAGGCAGCGAAGGTTGAGGCGCTGGAGAAGGAGAAGGCTCGCCTCGAGGAGGAACTGGCGAAGGCTTTGAAGGCGTCTGAGGATGCGCTGAAGAAGCAGGATACGAAGGTGGAAGAGGCCAAGAAAGCCATTTAGGACGAGGTGGAGGCCCACATGATGAAGAACATGGAGGAGGCCTACACTCGGGCCTTGAAGCATGTAGCCGCTCGTCTCCCGAACTTTGACAACTCTGGGTACTACTTCTACGACATGGTAGAGGGCGAGGAGTTCATTCCGCTGGCTGAGGTTGAGTCCGAAGGGGAAGGCAACGAAGCCGACGGCGACGGCTAGGAGGAGGCTAATCCCTAGGGGGTGCTTGTCACTTTGCCGAGCGAGGGTGCCTCGGAGCAGCACCTCGAGGTGGCTCCTTGACTTAGTCACTTTTTCTTTTTCTCTTTTTTTTCTTCATGTACTGCCGAACTATGGACTGGCCACCGCTTTTTTTTACTTTGAAATGAATAAGAAAATTGTATCTCTTTTTGTCTAAGTGTTGAAAAATTTTCGAACTTTTTTTGGCTAAGTGTTGGAGAGATCTTCGAGCTCTTTTTTGTCTAAGTGTACGAGTCGTGAGAACTCAATAGCTCCATGCTCTAGCTCTTTTCAGATTGTCAAAGTGCTACAGATCGTCGAAGTGCCTCAGATAGCCGAAGTGGCTCGTCTCAAGGCTAGTCTAGGGACGATGAGATTGGGGCTCGCAAGGAACCAAGAGTGGCTTCGTGAAGCAGAGTCGGATCTTCGTAAGGCGAAGTATGAGCTGAAACACCTGAGATCGACCCTAGTTCACCGAGACATGAAGAGGAGGCGATTAGAGCAGCGGATCAATGAGAAGACCCCTAAAGGTGATGACATGGGCTCATCGGCGGAAGCCAACCTCGGCCTGAAGCTTAAGCGCCTTCGTCACTCTCTGTCTAAAGTGATAGCGGAGAGGGATGAGCTGAAGAAGGTGACCCTCGACCAGAGCATGGAGGTTGCTCACCTTTGGCAGACGATCAACGATGGCTTTCGAGGGGCAGGCTCGATGCGACTGCCTCGTCTGAAGATAAGGGTGAAAGGTGCCTCGCATAAAGAGCGAATTGTCGAGCTCGAGGTAGAGGTCGCTGGTCTTCAAGCACGATCTGAGTGGAGCAATGTCAGATCCACTTCTTGCACTCGGGAGGAGCGTGATAGAGGGATAACTTTTCCCGAGCTCGTGCATCGCTCGCCCCCTATACGTCCAAGCCCGGGCGATGCACAAAGTGGGGTGGCCACTTCATCGAGCGGAGCATCTGTTGGGGCTACCATTAGAACGGGCGCGGATGATGCCTCTCGGCTTGTCGGCTTAGAGACGAGCACCGAGGTGGGGCATCGGCAGTATAACATTCGTCGCCCCTGGTGTCTCTCAACCGAAGTATCCCCGCTCCTAAGAGGCATTGAAGTAGCTCCATGTAGTCTTGTACTCTTGGTTTCACAAGTTTTGTTTCTCGTTGTAAAGATGAGTAATTGGTCTTGTAATTAGACTTGTTTCTCAAACTTTAATGAAATAACACTTGTTTTTCGCACTTGTGTGTTTTGCTAGCATTTGTAGTTGTCAACAGTTGTAGGAGTAATTCCGAATGGTGATCCGCTTCGTACTCGCTTTGAAGCGAGTAGTTGAAGCGGAGTCGAACCAAGTGTTGGACTCCGAACTTGTTGTTTAGAGAATACCAACGGCTGTAGGAGCAATTTCAAATGGTGATCCGCTCTTTATTCGCATAGAAGCTAGTAGTTGAAGCGAAGTCGAACCAAGCGTTGGACTCCAAGTGCGTCGTTTTGAAAGTATCAACAGCTGTAGGAGCAATTTAGAATGGTGATCCGCTTGGTACTCGCTTAGAAGCAAGTAGTTGAAGTAGAGTCGAACCAAGTGTTGGACTCCAAGCATGTCGTTTTAATGTGCAAATTTTTGTAAGTAGAGTTAGACTACCACAAAATAGAGAACTTGTTAAGTAGAATTAGACTACTCAAGAAATAGAAAACTTATTGGGAAAGACTTCTTTTTATTGAGAACAACTGGGCGGCCGCTTCTAAGTTGCGATCCGCCTTTACACTTTGATAAAAAGAAAATACAAGTAAGGACTTTGGACGTGTCTTCTGGAGCGCTCTTAGGGAAGTTGCTTGGAGCGGTGTCTAGACACCCTCTTGGTACTTTATCAAGTGCTCCGCGTTCCATGTCCTCAGTACTCTCCTGCCCCCTGGGTCTTCGAGTTGATACGCACCTGGGCGAATAACTCTGGAGACCCTATATGGTCCTTCCCAATTGGGTGCCAACTTGCCTCTTTTGCTTGGATCGGAGATCGACAATTTTCTGAGTACTAGGTCTCCCTCTTTTAGGTTGGCTGGCCGTACCCTCTTATTGTAAGCCTGAGTGATCCTACGGCGGTAGGTCTCTTGCCAAATTACGGCTCTCTCGCGGACCTCGTCTATGAGATCTAGGCAGTTGTGAAGCTGGTTCGCGTTCTGCGCGTCACTATAAGCTATGAGTCGGGGTGAAGGCAGACCCACCTCCGAAGGGATGAGAGCTTTGGATCCGTAGGTGAGGTTGAAGGGGCTCTCCCGTTGGAGTTCTTTTGGTGGTGCGATAGTTCCAAAAGCACATTGGGGAGTTGTTCGACCCATAGTCCCTTAGTGGATTTGTCAAGCCTCTTTTTCAAGCCAGAAAGAATTTGTCGGTTTGCATTCTCTGCTTGGCCATTGGACTGGGGGTGAGCTACCGAGGAGTACCGTTGCCGAATACCGAGGTCGGCGCAAAAGCGGCGAAAGGTCGCTCCCGTGAATTGAGTCCCATTGTCGGTTACGAGGATGCGAGGTATTCCGAACCGACAGATGATGTTCTTCCAAAAGAACTTTCTGGACCTTGTGCTCGGTGATTATCGAAAGTGGTTCAGCCTCGATCCATTTTGAGAAGTAGTCTATTGCTACCACTAAGAACTTCAGTTGGCCTGGTGCTGGAGGGAATGGTCCGAGCAAATCCATTCCCCACACTGCGAAGGAGATTGGACTCGCCAAGGAAGTGAGTTGTGTTTGAGGCAGGCGACGGATTGAGGTAAATTTCTGGCAGGAGTCGTACTGGCAGACATATTCCTCGGAGTCTCTTAGTAGTGTGGGCCAGAAGTAGCTGTAGTTCAAGAGTTTCCGGGCGAGGGACCTCGCTCCCAAGTGCACGCCACATAGACTATCATGGGCCTCCTTTAGGGCATAGAGTGCTTCCTCTGGGGAGAGGCACTTCAGATAGGGTCAGTCATCGATCTGGGTGTAGGAGCGTTTGTACATGACCCCGTCCAGGAGTGTGTACTACTCGGCTCGTGTCCTGATCCTCCTTTCCTCTTTTGAGTCTTCTGGAAGGACTCCGTCTCGGAGGTATTCGAGGAGGGGCTTCATCCAGTTTTCCCCAAGTGTTAAGAGGTAGGCTTCCATTGGCTCCTGGCCGTCTTCATCAATACTTGGTCTGAGAAGGACCTCTATCAAGACAGTCCGTTCTAAACCTTGGAGAGACGAGGAGGCGAGCTTAGAGAGAGCATCTGCTTGTGCGTTTTCCTCTTAGGGAACTCGCTGGAGTTGGACATCTTCGAATAAGGCTAAGAGCTCCCACACCTTTGCCAAGTACTTGGCCATACGCTCATCCCTCGCCTCATACTCCCCCGACACTTGGTTGAAGACCAATTGTGAATCACTGAAGACTCTGACTTGCTTGGCCCTGGCTTTGCGAGCCAGGTAAAGCCCTGCTATGAGGGCATCATACTCCGCTTCGTTGTTTGATGCCGGGAAGTTTAAGCGGAAGGAGTACTGGAGGACAAAAGCGTTCGGGCCGGCCAAGATGACTCCAGCCCCACTTCCATCGGCACAAGAAGACCCATCCACATAAACGGTCCAGACGAAGGGGTCGGAAAAGGATTCGCAAGGGTCGGGGATGGTGCTCTCCATAATGAATTTAGCCAGAGCTTGGGCCTTGGTTGCTGTTCTTGGCTGGTAGCTGATGTCGTGTTGGCTCAGTTCGATGGACCACTTCATCAGGCGCCCGGAGGTCTCGGGCTTGTGGAGAACTTTCTTGAGGGACTGGTCGGTTAGGACGACAACTGAATGGGATTGGAAGTAGGGGCAGAGCTTCCGGGCCGCCATGACCAAGGCAAGGGACATCTTCTCCATCTTAGGGTAATGGAGTTCGGCGTCCCGGAGGACCTTACTCACATAATAAATGAGCCTCTGTGTTCTATCCTCTTCTCTTACAAGGATCGCGCTGAGGGTTTGCTCCGAAGCAGCGAGATATAGGTAGAGCACCTCTCCAGTCGTAGGCTTGCTCAAGAGCAGGGGGTTAGCCAGGTATACCTTGAGTTGGTCGAAGGACTTCTACTGCTGCTCCCCCTATTCAAAACCTTTAGCCCTCCGAAGGGCCTTGAAGAAAGGGTGACACTTTTCCCCATACATGGAGAGGAACCGCCCAATTGCTGTGAGGCGTCCCGTGAGCCTCTGTACCTCTTTGGCATTTGAGGGAGGGGCCATTTTGAGAATGGCTTGGATCTTCTCGAGGTTGGCCTCTATGCCCCTCTGGCTGACCATAAATCCCAAGAACCTGCCGGATGAAACTCCGAACGCACACTTGTTCGGATTCAGCCTCATATTGTGCCTCCTGAGCACATCGAATGCTTCTTGAAGGTCGAGGACATGCTCCTACCCTCGGGTGCTCTTGACCAACATGTCGTCTACGTAGACCTCCATGTTTTGGCCAATCTAGTCTCGGAATACCTTATTCACGAGGCGCTAGTAAGTAGCTCCCGCATTCTTCAAACCGAACGGCATTACCCTGTAGTAGTACAGACCCTGGTCCGTCACGAAGGAGGTCTTCAGGATGTCGGGAGGGAACATCCGAATGTGATTGCACCCTGAGAAAGCATCCATGAAGCTGAGGATCTTGTGCCCGGAGGTTGCATCAATCAGGGCGTCGATGCTTGGAAGGAGAAATGGGTCTTTTGGGCATGCCTTGTTGAGATCGGTGAAGTCGATGCATATCCTCCAGCTCCTGTTGGCTTTCTTGACCATCACCACATTGGATAGCCACTCGACATAATTCACTTCCTGGATGAATCAGGTGTTGAAGAGCTTCTCGACCTCCTCTTTGATCACCTGCTGTCGCTGGAGAGCGAACTTCTGCCTCTTCTGCTGGACAGGCTTAACCCCAGGGGCGATGCTCAGGTGGTGCATTAAGAGCTCCTCCGAGATTCCGGGCATGTCTGCCGCGGTCCAAGTGAAGAGGTCGCGGTTCTCCCGTATGCACCGGGAGATGTCTTTCTTAATGGAGGAGGAGAGAGCCTTGCTGATGCGGAACGTCTTAGTGGCGTCTTCTTCGGAGAAGGCCACTTTCTCCAATTCGTCCACTGGCTCGGAGATAGTCTGACTACCCTCATGGGGAAGTTCGAGGGCTTCCAGGGAGAGGACTGGACCCCCATCGAGGTCATATAGCACTTCTGAGCCACGTCTTGGCTTTCCCTCACTTCTCCCACTCCTGAGGGCGTGGAGAACTTCATCTTCATGTGGTAGGCCGATGGAATAGCTTGGAGCGCGTCCAAACCTAGTCGACCCAGGATAACATTATAGGCAGCCTTGACGTCTACCACCATGAAGTCCATCGGCTCCATGCGAGTTACCGGGGCCTTTCCAGCCGTTACGTCGAGGGTTATAACTCCCTCGATCATAATCGGGACCCCAGTGAACCCGTGAAGAGTGTAGCCTGCGGGCTTGAGCCGGTCCCTTGACAGTTGGAGGCCCTTGAAGGCCTCCAAGAAAAGGATGTTGATGGAGTTGGAATCCCCCCCCCCCCCATGATCCAACGAACGTCGAAGTTCACCATTCGGAAATTGATGACGAGGGCATCATAGTGGGGCATGCGGACGCCTTCTAAGTCCCTATCGGAGAACGTCACAGGGACTCCCAGGCCTTTTGGGGGAGGATGACTCTGCATGGAGTTGACCTCCCTAACGAAGGCTTTTCAGGAGGAGTTGGATTCTCCCCCCATTGTGCCTCTGTATCAGGTGCAAGATGCCCTCTACTTCGGCCTCCGGAGTCTCTGTGCACTGCTCAGTTCGCTTGTTAGCCCCTAGGCAGTAGAGGCGGATCGACTCGGTCCCTTCTCACAAACTGAGTGAGCTGCCCTCTCTGCATGAGGGCCTCGATCTCATCCTTCAGGGCCCAACAATCATCAGTGTCGTGCCCGTGGTCCCGATGGAAACGACACCACTTGTCCCAGTTCCTCTTCTTCCCGGGGGTGTTCATCTTCGGAGGTGGCGGCAGAAGACCTTCGTTCCCGATCTCCATTAGGATGGCGGATACACTCGCATTAAGCGGAGTGAATTTCTCGAATCGGGGGAGAGGACGCCGCTGACCCCCATTATCCTTCTGGAGCTTCTTAGCTCCTTCTTCTGTGCCTTTCTGCTTATTCTCGGAGGTCAACGCTCAAAGGCAGGGCAGTGGATAGCTTCTTCCGCTCTGAGAAGTCTCGAGGGGGCTTCTTGGAGAGGGACACCCTGAGATCCGCATTGAGGACGTTGGACTGGAAGGCGACCGTGGCCACCGAGGGTTCTAAGGAGGCGATAGATCTATCCTCGTCAGTGAAATGCTTAACGTAGTCCCTCAACCGTTTGCTCTTATTTTGGCTGAGGAACAATAGGGAGGCGCTCGTCTTCTCCGTTCGGCGACTGCTCACGAAATGCGTGACAAAGAGACCCTCGAACTGGTCGAAGGAGAAGATAGACGCCGGTGCTAGTCGAGAATACCACTTCCGAGCCGGCCCCTTGAGTGTGGCCGGGAAGGTCTTGTAGAGGAGGGCGTCAGATGCATGATGGATCATCATGAGAGTTTTGAAACTCTCAATGTGATCCGCAGGGTCAGTCTCCTAGTGTAGGTCTCGAAGTTTGGAGGCTTGAAGTTGTCTGGGGCCGGGGCCTCCATGGTGGTGCAGAAGAATGGGGGCTTGCTTGGACGGAGGTCCCTTTCCTGTCGTTCTTCGTCCCGGTTGAGCTGGCCGAGGCACCTCTTCATCCCGTGGAGACGGCGGTAGACCGAGTCCTCCCTTCGGTCTTGCCTGGCTGAGCCCCGAAACTCGTCCTCATGATGAGGATGGTTAGGGCTACGACGGCAATGGCTCTGAGTAGGTAGTGGGCTGATAGAATGGCAGGGGTGACCCGAAGTTGGCCGCGGACTTCGGGAGCGACGGTGGTGATCGGGAGAAGGGCAGCGATGGCTCGGAGCTGGCCTCGGACTTGGGGAACGGTGGTGATGGCTCGGAGCCGGCCTGGGACTTCAGGAGCAGCAATGAGGGCAAGGAGCTGGCCGAGGGCTGAGAACCCGAGGGCTGTTCTTAGGGGCGGCGTTGAGTGCCTGGAGGACTGCCTCCTGGAATTGCTGAAATTCTGCCCTTGTGACGGGGGCCTCCTGCTCGCGATCGGCTCGAGCTGCAGGACGACCAGCCGGGGAGAGACTTCGCCTTGGGCGATGCGGGGGTGAATCCCTCCGCCTCCGGGGGGAGTTGGACCCCCTGCAGTCTGATCGGCGCGGTGACCGATCCCTCTGGTGCTCCCGGCGAGGGTTCGCCTCGCGGGCCCGCCCCTCCTCTAAATGGGTCCAAAGATCGGGCCCTAACTCGGTCTGCCGATTGTTGAGCACGTCCCGCAGATCCTTTGGGGTAGGAGGACTATGGGAGGCCATAGAATCTGTAGAGGCGTTGTGGATGGACACTCAAACCTGATGTACAGGTTGCTTGTGGCGGCTTCGCCTAGAGGGCTCCCCCACGTATGCCTGGGGCCCTATAGGCTGCAAAATAGACTGGGGACCCTGCTGCTCGAGCTGCAGGGTCTGCTGGCCGGGTGGAGGGAGATCCTCCTCCGGAGGAGGAGGATGAGGATGAAAAGAGGTTGTTCTTCGTTTGGAGTTTGCGGGTCTCCTCTTGGGAGGCATGGCTAGGAGTAGCTTGGGCTGAAGGAGGAAGGTGGGGTTGCTTGTTGAGTGGTTTCCCACAGACGGCGCCAATCTGTTGCCGCTGGATCTGGTGTGAGGGCAATAGACAGAATTTGTAGGTTCGTAGGAACTTGAACGGGCAGAATCCTACCTCTTCCTTGTTGACAAGTTGACTCCTTGGTACTCCCGCGGACCTGCACAAATGTTCGAAACACCGGGATGGATCCCGGTGACGAACCCTCCGACGCTCTTGTCAATACCAGAAAAGTCAAGGGAAAGAGCTTAAGTGCACAAAGAGTGATCACCTCTGACGGTAGGAGGTAGGGGGTATTTATAGTCGCCATGGGGATCTTTTTAGGATAAGAGTGAATCCCTACTTCCCGGTGAGGCTGGATAGGGGTGGTTATAACCACCTCTTCAAGATGAGGACGAGGCAGAATTTCCTCCAATCTTGTTGAGCTGGCCACTAACGGGCTGAGACCCATTCTCAACTGAACAGATCCGTTCATGGGCTAGCGGGCCTAGAAGGAGAGACCCGGTTCCCAATTCGGACCCGTCTGTAGGTGAAATTACCATCTTGCCCCTGCGACTTTAAGATTCGTGCCCACTTTGAACGGATCCGATTTAACCCTATTTTTAGCCATATCACTCATCATATTTTTCAAAATCTTTCCACACTTTGATCTATTTCTCTGTTGTTTTCGTACTTGAGAATTTGAATTACTTGATGATTCAGTATTAATGGGTTGAGTGATAGATTGTTCATTAGGAGAAGACATGATGAACAATTGAACACTATTTTCTGTTAAAAAGAATATAACATTATAACATTTAATCTATCACTTTGCAACAATAGCAACAAATATCATTTAATAACATAATAACATTTAATTTATCACTTTGCAACAATAACAACAAATATCATTTAATAACATAGTAACATTCAAAGATAGTGAGAGAGAGAGAAAGATTTATCTCGTACCGTGAACTCTTTGGCTTTTGTCGACGGTAAAGACAACAACAACAGAAACAAACACAAATTTCTAAGTTGAACAACAACAAATATCATAAAAAGTCACTGGATTTGGGTTTTTTCTGATTTGGAAAAAAAGGGTTTTTGATTTGGGGATGCAGCCGTGGAGGGGATGGGTGGAAGAGACGGAGAAGAAGAGACAGGGTTTGGGAGTTTTCCGATTTGGAAACCAGGGTTTCTGATTTGGGGATGCGGAAAAACTAGGGTTCTAGATTTTGTTTCATATTTAGGGAAACTAGGGTTTCTGAATAGACAGGGTAGAGGTGAAGACGATGAGGAAAAGGTGGGAGATGAAGTTGGTCGGAGTAATCAACGGCGATGAGAAGAAATTTTGACGGCGGTTAAAATGAATTTCGACGGGTTGCAGTTAGGGGAAGGTTTTGTTTTGTTTTGTTTTTTTGTTTTTTTGTTTTTTTGTTTTTTTTTTTTTTTGGGGTCCGACAGGCTAACCAATTGAAGGGGAAGGGGTTGTTGAATGTTGAGTCTGACTTGTTGTTTAGAAAATATGAAAGTATAGGGTAGGTTTTTTTATAAGTATATAACTATATATATTGATTAAATAAATATATAATAAATTAAGCGGATATCCGTATCCGAATCTTTTTTTTTCAAGGAATATCCGTATCCGTATTTTTTTGGATTTGGATATCCGAATCTGTATCCGTATCTGTCCGGATATGGGTTTTTCATATCCGTATCTGTAAAAGTTTCGGATTCAGATACGGATCGAATCAGATATATCCTTGTATGAGAGTATCCATAGTCCTAACTCGAAACCACTATGTTCAGGTTGGGCCGGGCCGAGTCTGAAGTAAAACCCCAACCCGGCCGAAAAACGAGTTTTTTGCCTACATAAGCCACTTTTTGAAAATATTTGCGTTTTTGGACCAGTTGCCCAACTATTAGCGCTTTTGGCTACTTTGTGCCACGTCAGCAGCAGCCACTATTCCCAATAGCGCCTCTTCATTTCGAGGTGCTAATGGGAATAACAACCTATGTTTTATTTTTTTTTGAATTTTTTGTTTGCCGTCGCTATTCCCACTAGCAACCTTACTATAATGAGATCGCTGAGAAGATTGTGTTTCCTACTGAAGTCGCTATTGGAAATAGCGACCTTAGTATAGGGAATAGCGACCTTAGTATACTAAGGTCGTTATTCCCAATAGCGACCTCAGTTTTAAATTTTTTAGGAAAGCTCTTTAGAAATCACTAAGTGTCTCAATACATTCATTCGAGCTGACTAACCTCATTATACTAAGGTTGCTAGTGGGAATAGCGACGGAAAACAAAAAATTCAAAAAAAATTAAAAATAGGTCGCTATTCCTAATAACGGTCGCTAATGAGAATAGCGGCCGCTGCTGACGTGGCACAAAGTAGCCCATGAGCGCTAATAGTTAGGGAAGTGGCCCAAAAACGTAAATATTTTCAAAAAGTAGCCTATTACGGCAAAAAATTCAAAAAAAAAAAAACCCTATTCTCCCTCAAGTTCCCCCAAATCGTCTTCTCCACCTCCCTCTCTAAACCTCGGCCATGTCTTCGACCCTTCTAGAAGTCACCCGCTCCTCCCACGAAGACATCGAGCGCCTCGAACGCCTCGTCGTCAAGGAGCTCCAGCGCGACCCATCCTCCGCCCGCGACCGCCTCCTCCAGTCCCACCGCGTCGCCAACGTCATCCACTCCGTCATCCAAACCACACACAAACTCGTCCGTACCTCTCCCTCTCATCCCTGTCTCATCTTTCTTCTTTTAACCAACTTTCCTCTCTCTACTTATTGAATTTCGAACAGGTTGACATTTACGAGGACAAGGATGGCGCGAGGAAGGACGAGATCGCCGCGCTCGGCGGGCAGACGCCCAGCGGGGGGACGAATGTTTTCAGTGCTTTTTATGACAGATTGAAAGAGGTTCGTCGTGTATTTGCGACGTGTTTTTTTTTTATTTTTAAATTTTAATTTTAATATTTAGTTGATTATTTGTTTGTTTGGTTGGTTTAGATAAGGGAGTATCATAGGAGGCATCCATCGGCGATGGTGGTGGATGTGGGGGAAGAGTTTGAGGAGATGCTTAAAAAGGAGCCGGTTATTGAATTTAGTGGCGAGGTAATTCTTTATTTGACTTTCACATTGTTGTTTGAATTGTGGATGTGTGTGTGTGGAAGTTTGTTTCAAGGGTTAATGCAAACAGTAACTTGCTTTTGTGATAAGTAGAAGTGGCATAGTTAAGTGATGCACGAGGAATGTATGATTGATATTTGTTGGGTTAAGGTTGTAAGTTTTTGTTTCTTTGTGTGGGAGTGTTGATGCTTGTAGACAACAATTTAGTTTTTAGTTTTTAGTTTTTGATGGAGTGGGTAAAGTGCCGACAAATGCATGTTGATTTGTGGATAATATAAGGTATTTGCTACATTATTTTTGAATGGGCCAAAAAAAAATTATCCTTTGATTAAAATTAACTGCGGTATTTGCAATTAGAATTCTTGGTTTAGGATTGAGTGTAGGTTAATTGAATTTTTGGAAGTAGGGTTGATTCCAAATCTATACCCTACTCATGGGTGTTTATGTAATAACAACACAATTTTAATATGTTTACTATATAATATTTGGGCAGAACACAACTTGTTAAGGTGCTTCTAAGAGACTGCCCAATTGTCAACTTTCTGATTACAAAGCACACAAAAGATTTTAATATTAAATTAGTCCAAGCTTTTGTGTTAATTATTGATAAAAATGATCCAAGGTGTCACCCTAGGAAAGTAGAAAGTTTCCTAGAGTGTCAAACCTGACATGCATCTCTCATTCTCTCCGCAAATGCAGCACTATTCAATGTGATCTATATGTCATAAAATATATGGAAATGCATAGTCACTAAGTTTCAACTTGCTTCACCCATTCATCTTGTACTTGCAAAATGAATGGGCTTTTAGCAATCGAAGATATGAGATGTCCTGATATGTGGGCAAAACTTCATGATTTCACATCCTCGTATTTTATGACATGTAGATCACATTGAACGATGTGGAACATGGATTTGATGGGAGGAATGCATGATAAATGAGTGTCACTCTAGAATCTATTTTCTCTTAATTATTACCTATATAACCAAAGAAGATAAGTGGACTACACAATTATTTAATGTAGATGGTTCATATAAGACAAAGTTGGTACCAAAGAACACATTTTAAAGGTGGTATTGCGTGAAGAATTAAATCAGTTAATTATAAAGTTGAAAAAAAGCATGCAAACGATTTGGATGTACCAAATTCTAAATACTATGTATAACAACAAGAGAGTAAGTATCTCTATTACATTACCTAAGTTGACAATATCAATAAGACAAGACTGTATGTAACAAATTGATAGATTTGGATTTTGTATTTGGAAAACCTCCAATTGGAGTGCTTACATTTATACCTTGACTAATGTAGGATACACCAATATAACCACGTTTAATAAGACAAAACCTTTCAATTTATTGACTATTTCCTTGTTTGCCGCTGAAGGACGATGCACATTGCATTACTTGGTATGAACTCATTGAAAGCTAAATTAATGAACGATAGCAACCTGTTGTAGAACTCATCCACAATCAAGGCACCCACTTGGACAGATCCACAAAGAGGATGACTATTTGCAAAGAGGTGAAAGGGAGAACATGAAATGAGGTGCCATCGCCCCAATTATTAGTGTCAAGTTGTGCAACACACGTAAAGTTGCTGACTTGCTTCTTCCACTTCGTCTTCCGGATGAAGATAGACCATCAAGCTATTTACTGTACTATCCATGAACATACATCAATCTTCAACGTTATAATAGATTAGTACTAATGAGAGCCCGTTGTGGCACTCCATAAATAGCCATTGAACAAATTAGTATCTTTTTAGGCATTGACTCCTTCCCATTAATAGATGATACATATTCAAACGTTAGTTTATGAATTTGTGCTTAGCAGAATGTATACTTTTCGTTAAGAACTAGTATAATATAGAATTTATAACCATAACTCGATAAAATATTAACCTTTATTCTTTGCACAAGATGACAACAAAGAAGCTCAAATGTCAGCCACTCACAAGAAGCATGGCAAGGACCACAATGCTGTTAATATATTGACTTTTACAAATCCATGAGTGTAAAGAATTTTGGGAAAGGCCAAACTTTGTGGAAGAAGACATCAACAGTGAGGATATTTAGGAGTCATATGACCCCGGGATGAGATGTCCAAGTGAATAACCAATGCATTTTGTATCAGAGCTCTTGGGTTTGAAGGATCTGGAATGATCTTGGTTACTATGCTTTTGTGATGCTATGTCCGGGATTGTTTGCCCTTGAGAAAGAGGGGAGGGGTTTTTAGAGGTGGGTGGAGGATTTGGCGAGGGGATTGCCATGGATTATAGATAGAAGAGAAGGCAAGGAGGTTGAGAATAGAGTTGTTGCTGAGATTGAAAATGAATTTGAGGAAAGTTATGAGAGATCCAATTGGCCGGCGGAAGGCAAGACATCATTAATATCGACTATGGTAGTTAGAGATGGTGAAGAGACACTAATGATTGCCTCCTTTCTCTTTACATTCCCCCTTTTCCTTTTCCTTTTTTTTGTTGCTGATTATTATCCATGGTGATCGATTTAAACGGTAGGGGCCTTTGAGTTGATAGAAATGACAAAATGAATGTTACTTCGGTACTAGGCTTTGATTTCTTAAACTCTCTGATTTGGTCGGTACTTCCCCTTAATTAATTAAAGGGTTCGAAGCGTCAAACTCTTAGTACCGAATAACATAAATTCTGGCATTTCCATCAATTCAAAAGCTCTAATTCAAACCTTTCTCCTTTGAATTTGATTGCATGGGTGATATTTAGCAAAGAAGAAATAAAAAGAGATAAGAAGGGGAATGTGAAGAACAAAAGAGATAATCACTGACCTCTCTTTATCAATCTTAGGCCACTAGCATTATTGATGGCGTTGTCTCCCTATTACCCAACCGGTTGGATCTCCTTTCTCTCGTTGAATCCATTTATGACCTTCTCTATTTCTTTTACATATGCAATCCAGGACGATCCCTCGCCAAATCATCCTCCACTCACCTTCTAAAATGCCCGCCCGTCCTCTTCTATTACCTTAACAATAAGCCATCCAAAATATAGCATCTCAAAACCCTAATAACTTAAGATCATTTTAGATCCTTCAAACCCTTGTTTTACAATAGGTTTGTTTACTTTACAAAATTGGTGGACCGATGTGACAAGAAAAATGCCAAAAAAAGGGTCCCTCTGGAGTCTGGACTATTTAAAGAATCATAGGATTTTCATACATTGCGTAAGTTGGTTTTATATCTTGCCTCTAAGCATATGAATATATTACTGTGAATAAGGAAACAAGCACTTAATAGGATAGATTTTCATACATTGCGTAAGTTGGATTTTATATCTTGTCTCTAAGCATATGAATATATTACTGTGAATAAGGAAACAAGCACTTAATAAGATAGATAGTCATGTTAGTTTCTTGCATTGTTGTGGTTATGATTTCTGAGCGTTGTTGGTGGAAGATCAGTATTTGCAGCTTTTGGCATTTTTATTTTTAACGAGTAGAAATTTATAAATTGATCCTGTCCAGATGTTTTATTGTGATGCATATTTTAATCCTTGCAGGATTTTACAATTTTGCGTGTAGGATCATGCTGGCATGCATGGTAAGGCCTAGGCAATCCTTCAATCTGTCTATATAACCCTATAAATGGTGGATGCTGTAGGTGCATACTATTTTGCTATGCGTATGCTGAACAGTTTAGTTTTGATGCTTACTTCCATTACTATTATGTGTAGGTAGATCATGAATAGGTACCACAGGTTAAAGTTCCATAGATTCTGCATGTTCTCTGAAATTGTATGGTACATAGAATAATAATTTTTTACCTTTTCTAATGACTGTTGATATGTTGTAGGAAGCTTTTGGCCGGTACCTAGACATGCATGAATTGTACAATGAGTACATCAACTCAAAATTTGGAGAGCCCATTGACTATTCCACGTACCTGGATAAATTTTCGGAAACTCAGAAGATCTCAAGCAATTTGAAGCTGACAAGGTAATATGTTTGGCTTACCTTTACAGCTAAGTAGCATTTTAATTTTTGCTGGCCCACTTGGAGTTGTGATAGATGTTTAAATGTTTTAGCCAATTGGATTCTAGCTTCTTTTTCTTATGGCTGATAGATAGACTTGAAGTCTAATTGAAAAGATCAGTTATAATCATTTCAAGGGTGGTGGTCGAATTTGGAATTGTTTCTCTTTGTGCAGGCCAACATTCGGTAGAAAAGAATTATATTTATTACTCTTTAACAGATTCCATATATTGTAGAAAGATGTTGAAGTAGGTTTCTGATTTTTTGGCATGTCCATTAATTAGATTCTACAATATCTTTCTAGTAATATATTTTTAGCTCCATCTTCTGTCTCAATTGCATAATTTTTCCAGGCAATATAGGGAGTACTTGGAGCATGTTTTGGAGTACCTGATATCATTTTTTGACCGTACAGAGCCCTTGCAAGATCTTGGACGAATATTTTCAAAGGTTAATTCTTTGACTTGTGTAGCCTTAAAATTTCTCAGCTTTGCTGTACAGTTTCCATTTTTCTAGTCATACAATAAGTTGCATGATAATTTCAAAACTTTTCTGTTCATTTGAAGGCTTTCTCTAGTTTTATGGTATATACAATATAAATCATCTGGAATGTCCTAGTTCATGGATCTTCCTGATGCTAACTTTATCCTTAAGATATATTTTTGCCTAAAAATACACTTAGCACTATCTGGAGGGGATTGAGTTGCTGCAACTGCTCTTTATGTATAATTTTGTCATCTATCTGTGACTTAGTTTAAAAAATTAAATTCATCAACGTTTGAGGTTTTGAGTAGCATTGGTATCGGGTCCTATCTGTCCAGGTAGTGCAGTACCCGACCTGGACCCGTTACTCTACGTGTCCAAATATTGGACCCGAACCCGTGAGAATCTGGTCGGGTCCGGATCTGGGAAATAACATGAGACCCGATTAATTTCATATCCATCACCATCATTATCCCCCATCTTCTAATCAGCCTGCAAAAAAAGGAATTGAACAAAATGTTAGGGTTCTTTTGCAAAATTGTGAGGGACTTCGGGTATTTATATAGTTTTTTTTTGTTCAGGTCCAAGTCTGGGTCATGGTCGGAGCCATTTTAAGTTGACCCGGACCAGACCCGAAATTCCAACGGGTCCTAAAATAGGACCCGGATCCGGACCCGAATAGAATGGGTCGGTTCCGTTCCAATGCCGGGGCCGGGGCTGAGTCCGGGTATTGTTTTCGTACCGGTGCTAGTTTTGAGAACACATGTAAAATAGCAATATAACTCTCTCTCTCTCTCTCTCTCTCTCTCTCTCTCTCTCTCTCTCTCTCTCTCTCTCTCTCTCTCTCTCTCTCTTAGACGTGCATGTGCGCGCACGCACACTCACCCATCTCCTTCATGCAAATCTGTTATTTCCATGATTTTTCTCTTCCTGCTTCACTTTGCTATTAATTCCCTTTTGTGTAAGTTGATACCTTGATACTCCATGTGATACGATTAGCCGTACTGAATTAAGTTTAACCTATAACAATTTTTTTTGTTGTAATTGAATGTTTATTGTTGTTGATGGATACTACCAAAGAACTTATTTCCTTCTATTTGGAGAACTATTAAAGTATTGACATATTCAAAACTTCTGACAGGTTGAGGCTGAGTTTGAGGAGCTTTGGGCTGCCGGTAAGGTACTTGGATGGGACAACGGCTTGGAAAATGGAAATATTCCATCTCAGGAATCTGCGATTGATCTTGATTACTACAGTTCAGTGGAAGAGCTTATTCAAGTGGGTCCTGAAAAGTTAAAAGAGGTTAGACTTCTTTCATTCTAACCTTGCTGCTTGCAGTATGTAACTTCAATTGTAATTCATATGCTACCTTTTATAGCAACCATTTTTTACTTAGCTAGCGTTCTGAATGTTTGTACTTGTCAAGCTCCAAGCATATTAATATGGCCTTCATACTTCACGAAGACAAAAAAACATAGAAGTGCATAAATAATTTTAATATCCTTAGTTATATTGATTGTGGAGATTGTTTGGCAGGCTCTAGCAGCGCTAGGTTTGAAAACTGGCGGCACAGTTCAACAGCGTGCAGAGCGTCTGTTTCTTACGAAGGTATGATTCAGTACTTGTGAAATTTTTGCCCAAGCTGATTATTACGTCATATATTTTGCTGAACTTAGCTTTTCGGTTGCCTGTTAATTGAGTTCTATTGAATTTAGTTAGTGACCACTATTCATATGCTTGCGGCGTTAGATGATTTCGTGGAGAAAAGTCACGGGGCTAGGACTATAACTAAGTCAGTTACATTGTATCTTGCGCATCAACCTGTGCTGGCTGATAAGTTGCATTATATTTTAGTAATCTCTTTGTACTTCTTGATTTTCAATCCTAGTTCATGTATTTGGTACCGGTCATCTAAAATACTGGTATCTACATTAAGCAGTTGTTGGAAACTTCTTGCAGGTAAAAATGGTAGTAAGAGGAATAATATCACTATTACTAGTCTTCTTGGTAGAGTAGTCTTTTAATTGTTGACTAGTTTGATAAGGCTTTCTGGAGTCAATCTACATGTGAACATGGTGTAAAGCAGCACATCTATTAGAATGCAATGGTGATGAGTCTGAGACTGTTTTCTGGTGATTTATGCTATCTGTGATTGAAATAAATGTATCCTCTTGAACAGTCTGAGTTCCAAGTTTACATATACATATAAATGTGCAATGATATAAATTGGCTTATAGAAGACTAGAAAGTGGATCAAAAGGAGAAGAGAATCAAGGGATTAGATCTCAGGAAAGCTTCGTAGTGTTTGATCCCAAATGGCATAAAAAATGAATTATGTCAAGATGGCTTCTAAATGGTTCTTTTTTCCTTTTGTTTTTTAAAATAATTTTTGGGCGTATAGTGCATCGAAGGAGTCTTAACTCTTAAGCATATATACCAATATTTAGTCTAGCTTGATTTGGTGCATGTTAAAATAAAAGGCTTCAAAGCTTGTTTGCTCGGAAACCCCAAGTGAACACATAAAACATACGTTGTGTACTTTAACTAGACCTTACAGGTGTATAGTTGCAAAGTGGCCTAATTGCAATGCAACCATATAGTACTCTTAATTGCAGTTGTGTATTAAAATATCAAAAGGTTCATATGTACAACCTACGAGAAATTTAACCTTTTTTGGATGGTTATATCTTTGTTTTGTTCTGTCATAGCTTTCCTTACAGTCATTCTTTCTTGATTCGTCAAAGGAGAATTAAAGTTAGATAGACTTTACTGATTAAAATTTCAAAAGAATGAAAGAAAAATAACATCTAAAAACAATAAAAGATAACTGGAGAAAATTGGATAATTAGTTCTTTTTTCTTTTGAGGAAGAATCCAAGAGACATATTGAGGTACCAATTTTCCATTATTGCCTGTTTAACACCTGTATTGATTTGTTCAATTATTAGTTTTAAGAAGACGGCTATTTTCATTTTCTTTTTGCAGTTTCTGGTAGCATCCATAATGAAGAAAAAACATTGGTTAATTTAATTTATTATTCATTTTACAGGATACACCCCTAGATCAATTGGACAAGAAGCATTTTGCTAAAGGTGCAGGTGCTTCAAAGCAAGATGGTGGAGCGGGAAATTCACAGAAACTTAACTCCAAGAAGGAAGTTTCTTTGATGGAAGCGAAAATGCAACGAATGTGCGATTTACTAAAAGAGGTTTGCTTGTCTTCTAGATTGTGTTAAAGATTTATTATTTTTTGGCATTACAATATGTCGTAGCTTATCCTCCACCAAGTTAAGACAAAACTTCGATTTTGCCTAATTTTGTTCTCCTGATGTATAGACTATCATACAAACAAAAGAAAATGTCGAAAAGAAACAGGCTTTGACATATGAGGAAATGGAAGCAGAACGCGAAGAGGTAATTACAAAATTGTTTCATGGTGTCTTTATTCTCTTATCCTAGATTTATCTTTATTCTGTAGAATCCTCCTCCTGCTCAGTGTTCTAATCTGTTCTATTACTTTGCATGATCATGAGACATGAAATCAATAATATGGATTTTTGTTATCTTTTCCTAAAAAAATGCAGCTTGACACAACATCTAATTTCTAGATTTTCTTTAAATACTTTTTGGATACTAATATTATAGGTAATGCGCGCTTTGCTTGTTATAGCAAATATATATTTAGCTTCACTGTGAATATAACATTAATAGTTAACCAATAATGCTTTTTAGATAACCATAAGTCTGCAACTAATACTTCTTTTTGAGTAAACTATAACTAATAATTAATAGATATGATCACATATCTCCTATTGCCTCTAGTCTGTTTATTTAATTTATAATTTGTGCTTGATAAAATAGAATAATTTTGGAGATCCGTTTGTAATATTTCTCTTAGTTAGGAAGTTCAATGTTTTATTGATTTTTAACTGCATTTAGGTCTTCTCAATTTTTTGTTGTTAATATGAGTTAAATGCTAATTTGCCAACATTAGGAGGGATTGCCGAATTTCGTATATCTATTCTGGTTAGATCAATTAAGTTTGTAATCACATTATATGCTCTTGTGATGCTATTTCTTCTTTGAATGATTTAATATCCATCTTATCAAATTACCTTAGTCTTCTATGCTGCATAATCTGAATCAATTTCCAATGGTATCTTTAAATATTCGTTCTGAATATGTTTAAGTTAATTGAATGGACTTAATATTTTGATTACTGAACAGTGAGATCTATGTGATAATTACTCCATAGATTTCCTTCCATGTATGGCTCAAGCTTTTACTCAAAGTTAATTGTTTTGAGCAGGAGGAGATTCAGGCTGATACTGAAAGTGATGATGAGGACCAACAAATCTATAATCCCTTGAAACTGCCCATGGGTTGGGATGGCAAGCCAATTCCCTATTGGCTATATAAATTGCATGGGCTTGGCCAGGTATCTCTTTTTTTTTAATGTTGTTTTCGGGAGAATGAGTTATTATCCAAACCATGGTTTGCCTGCTACTTATTTCTTTTACTGCCAGTGAATCTCTTGTCATCAAGTTAGAAAATAATGTAGTCACTAAAATATAGCTTGAATCCAGATATAATTATATTATATTGTCCAGTACTCTTGTTTATATTGAACAAATCACTGCCATTTCACAGCCTTCTGTTTATAATTGAGGTAAACATTTTACTGAAAGTTTATTAAATCCTGCTCATTGTAAATGGTAGCGTCGAAGCCTATTAAATCTTTTCATTGTAAATAGCAGCATCAAAGCCTGTGCCTCATGACATGGTTTCATCTAGTAGGAAGAGCCAGTTGAAACACATCCCACTGGGTGTAGCATTTGCATCTAATCACTATGACAGTTTAATAATCCACCTTTCTTCTTTTCTTTTTGGTTGGCATTCGGCTGTAGCTGCCCACATTGGGGGGAGATATGGATTTCCAAGAACCCTAATTAATTCCGTCTAAAGGCAGAATCAAACTTGTGTGGCTGGGACTTTCTCACTTACGAGTGAGAAGTCTTGCCAACATACAAGTGCTTTAACATAATTCACCTTTCTTGATCCAATGAGTACACTATTAGAGGATATACTACCACTGCAAGTTCATGTTATAGTTAGTCATCCAGCAGTTATTTGATGGCAGTTTTGGTGTTTGTTTCAGGAATTTAAGTGTGAAATATGCGGGAACCACAGTTATTGGGGTCGGAGGGCTTTTGAGCGTCATTTCAAGGAGTGGCGTCACCAACATGGGATGCGATGCCTCAATATACCTAACACAAAGAACTTCAATGAAATTACATATATTCAGGTATGCATTGCATTCTTTTAATCATATCGGGGATAAGAAAATACTTGTTTCTTATTTATTGAACCAGGGAAAGGTTCTTATGGCTTGCAACATGCTTGCAGCTTTAAAGTTTATGACTATTTATCTTCGTGTTTAATGTCTAGATGCTATTCTCTAGTCTCCAACTATGCTTATGTTTTAGTTGTTGGGTCTTCCCACGCATTAGACTTATCTTGTCAATTGTTTTTTGATTCATGAATGCTTTTTCTATTTGCTAAACCTGTTAACCTATTTTTATCCTCATTTGACCTTGGTGCCATATTAGGCCATTTTATCCAAATTCTAATCACAGGGAATTTATGGGATAGTGGGACACTTTTGGTTCAGAAATCCGATTGTATGCCTGGTGGTATCTAATGTTATTTCTGTTAATATAAACCACATTCATTACATATGACGTGCTCAGCACATTTTAAAATTATGTTGTAGCTTGGCAATTCTTGAAAACCATCCTTCGAAAATGAGAGGTCCTGTGAGAGAAATTGATATCATTTAAAGATTATTAAATGGGGCATGGAAATCAAATTGGTGGTTATGATTTATTGAGTCTTGATGGATAGTCATGATTTAATGATAACTACATGCCCACATGAACCATAAAAAATCAAATTATAACAGTAAATGATTATTATTTGAGCATCTGGAACGCATTTTGTGTCCGAATGCTGTCTAGCCCAGCTACAATTTTCAGTAGTATGTCATGCATTGATCCTAATGAGTTATTTTTCACATCACAGGAAGCGAAGGAACTGTGGGAGAGGATACAAGAACGGCAAGGACTCCATAAGTGGCGCCCAGACCTTGAAGAAGAGTATGAGGACAGGGAAGGCAATATCTACAACAAGAAGACATACACCGATCTCCAGCGTCAAGGCCTTATATAAACGAATTGGTTCGATTCATTTTTTTAAACATTACCTTGCTTTGCTCTGTTATGATAATGAGGTCTTTGGCAAAGCTGAGGAAGAAAGGCGAGCGTTTCTTAGAGGTTTTAATAGTTGCTTAGTAATATAATCTATTGTTGTAACTTGCAACTGAAACATGACAATGGATGACTCTATCTACCCCGCAGTCATGAGAGCTTTGGGGGGCAAATGCGACACAATGGATCAGCTTAGATGCTTCTAATTCTTGTGGTGGAATATTGTTTGGATACAAAACCTCTCTTTTTCCAACTTGGTTTCAGTTCTCGTACTGAAATATTTTATTGTTAGTCTTAGACTGGCTTGAGTTCAATTGCACGCTCACTGTCGTGTCGGTTTATGGTCCTACGACTGAGCATAAGAATGATTTTAGGGATGTATTCTTCTCTTTTTTGGGTTTAATGCATGAATTTTGAATTTTTTGTGGTGACTTTCATGTCACTAGAATTACTCATGAAAGAATGGGTAACTCCTTGCCGAGCAGCTACTGTCTTTTGTTCAATGACTGTATTAGGTCGTTAGACCTAAGCAACCTCTCCATTAGTGGGATACTATTTATTTGGTCGAATCACCGATTAGTGATGGGTAAGCCAGACCCTTTCTTAGTCACCGAAGACTGGATTTCCTCGTTTTATAATTCCATGGTTCAAGCGTTATGGAACCCTATTTCGGATCATGTTCCTCATACCTTACACTCAAATTTCAATTTTTTCGAAGTCGTTCAAATTTTGCTTTGAGAAATTCTTTTAGAATATCAAATCTTCGTTAATATGATAACATCTTGCCTTTCCTCGGTTCGTTCGTTCTTACGGACTAGCCTGTTTACTTCTAAGACTCCATACGGTTGAGAACAACTGTAAGTTCTGGAGGAAAGCCAAATTTGGTAGTGCTAATTTCCTGAAAGGTTCTTTCCTTGCTACTATTAATCACATCAACCAATGATAGGCAAAAAAGGGATGGATTATAAGCAGGAATATCAGTCTTTAATTCACCAGGACAATATTAAATGGGTGCAAAGAGCAAAGATTAAATGGCTGAAAGGAGACTGTAATATTATCTATTTTCACAGCTTTGTCTCCCACAGTCAATGTATTAATAGAATTACCTCTATTGTTTAGGATGAAATTGAACTTCATTCTATTCCAGAGACTGTAATATTTTCTATTTTCACAACTTTGTCTCCCACAGGCAATGTATTAATAGAATTACCTCTATTGTTTAGGATGAAATTGAACTTCATTCTATTCCAGCTTTTCTGAATTTTTACGGGGGTCTAATGGGTATCATTTGGTCTACGGTACCGGAACTGATCACATTCAAGATTACGCAAGATTATTTTTTGGCTCTCTCTTTAGCCCTATGTCTCTTATCCCTAAGAGGTCTTCCTCCACTAGCCGGTTAAGGTAACGACTTCGTAGCCTAGACCGTTTCGGATGGATTGAGAGGGTTTATATGGTAATGAGGACAACGACCTAGCCTTATTAGAGTCTCTCTTTACCATGGATGAAATCAAACTGGCAGTCTTTACCATGAGAAGTGATTTCTCTTCGGGTCCAGATGGGTTGCCCTCCTTTTCCTTTCAAAAATTATTGGATCTTTTGAAAGATGATCTATTTGATATGTTTTCTGATCTATTTCATGGTAACTTTTCTTTTCATCATATTAACTACGCCCACATCGTTCTTATCCCAAAAAATTATCAGCGCTAATAAGGTAGTGACTTTTAGACCTATTAGTCTGCTTAACGTTCTTTTTAAAATTATCATGAAAGTTCTGGCCAATAAACTTAGTGCTATCATTTCTCCCTCGATCGATTCAGCCCAATCGGGCTTTGTCAAAAACAGATACATCTTAGATAGTGTGGCTTGTGAGCAGGAGATTATTTCAGGTTGTCATAAATCCAAATCGAAAGGAAGATATATTGTTTAAACTCGACTTTGAGAATGCATATGACAAAGCGGAATGAGATTTCATTTTCAAAATCCTTATTAATAGAGGGTTTGGAATGAAATAGATCTCCTGGATCAAATCTGGTCTCTTTGTAGGTTCTTTCTCTGTTATTATTAATAAAGTGGAGGGTAATAAGTTTAACTGCAGAGAAGGACTGTGCCAAGGTGATCCTTTTTTCTTTCCTTTTATTTGTTTTTGTAGCTGATGTCTTTAGTAAGATGTTCCTTAAGGTGTGGAATTCTAATATTATTGAGGGTTTGGACGGCTTTATTGGCTTTAAAAGAGTATTAAACCTCCACTACGCTGATGACACTATTTTTTTTTTGCCAAGCCTAATGGACTCACTCTTCGCAATTTAAAACTCCTCTATATGTTCAAAAGTATTTTGGGGGATGTCTATTAATTTCAACAAAACGTCGGTGATTTGGTTAGGTGGTTCTAACAGCAGGCAAATCGAGCTAGCCAATTTCTTCAATTGCGCTTATGCTTCTTTCCCTATTAATTATCTCGATATCCTGTTGAGGTGGGGGAAGTTACATACAAATGATTGACTTCCTATGATTGATAAGATTGAGTCTAGATTGAATTCGTGGACCGTCCGCCGAATGTCTAGTGGTGGTCAGCTCATTTTACTCAACTCTATTCTCTCTTCCATTCTTCTCTACATGATGTCTTATCTTTATGTGCCTTCTTGGGTGATCGAACGTATTGGTAAGATTAGAAGAAATTTTTCTGGTCCGTCTCTAATACTCCGTCCATTGGTAAGCATCTTTGTAACCTCCACTACGCTAATGACACGATTTTTTTTTTCCAAGCCTAATGGACTCACTCTCCGCAATTTAAAACTCCTTCTCTATATGTTCAAAAGTATTTTGGGGGATGTCTATTAATTTCAACAAAATGTCGGTGATTTGGTTAGGTGGTTCTAACAGCAGGCAAATCGAGCTAGCCAATTTCTTCAATTGTGCTTATGCTACTTTCCCTATAAATTATCTCGGTATCCTGTTAAGGTGGGGGAAGTTACATACAGATGATTGACTTCCTATGATTGATAAGATTGAGTCTAGATTGAATTCGTGAACCGTCCGCCAAATGTCTAGTGGTGGTCAGCTCATTTTACTCAACTCTATTCTCTCTTCCATTCTTCTCTACATGATGTCTTATCTTTATGTGCCTTCTTGGGTGATCGAACGTATTGGTAAGATTAGAAGAAATTTTTCTGGTCCGTCTCTAATACTCCGTCCATTGGTAAGCATCTTTGTAACCAGATTAGATTATGTAAATTGAAATAGGAAGGCAGTCTTGGTATCATGAATTTGAGGCACCAGAATTTAGCCGTCCTTGGTAAATGGCTATGGAAGGTGCTCAAACGAGATGATCTCTCGTGGATTCGTCTGGTTAGGAACAAATATCACAAAAGAAAAAAAGTTTGGGACCTTCACAGCAAATTATCTATTCAGGCTTCCTCTTTCTAGAAAGGAGTCTGGAAAGCGGTCGAACCATCTGAATGCGGTCTTCAAAAAGTCTATGGTGATGACCTGACCGTCAAATTTTAGACGAATTTCTGGATTTGCAATAATAATATTGCAGTGTTATTTCCTTTTTTTTTTTTTTTTTTCTATCTGGCTTCCAATCCTAACACTACTATATTTTCTTACCTATCTGTTCATAATAATAATAGAGATTGGCACAGGTGCCTCTCAAAAGGTGGTTAACCAATTAGGTAACTCTTGATCATAGGCAATTTTATTTTTATTAAATTATTCTTTGTCCTCTCTCGATATTGGATTAATTTATACAATCTCTCTCTTCATTCATTCAATCCGTGCACACCCTTAGGAGGCCCGTGGGCCCCCCTAGATGCCACGTCACCGATGCTCAAACATAGATTTTTTTTTACTCATCTTCTTCAAACCAAAGGCGGGCCCCCACCTGTCTCGCCACGTCTAGGTGGTTTTCATGTGTTTTCACAATACTTGCGTTTTCAATGGAGCATTTCCCTATATATATATATATATATATATATATATATATATATATATATATATATATATATATATATATATATGGGGATAATATATATATAATTCACTCTTCGAAATTACGGGGTATTACAAGGGATAATATTAGATGGTGTTGGTCCAATACGGGGACCTTTACCATTAAATCGTTCTATACTTTTCGTAATAGTGGTCGTGTGATTTCCCCATTTACAAAACATATATGGCAATTTCTCGCCCCTTTGAAAGACAAAATTTTTATTTGGTTGGCACATAACAAACTTTTGACGGTTGAGATTCTTAACAAAAGAAACCTTACTTTCGGGCAAAAATGCGTGTTTTGTCAAATGTGCGAGGAATCGGCTAGCCACATATTTATTCATTGCCCTGTTGTGCAGCCTATTTGGTTTATCTGCAAAAATGCTTAGCATGTGAGGGGTATGCCTAGCTCCATGATTTCCTGGTGGATCTCGTGGAGAAGTAAGAGAATCACTAACTCTATTTGTTCTTCTTGGGACATTACTATGATGGCGCTCATTTGGATTATTTTGAAAGAGATGAATAATCGCATCTTTAGTAAATTGTTTCGTTCTATAAACCATATAACAGAAGACCTACTTTGCTTGTGCATCATTGGTCTAATATTCTTTCTCTGAGTAAGAGAACTCTTCTTAAGCTTGATAAGCTTGACACAGTTGTGGTTGCCCTGATTCAAAGTGGTCTTAATGTCTAGTTTCTTTGATTGAGGTTTCTCACTTGGTTTAGTAATTTTTTTTTTTGCAGAGTTGATTTCTTTTCCTTCTTGGAGCCCTGTTTTTGCAGCTTTTCACTGTCGCTGATGTAGTCGTCTACTGTGTTGAGGATTTGCTGCTGGTTTGGCTCCGCATGTCCTCAGTGGTAGCTCTTTTGGGTGTTGCTTTATTATGCTATTGTATCTCATCTTATCTATATGTATTGCACTTCTTTTTTAGTGTTGCTTCCTCTTTATTGTTCTTCTGATGTCGTATGATGTTGTTTTGTTCATGAGTGGTGGAGATGGATGATTGCACTCGCCGTTCTTGCTCTCGGCCATTTATGTGACTATTTCTTAATGTTGTTGATGTCGTTTTACCTATTTTGATCCTATTTTGTTGGTGAGGCTGTGGTTCATCTGCTTCTTCCTGACCGACCATACGCAAGCACATTTCAGTGCCCTGCTCTTCAGTTTCAGTCTTCTTTCCTTATTACTGTTAGTGTTCTTATGTTCTCTGTTGTTTCTACTATCTTTCGGACTGTATTTGTACTATATTATTGTATGTTGTTGACTTTTGTGTGTGTGTGTGTGTGTGTGTTGTTGTTGTTGACTTTTGTGTGTGTGTGTGTGTGTGTGTGTGTGTGTGTGTGTGTGTGTATTCCCTTCGTTGTGCATTCGTGTGTGCTCGGCCTTTCCGCCTTCGTATTAACGATCCGAACCGTTCACATTGATCTACACATCTAAATTAGTCTAAATATGTAAAATCAAATCATTTGAAATTCATTTGCCCATATATATATATATATATATATATATATATATATATATATATATATATATATATATATATATATATTCCCTTCCGTTGTGCACTCGTGTGCACTCGGCCTTTCCGCCTTCGTATTAACGATCCGAACCGTTCACATTGATCTACACATCTAAATTAGTCTAAATATGTAAAATCAAATCATTTGAAATTCATTTACCCATCCATTTAAGTGTTACAAAATTGTATGGCTGTAAATCATTGTTTTTTATAGTCACATGATGGATGGGCAAATGAATTTCAAATGATTTGGTTTTATATATTAAGACTAATTTAGATGTGTAGATCAATGTGAACGGTTCGGGTCGTCAATACAAAGGCGGGAAGGCAGAGTGCACACGAGTGCACACGGCGGCCTAGTGCACAACGAAAGGGGACTCTCTCTCTCTCTCTCTCTTTATTTTTGTAACTGATGTTGGAAGCATATGTGTTGGATACTCATTTAAGCCTTTTGGTGTTTGATTCTCTCCTTCAGTGTGTTGGTGTAGGCAGTGATGCAAAACACTTTATGATCTGAATAATTATTTCAAGCTTGTTGTATTTATTCTTGATTATATATCTATCATATCCTAGTTGGCATGGCACCCCAATGCAGTCCTAGTTATGAATAGTGTGTTCTGAGCCTACTGGTTTTTTTTTAATCTATATATATACATGAGTAAGTCTATTATGAGAGGAGGTCGATTGATCGTGAGTAAGAAAAAGAGATAGGGTTTTTGATTTTACCTCGTTTACCCCGAAACATTCTGAAGATAAGCGGGATCGAATATGAGTCGTTCGATCGCGATCAATCGCGAACGAATGGCTAAAAAACCCCGCTCAGGATAAGGATTTCAGCTTCCAAACTCTTAATAGACGTACTCTATATATATAAGACAGTTGATGATAAGCTCAAAACAACATAAACTGAACATGAAGAATCAAATTTTGTAAGCTCCAAACAACAGAAACTATATTTTTTGTAACTGACGTTGGATGCGTATGTGTTGAATACTCATTTAAGCCTTTTGGTGTTTCATTCTCTCCTTCGGTGTGTTGGTGTAGGCAGGTGTAGGCAGTGATGCAAAACACTTTATGATCTGAATAATTATTTCAAGCTTGTTGTATTTATTCTTGATTATATATCTATCATATCCTAGTTGGCACGGCATCCCAATGCAGCCCTAGTTATGAATAGTGTGTTCTGAGCCTACGTGTTTTTTTAAAACTTCATGCTCAGTGTCTGTTGTTCTGAGCTTACACATTTTGAATTAAATAGGTTCAGTTTCTGTTGTTGTGAGCTTACCCTATCTGAACTTCATGTTCAGTTTCTGTTCTGAGCTTACAAATTTTGAACTTCATGTTCGATTCCTGTTGTTCTGAGCTGAGCTTACACATTTTTGTGCTTCATGTTCAGTTTCTATTGTACTGAGCCTACACATTTTGAACTGAACATGTTCAGTTTCTGTTGTTCTGAGCTAACAAATTTTGAACTTCATGTTCAGTCTCTGTTGTTCTGTGCTGACCTTACAAATTTTGATACTTCATGTTCAGCTTCTGTTTGTCTTGAGCTTACACAATTTGATGCTTCATGTTCAGTTTCTGCTGTTCTGAGCTGAGCCTACACATTTTCATACTTCATGTTCAGTTTCTCTTGTTTGAATTGTTTGGTCTGGTGTCAATCATGTTTTTTTGTTGTGAGGGTAATGTGTTTTACTGTGTTGGTCATGTATGGATTGTAATGGAAGTAATGGAAGTTGAAAGTTATAACTGGTATGTGGTCACAAATGTGTTTTTAACACATTGGTTTGTGACACTGATATTGCTGCTGCTGCTGCTTCGAAATAGTTTATGATCTAAATAATTTGTGTTCTGAGCCTACTATAATTGCTGAATGATATTTTGTGTTCTGAGCCGACTATATTTTTTAAATATTTTGTCTTTTCCAAGCTAAATGAGCTCTGTTTAATTTTGATTTCAGGTTGATTTCAGCATGAAGTGCTTCTTGGAGCTATTCACTACTCGACAGCAGTTGATATTTGGAGCAAAAAAATTGTATATTAGGTGATATCAGTTTTTGTAAAGTTTTTGATGTACTTGTGTGTTATTGAACATTGTATTACCTTGTATAGTTTTTGTAAAGTTTTAGTTTTTTTGTAAAGTTTCAGATGTCAAGAACATTGTATTACCTTGCAATTCTATGATGATCGAAATTCATCTATATATTTAGTTTATTATTGTTTTGGTGTCATGCGATGGTATGATGTAGACTCAATGTGTAAGCTCAAAATGTGTCAACTCAAATTGTGTAAGCTCAGAACAACAGGAACTTAACATGAAGTTCAAAATGGGTAAGTTCAGAACAACAGAAACTGAGCATGAAGTATCAAAAGGTGTAAGGTCAACTCAGAACAACAGACTAAAGAATTTTTAGTTCAAAATTTGTTAACTCAGAACAACAGAACCTGAACATGAAGTTTAAAATTGTGTAAGCTCAGCTCAGGACGACAGAAATCGTTCACGATGTTCAGATTGTGTAAGCTCCAAACAACAGAAACAGAGCATGAAGTATGAAAATGTGTAGGCTCGGCTCAGAACAGCAGAAACTGTACATGAAGTATCAAATTGTGTAAGCTCAGAACAAACAGAAACTGAACTTGAAGTATCAAATTTTGTAAGCTCGCCTCAGAACAGCAGAAACTGAACATGAAGTATCAAATTGTGTAAGCTCAAGACAAACAAAAGCTGAACATGAAGTATCAAATTTTGTAAGCTCAGCTCATAACCGCAGAAAGTGAACATGAAGTATCAAATTTTGTAATCTCAGAACAAACAGAAACAGAGTATGAAGTAACAAATTTTGTAAGCTCAGAACAAACAGAAACAGAGTATGAAGTAACAAATTTTGTAAGCTCAGAACAAACAGAAACAGAGAATGAAGTATCAAATTTTGTAAGCTCAGAACAAACACAAACAGAGCTTGAAGTATCAAATTTTGTAAGCTCAGAACAAACACAAACAGAGCATGAAGTATCAAATTTTATAAGCTCAGAACAAACAGAAACAGAGCATGAAGTATCAAATTTTGTAAGCTCAGAACAAACAGAAATAGAGCATGAAGTATCAACTTTTGTAAGCTCAGAACAAACAGAAAATAAACATGAAGCATCAAATTGTGTACGCTCAGCTCAGAACAGTAGAAACTGAACATGAAGCATTAAATTGTGTAAGCTCAAGACAAACAGAAGCTGAACATAAAGTATCAAATTTTGTAAGCTCAGCTGAGAACAGCAGAAACTGAACATGAAGTACAAATTGTGTAAGCTCCAAGCAACAGAAACTGAGCATGAAGTATGAAAATGTGTAGCTCAGCTTAGGACCACAAAAACTGAACATGAAGTATCATATTGTGTAAGCTAAGAACAAACAGAAACTGAACACAACCATCTCATCTCCAATATGTACACCAATTGATGAAAACAACAGAAACCTCATAATGGAGATTATACAAAACAAATAAATACACAATTGTAACCACAAACTAGTTGTAACTTTCAATTTCCACTATTTTCATTACAATCCATACATGACCAACACACTAAAGAATTCCATTTGTCGGAGAGTGTTCTCAAGGTATCTCCGGTTCTCCGCTAACGACATTCTTGTTCTTCCTCTTGAATTACTGCACAAAGTGATTCATCAAATAAAAAAGATACAAGTACGTATGTGGTATGTATTACAGTGAACGACAAGTAAACTTTTGATTTGAGATATAATCATATACCACTCGGTTGTTCCTGGAGAGTGTATGTTGAACATGGTAAAGCTGGTAATTTAAATTGACAGGACATCATCGAATTTAGGATAGATAGGGCATCATCAAGTAAAAAATTTTAGCAAAAAAACTTGTAGGCTCAGAACAAGTACAACAGAAACAGAAAACTGTAGACTCAGATGCAAAAATCATGCAGGCTCAGAATAACACCCCATAAACTAAACATGAACCGCAAAATGTGTAAGTTCAGTACAAGTGCATTTGGAAATGAAGTTGAAAATGGGTAAGCTCAGAACAACTTTTATTGAACAAAAGGGTGAACACCAAATAATTTCAGCTCCCCAGCTCAAAACAAACAGAAACTGAACATGAAGTTGAACACCACCCATAAAAATTTTCTATACCAATTGCCGAATATATAATCATGAATAAACAAAATCATGCATAAACTTTTCATCACTGCCGCATAATAAATCAAGTATAAGTGAGTCAAATGTGGTATTTTCAATTTGTCACTAGGGCTACTTTATTAAGCCATGCCTACTAGCTTCCAAAAAAAATTCATGCATAAACTTTTCATCATTGCCTACTAACTTGGAATTATAAGCTATAAACCAAATCATTTTACCAACCTTTCGGATATAAATTTCAGATCATAGATCTCTTTTATGTACATCATCATTTTGCCTGCAAACAGTGAAGACATAACGATTAATTTAACAAATGTGCTATAAGGTATTAAAGAACAATAATTACAGATATGGGTCAGAAATTATTTTAAATCATGTATGACACATACCTTGCAAAATCCACAGAAATAAACCAATAAAGTTTATGCAATATTTGGAGCCTCTTTTGTTATGGGTTCCATTCTTGAAAAAGTAGTAGAAGCTTGTGACTCATTTATATTAGAGCTACACGATTAATATTCACAAAATAAAAATAAGATTATATTATATATAACAAAAATTGAAATAAAGTTTGTATTTAAATACTAACCTTTTCTTTAAAGGACAAGTGCGACTGTCATGATTAACAAGCTTCTTGCACAAACAACACTTTCTTAGTGGTTTTGCAGCCTTCTCCAATGCTTTCTCCTTTTCCCCTTTAATTCGCTTCCCTCTACCTTTGGTCTTTGCAATATCCGGTACATGAATATTGACTGTTTTAGGTAGTGAAGTACTTGTTGCTTGTTGTAATTCTTGGGGCATATCTTGTTGCAATTCTGCAACAACACCAACTAGTAATGTTCTAGCCATCTGGCGCATCTCCTTTGATGAGCGAGCAATCCTCATCACTTTGTGGATTTCATTTGACAACTCCACCATATCCAAATCTTGTGGACTACCGTAGCTACCAATGATTTCTTCACCAGCATCATCGTATACAATCTCGGTAGTTACCGAAGCGGTCCACCTTTTTAAAATATAAGATTGAGGCAGGAAATCAACAAACTCATTCCTCAATACCACAAGGATGTGTCTACAAGGAATTTCCTCCACTTCAAATTTTCTACAAGTACAAGACCCAACATTGTCCATTCCCTTATAGAACACATCTCTTTTTTTATCTGATTTTACTTTCCCATTCTCCTCACAATATAGTGTCGCACACTACCATCGTCAACTTTCATTAAAGAGGCATAATTCAAACTTTCAACTAATTCAGCTTGAAATACATGAAATTTTGCTCTAGTGTAGAGCTCAGACATTTGTGTCTTAATTTCAAAATCTGTTTGCAGCTTTGGTTTTGTATGAAGAGTTGTGTAGTCAGCTGCTAACTGATTTTGTCTTTGTTTTCTTATCGCCCTTTCAAACCTCGTGATAAATTCATGTAAAGAATTTTTGCTATTAACATACTTATCGACAAAAGCATTCATACTTTCTGATCTTTGAGTTGTGCGAATTCCAGCAGTGAAAATATGCTTAGCATAAGCTGGTATCCACTTCTCACGAAGCTCATAAATATCAGAAAGCCAAGGATTACCTGTTATTGTAATATGTATCAAGTATTAATACTACTAAAAAATGGTCAAACAGAGCTATAATTTATTGAAACAAGTAATACCTGCAATTTGTACATTAGCGTTCATTACGTCATTCCATCTCATCTCAAACTCTTCTGGGGTCTCTGATTCCCAAATGCAACTATGGAATGGAATGCTAAAATCACTATTAAGGCCCGGACCACCAAGCTTATCAGGAAGCTTTTTAAGAATGTGCCACATCCATAGCCTGTGGCTGGAACCAGGAAAATACATGCGGATTGCATTCGCCATTGCAGGATCTTGATCTGTAATGATAACTTTAGGTGGAGACCCACCCATTGTTTCACCCCATTTTTCAAACAACCAAACAAACGAGTCGGTGATCTCTTTATTTATGAAAGCCGCACCAAAATTAACAGATTGACCATGGTGATTAACTCCAGTAAATGGAGCAAACACCAATTTGTATTTATTTGTGTCATATGTGGTATCAAAAATTAGCACTTCACCAAAATGCTTATAAGCCTTCCTGGCAAGAGCATCAATCCAAAACACATTGGTTAATTTGTTGTCTTCATCAACCTTGTAATGAAAACAGAAAGAAGGATTCATCTCTTTTTTCTCTTGCAAGTGCTCCAGCAATATATCAACATCATAAGCTCTCATCCCATCATTCTCTCTTTACAACGAATTCCTAATATCTTTTTCAGTACAATTAATATTACTAAAACTTTCATTTTCTATCTCCATGAAGGACATAAACTCTGAAGTTCTTATGTTAGCCTCTTTGAAAGAACTAAGTAAACTTTTTTGCGCTTCGAAAACAGTTCTATTACATCTTAAGAATTGTTGCTTTCTAGGTGTAACACAAAGATGGGTGTGCTCTTCAACAAACCTACGAATTGACCATCTCCCGTCATCGTCCTTTTGAATTCGTATTTGAGCCAAATACTCTTCTTTCGTCACAACCCTTCTCCTTCTCTTGATCACATTTGAAGAAGACGATTCTTCATTATTGGCAATATTCACTCCAACTGTATCCACCGGCTTACCTTGCTTTGAGCATACAAATTGTTGTGAATACCTCTCCTTCGTAGAAGTGTCAACCATTGTTGCGAACTTGCGCACTGAAAAACTAGCTAATTTTGCATATCTTTTATAAAATTCATATCCTTCTTCTAATGTTGCAAATACTAAACCAACAAATGGTTTAGAAGCATCATCAACGTCCCTCCAACCGGTATGAACATCTTGGCTTAGTAACTCTTCATTTTCAAACTCCATCCTTCATAGGAGAATGATACAACTAACATTAAAAAAAAGCTACAACTTTAAAAGTAACACAAAGGAAAAAGTCTAACAGACTACATTCTGAAGCTACAAGTAATAAAGTCTTCATACTGAGGGGATATGAAACTTAGTGTTGCAAAAATTTTAGTATGTACACATTTTGGACAGTTAAATATTTTTCTTTTTTGGGAGAAACATCCCTAGTTAAATGGGAAACATCCCTTAGCTTCTTTCTCTAAAGTACTAGTACCCATACACAATACGCAAAGGATTTGACTTCCCAATTTTGATTTGATGCAATGGACAGGCATAAAAAATGCCCCCCATTAACAAAACTATAAGCAATGATTTAAGCAAATCTCAAAAGAAACAGAAACTAGGCTGCATCTTACATGCATTATGTGTGCTTATATGCATGTGTCATGTCCGCATCTCAAAATTCCAGATAATAGTACGATTATTATTTGTTATTCTAAAAAATTTGAACCATTCACAAATGCAACTTTACTGATCTTACAAGTTTCTGACATGGCTTAAATAAATTTCAAGAAATAAATGTATAGTTGTTAAAGAAATGAATGCATAATTTCAGGGATAAAAATATAACAACAAACTAGAAGCAATTCTAAAGGAAATAAAATTTGAAAATGAGAGTAGAAATCGAAACCCTAATCGCGGTTTGGGTTTTCCGTCGGAGAGAGAGAACCAACTGAGAAAGCTCTTCTTTGGTTGTGAGAAGATAAGGGAGATAGGGGTTTTGCGATTATAGCTCTTTAACCCCTCAACAGATCTGAAGATAAGCGGCTGGAGATGGGGTTTTTCGTGGAGTTGGGTTTACACAAGTGATGAAGAAAGAGAGCGGGAGAGAGAGCTCCACTTTGGTGGTGAGAAGATAAGAGATATAGAGTTTGGATTTAGAAGCGGAACGAAGATAGAGATCGAGAGAGAGAGCGTGAGAAGATAAGAGATAGGGATTAGGGTTTCGAAGAGAGCGGGACGAAGATAGAGAGCGGGAGAGAGAGCGTGAGAAGATAAGAGATAGGGATTAGGGTTTCGAAGAGAGCGGGACGAAGATAGAGAGCAGGAGAAAGAGCGTGAGAAGATAAGAGCTGGAGATTATACCCCTTTTACCCCTCATCATATCCGAAGATAAGCAGCTAGAGATCTCAGCTTTTTGATCGCGATCAAACGCGATCGGATGGCTGAAATCTCCATCTCTTGATAAGAATTTCAGCTCCCCGGCTCTTAATAGACTTACTATATATATATATATATATATATAAATGTTCTGTTGTGCACCACGTGTGCACTCGGCCTTCCCACCTTTGTATCGACGATCCGAACCATTCACACACACACACACACACACACACACACACACACACACACACACACACATATATATATATATATATATAAATGTTCTGTTGTGCACCACGCGTGCACTCGGCCTTCCCGCCTTTGTATCGACGATCTGAACCGTTCACATTGATCTACACGTCTAAATTAGTCTAAATATGTAAAATCAAATTATTTAAAATTTATTTGCCCATCCATCATGTGACTATAAAAAACAACGATTTTTAGTCATACAATTTTGTAACACTTCAATGGATGGGCAAATGAATTTCAAACAATTTGATTTTACATCTGTTGCCGCTGAATCTGGTGTGGGGGCGATAGATAGAATTTGTAGGTTCGTAGGAACTCAAACGGGCTGAATCCTACTTCTTCCTTGCTGACAAGTTGACTCCTGGGTGCTCCCTTGAACCTGCACAAACGTTCGAAACACCGGGATGGATCCCGGCGATGAACCCTCCGACGCTCTTATCAATACCAGAAAAAGTAAAGGGAAAGAGCTTAAGTGCATAAAGATTGATCACCTGTAACAGTAGGAGGTAGGGGGGTATTTATAGTCCCCATGGGGATCTCTTTCAGGATAAGAGTGAATCCCTACTTCCTGGTGTGGCTAGATAGGGGTGGTTATAACCACTTCCTCAAGATAAGGACACGCCAGGATTTTCTCCTATCCTGTTGAGCTGGTCACTAATGGGCTGAGACCCATTCTTGACTGAATAGATCCGTTCATGGGTTAGCGGGTCTAAGAGGAGAGATCCGGTTCCGAATTTGGACCCGTCTGTAGGTGAAATTACCATCTTGCCCCTGCGACTTTAAGATTCGTGCCCACTTTGAACGGTTCCAATTTAATTCCATTTCTAGCCATATCACGAGCCTCTACTCCTGAAGACTGTGTGTTACAGCCTTTGGGGAGTAGTTTTGTTGTTTTAATGGCATATAGGGCTTTATCGAAGTCCTCAAAGAGTGCTCGAATCTCGTTCGAGGGGTGATGGAGCTTTTCTGGGCTGGTAACGTGCCCAAGTTTGCTCTCAGGCCCTTCTGGATTTTGGGTGATTTTTTCCGATTTTATATTAATTTTTCAAACCATTTATTCAATTTTGCTAAGCGATGATTTGCTCTCCAGTAGCACTAATTAATTATTCTAACCAACAATTATTCACCCAGAGGTTCAAAAAATGTTCCCCCGAATTTATAATTATTTTCTAGAATTTTAATCAATTTCCCCGTATTTTTAATCATTTTTCGCAATTTTTTAAATAAATAATTCAAATTAATAAATAAAATATAATTTTAATTATCCAATTATGACGTGGCACAATCTGGATCGTCCATCAGCCTTGGGCGTGAAAATCTGGATGATCGAACGGTGAATCAACATTCGCTGACGTGGATCTATCTAAGACGTCGATCAGATTGTTGCGTGAGTTTCGGGGTGATCCAACGGTTCGAGTGGTATGAAGGCATATTTTTCCTTGTTTGGGGGTCGGTGGCAAGAACTCTCGGCAACGGTTGCCGAGACCCATCACACACCTCGGTGAGTCGGCACGTGTCAGAAAGGAGGCCGAAGTCGAGGTGGGTTCGGGATTCATTGCCGAGGTCTAGCAGAGCTTCAAGATGATGACACATTTTAAAGGGGTTCGGCGAGGTTTGCCGAAGTCCGAGTGAGACATTTTTCTCACGTTTGAGCATCGGTGGCAAGAACGCTCGGCGAGGCATGCCGAAGTCCAAGTGAGATGTTTTTCTCACGTTTGAGCATCGGTGGCAAGAACGCTCGGCGAGACGTGCCGAAGTCCAAGTGAGATGTTTTTTTCTCATGTTTGAGCGTCGATGGCAAGAACGCTCGGCGAGGCATGCCGAAGTCCAAGTGAGGTGTTTTTTCTCACGTTTGAGCGTCAGTGGCAAGAACGCTCGGCGAGGCGTGCCGAGGTCCAAGTGAGATGTTTTTCTCACGTTTGAGCGTCGGTGGCAAGAACGCTTGGCGAGGCGTGCCAACGTCCAAGTGAGATGTTTTTCTCACGTTTGAGCATCAGTGGCAAGAACGCTCGGCGAGGCGTACCGAAGTCCAAGTGAGATGTTTTTCTCACGTTTGAGCGTCGGTGGTAAGAACGCTCGGCGAGGTGTGCCAAAGTCCAAGTGAGATGTTTTTCTTACATTTGAGCATCGATGGCAAGAATGCTCGGCAAGGCGTGCCGAAGTCCAAGTGAGATGTTTTTTTCACGTTTGAGCGTTGGTGGCAAGAAAGCTCGGCGAGGCATGCCGAAATCCAAGCGAGATATTTTTCTCACGTTTGAGCGTCGGTGGCAAGAACGCTTGGCGAGGCATGCCGAAGTCCAAGCGAGATGTTTTTCTCACGTTTGTGCGTCAGTGGCAAGAACGCTCGGCGAGGCGTGCCAAAATCCAAGTGAGATGTTTTTTCTCACTTTTGTGAGCGTCGGTGGCAAGAACACTCGACGAGGCATGCCGAAGTCCAAGTGAGATATTCTTTTCACGTTTTAGCATCGGTGGCAAGAACGCTCGGCGAGGCGTGCCGAAGTCCAAGTGAGATGTTTTTTCTCACGTTTGAGCATCAGTGGCAAGAACGCTCGGCGAGGCGTGCCGAAGTCCAAGTGAGATTTTTTTCTCACGTTTGAGCATCGGTGGCAAGAACGCTCGGCGAGGCGTGCCGAAGTCCAAGCAGTGCGTATGGCTGTTGACAATTCACTGACGACTAGTCGAAGACACGTGGCACGTTGACCATTTGACCAGTCAAGTGCCTGTCGAGTTTCTTGTCGTTTTGCGGTAAATGGGCCTGCCTCTTGAGTTCTTAAATCCCATTAGTCTCGATTTGCGTGCGGCTCCTATAAATCTTCACCCCCCTTTCACTTATTCATTTCTCAGATTTTTACTTAGGCGACAAGTTTTTACTAACGGGAGCTTCAGGCGACAACTGACCGTTCTCCGGTGATCTTTTTGACCGTAGTTGTCACTTCAAGGTAACTCAACACTTAGTTTATTTTTTAGCAAATGTCTAGCCTTCCCCTGAGTTCAGAGCCCTCCCCTCTGCTGTCGATGAGCCGTCTCCAAGCCAGGTTCCTCTCGTCGACAAGGGCAAAGGCATCGAAGCACCTACTTCGATGGTTGTAGAGACCATAGTGGAGAACCTAAGCAGGATGGGGGAGTTCGGGAGATTGCCGGGTGTTCTGACCGGACTCCATAGGGTTCGAGAACTTTTGGAGGAACGTGCCAAACGAATAGTCTACGAAAGGGGGCGGAATTTTGAGGAGAACGCTGCGAGGGAGACTTCGGAAGTCGACGACACCATCTCCATCCTCAACGAGGCGGACCTAGTGGCGATTCGGGGGTGTTTTCAGATCCTCGAGGAGTTCGAGCTGATGCTGCCTGGTCCCGGAGTGAGGGCCAATTCATCGATGCCGGTGGATATGTGCTTTTGGCCAGTCGACGCCTTCATTGTCGGGGCATGGCTGCCATCCCACCCCGTCGCCATCCAAGTTCTGCGATGGTTCGGGATCAGCCCCATTCAGCTCATGCCGAACGGGTGGAGGGTGATCAACGGGTTTGTCCTCCATTACCAGGCGGCTGAGATCGAGCCGGATCTAAGGGTGCTTCAGACACTATACCGACTTTACCACCAGCAAAAGTCGGAGTTCAGGTTCTACCTGGCCTCGAGGCATGGTGCTCGGCTCATCAGTTGTCCCGACTTGATAAAATATTGGCGAGATAAGTACTTCATCATCTGGAGTCGTGAGCCGTGGTGCATCCCCTCGGATTGGATCGGGGAAGTGACGAAGAGGGTGAAGGAACTTCCGGTGCTCTACCCCAACGAAGAAGATATGGTTCAGGTTCTCCTCGACTGGCCGAAGTTCGATTGGAGAGACCTGGCAGAGGAGGCGCTATACAGGGGGGGGGGGGGCTTAGCTGCATAGACCCTAGTATGCAGTTTTCCCCTTTTGTTTTCTTCTTTCGTTCGGTTTTTACTTGCGTTTAATCACATTTTCTTTGGTCGCAGAAACCATGGACTACAAAGCCGTGCTGGCTCAGAGGGCGGCACTCGGCAGCAAGGCTCCAAGGAAGCGGAAGAGGGTCGTCTCGAAGGTGACTTCTCCGAAGCCAAAAACGGTCGCCAGCGCCGTCAAAGAAGCATCGGCCTCGGCCACTGTGGCCTCGAGGGTGACGACGGCGACGGCTGCTTCGGCCTCAACCGAGGCAGGCGAGTTCCCAATGGCGGTTGCTTTGGGGATGGAGGCGGCCCTGCTGACAGCCGAGGCCGAAGTGTTCCTGACCGAGGAACACAAGAAGATTTTTGTCCCGGACTGGCTGGTCTGGAAGCTCGATGGGTTCCTCGACGACTCATCGTTGAGCATGCAGTCCGTCAAGCATTTAGCAATGCCGAAGGATCGCACCGCCATGGATGCTGGCGGAGTTGGGGACGACGCCCTCGAGATCGCTCGAGCAGTAGTGTCGGTAAGTAGCGCAGTTTAGTTGCATACTGTTTGTTGGAAATCTAGCTACCTAAATAAATAGATAAACCTAGACACAAATTATAAAACCTCGCAAGTGCACGAATCGAATCGTAGTAATAGCAAGGGTCGATCCCACAGAGATTGTAGACTTCAACTTACTAATCAATAAAACTAATAATAAAAGTGAATAAGAGTTGTTATAATATTCTAAAAGAACTAAAAGACTAAAGCTAAGATGAGAGGTGTTGAATCACAAATATCTCTTGAATAGTTGGGTTGTTGATCTCCACCAATAGTTAGTAATGCTAAGTTGCCTTCTGAATTTACTTCTAATTACTCATGTTGTTCACTTCAAGGGCATGGTATCTACTCCTTAAAGTACTGTTTCCCTAAGCCAAGAATTAGGCATGGTATCTACTCTAATTCGTTTCTTTCCGTAAGTATCTAGCATGGTATCTACTAAATTATACTTAGAGAAAACATAAGAACAGTGGAAACGAACAAACACTTAAAGTTCTAGAACTTGGTATCAGATCTAGATCCTCTAAGTTGATTGAACCAAGAACCCCTAAAGATTCCTTTGTTACAAATTATGAGCACGAGATTCGGTCGTCTCAATATGCTTCATATAACAGATTTAGATAAATGATAACATAAACTTGATATTCTCACGTGCTGTATGTCAGTCGACTGGCTCTCACCTCAGTCGACTGCTCTCAGACTTCAAGATCCAAGTTTGATGATCATTAATCTATGTCAATTCAACCAGATTCAATCAATAAGTAATTAGAAGATCTCAGAAGAATATAGCACTACATAACTACGGTTTCGATCTACCCAACTATGAAATTAGTTCCACATAATAATAACTTTATTGCTTAACAAGTTTGAATACATGATCAACATAAAAAGAAATAAGAGAGAAGAAGAAATAAACTAATGGATTCCGGCAATATGGTCGACTGGCTGTCACACAGTCGACTGCCTTCTGGTTGCTGGATCTTCTCTTTCCTTCTTCGATGTTGATGGAGTGATGTTCTCGATGCTTGTTCAGGAACTTGGTGATTGAGTTGCTTTCCAGAGATATATCTGATCGTCCTTGGATGGAGTCGTGGAGTGGAGAGAGAGCCCGTTCAAGAGATGGTATTCTGATATTTATAGAACACGGCTGAGAATTAGGGTTTCCACTTTTTCAGGAAGATTCTTCTTTATTTGATTTGATGATTAATATCTTTCTCTTTTCTCCTTTCTTTCCTTATCTGTTCACCACGTCCACTTGGAAAATACCCCATCTTTAGATTTGATTCGCTGTATAAAATCTTGATCCAAGTAGATTTGAATTTAGATGCAGGTGTATCTTTGAAGATCTTATCTGTTTACTCCGCCGCAGACCAGTCGACTTGTCTTCGAACCAGTCGACTGAGTCGAGACTTCTGAAGATTTCATCTTTGGTCATACCAGTCGACTGTCTTTGGGAATAAGTCGACTGTGACGATAGTTGTGGAAAATCAGCTTCTCCTGTCCAGTCGCCTGGTTGAGGAACCAGTCGACTTATCCTCTGCAGTTCTCTGTGTATTGTCCTTGAAGTCCTGAATCTGCTTCGTTTTGCTGTTATAAGCTGTTTCCTATGGAAAAGAGAAAATAGGAGTTAAATACCATATAGAGAGCTTTTAAATGTCTAATTATATTAAGATTATTGCTCTAAAAAGTGAATAATAATGTGTTCATCACATACTTGTATTTTCTTGGTTTTCATGCTAACTCATTCTCATTCCGCAGATAACCTGTCACTTCGGTCATCTTATGAAGAAGATAACCGAGCTCGAAAAGGAGCTGAAGAAGGTGGTGGACAGAGCTCGGGCATAAAAAGCTCGGATTGCCAACGAGCTCGACAAGCTGAAGGTCGAGGCGAACGGGAAGACAACAAGGATGGAGTACCTCGACGGCCTCGTGAAGAAGCTTGAGGCCGATCTGCTCCGACAAAGGGGGTCGGCGGCGAAGCAGTAGGAGGAAGCTGTCGAAGCTGCCAAGGTTGCTACCGCAAAAGAGGCTGAGGCTGCGACCATGGAGAAGGCTCAAGGATTCCTTGCGACCAACATGGCTAAGGCTTACGCCCGCGCCATCGTGCATGTGGCAGAACGTTTCCCCGAGGTTGACTGCTCCGGGTGGCGCCTCTTCCCCGACCATGTCCCGGGCTTCGACGAAGAATCAGACGAGGACGGGGAAGGGGATGACGACGCGGATGCTAAAGTCGAGGTCGTCGGCAACGAGCCTAGCTCCGAGGTCACTCCGCTAGCGATCATCGCCCCTCCAGAGAAGTTTGATCCTGTAGTGACAAGCAGCCACGACAAAGAGGTCGGGCCTTGACTTGTAGTTTTTTAAATTTTAGATCAGCAATGTATCGCCTAATCGCGGACTGGCCACCACATGTATCTTTCTGAATTTCAATGAAATGAAAAACTTTTTGAAAATTTTGGCTAAGTGTTCACAACGGTTTGCTTGAAATTTTGGCTAAGTGTTTACAATAGTTTGCTTGAAATTTTGGCTAAGTCTTTACTGCAATTTGCTTGAAGTTTTTGGCTAAGTGTTCCTTGCAGTTTGACTTGGCCTTTTCAGATCGTCGAAGTGATGCCACTCGCTGAAGTGCCTTGGGTGGCCGAGGAGGCTCGTCCCGAGGTTGGTCTAGGGACAACAAGGTTGGGCCTTGCTAGGAACCGAGAGCGGCTTCGCGAAGTAGAGTGGGAGCTTCGCAAAGCGGAACGCGAGCAGAATCACCTGAGATTGGTCTTAACTCGTCGAGAGCTCGAGATCAGGCGACTAGAAGAAAGGCTCAGCGAGACGACCCCCGAAGGCGATGATGTGGGCTCGTCGGTGGCTGTTAACCTCGGCTTGAGACTTAGGCGCCTTCGACATTCTCTGACCAAGGTGACAGCAGAGAGGGACGAGCTGAAGAAGGTCACTGTCGACAAGAGTATGGAAGTTGCTCATCTTCGGCGGACAATCGCCGACAGTTCTTGCGGTGCAGGCTCGGCGCGACTGCCTCGTCTGAAGGTAACCGTGAAGGACGACTCGCTAAAAGAGCGAATTGTCGAACTCGAGAAAGAGGTCGGTCATCTTCAGCCGCAACCCGAGCAAAGCAATGTCAGATCCACTTCATGCACTCGGGAGGAGCATGATAAAGGGATACCTTTTTATGAGCTCGCACACCACTCGCCCCTTACACATCGGAGCCCGGGGGATGCACAAAGTGGGGTTTCTGCTTCGTCGAGCAGAGCATCTGTTGGGACCACCATTAGAACGGGTGTGGACGATGCTTCTCGGCTCGCCGGCCTAGGGACATCCGCTGAGGCAGGCTATCGGCAGTACAATATTCGTCGCCCTCGTGTGTCTCTTAACCGAAGTATCCCCGCCCCTAGAAGGCGCTGAAGTAGCTTTCTGTAATCTTGTAATTTTGGTTTCACAAATTTTGTATCTCGATGTAAAGTTGAGTCGGTTGTTTGTAATTAGGCTTGTCCCTCAAGCTTTAATGAAATAATACTTGTTTTGTGAACTTGTGTGCTTTGCTAGCATTTGTAGTCGTCGGCAGTTGTAGGAGCAATTCTGAATGGTGGGACATTTTGTACTTACTCGTTTGCGAGTAGCAAAGTTGCGTCGAACCAAGTGTTAGACTCCGAACTTGTTGTTTAGAGAATACCAATGGCTATAGGAGCAATTTCAAATGGTGATCGCTCTTTACTCGCTTTGGAGCAAGTAGTTGAAGCGGAGTCGAACCAAGTGTTGGACTCCAAGTGCGTCGTTTTGAAAGTGTCAACAGCTGTAGGAGCAATTTTGAATGGTGATCCTCTTGGTACTCACTTAGAAGCAAGTAGTTGAAGCGGAGTTGAACCAAGTGTTGGACTCCAAGCATGTCGTTTTGAAAGTATCAACAGCTATAGGAGCAATTCCGAATGGTGCTCCGCTTGGTACTCGCTTAGAAGTAAGTAGTTAAAGCGGAGTCGAACCAAGCGTTGGACTCCAAGCGCATCGTTTTGAAAGTGTCAACAGCTATAGGAGCAATTTCGAATGGTGCTCCACTTGGTACTCGCTTAGAAGCAAGTAGTTGAAGCGGAGTCGAACCAAGTGTTGGACTCCAAGCATGTCGTTTTAATGCGATTTTTTTTTTTTTTTTTTTTTTTTGCAAGTAGAGTTAGACTACCCAAAAATAAAAAGCTTGAGAAGTGGAGATTTCTTTTTATTGAAAACAACTGGATGGCCGCTTCTAAGTTGCGAGCCCCCTTTACACTTTGATAAAAAGAAAATACAAGGACTTTAGACATGTCTTCCGGAGCGCTCTTGGGAAAGTTGCTTGGAGCGGTGTTTAGACACTCTCTTGGTACTTCATCAAGTGCTCCGCATTCTATGTCCTCGGTATTCTCCTGCCCCCCAGGTCTTCGAGTTGGTACGCTCCTGGGCAAATAACTCTGGAGACCCTATATGGTCCTTCCCAATTAGGTGCCAACTTGCCTCTTTTGCTTGGATCGGAGATCGACAACTTTCTGAGTACTAGGTCACCCTCTTTTAGATTGGCTGGCCGTACCCTTTTATTGTAAGTTTGAGTGATCCTACGGCGGAAGGTCTCCTGTCGAATTGTGGCTCTCTCACGGACCTCGTTTATGAGGTCTGGGCAGTTGCGACGCTGGTTCGCATTCTGCGCTTCATTGTAGGCTATCAGCCGGGGTGAAGGAAGGCCCACTTCTAAGGGGATGAGAGCTTCGGAACCATACGTGAGATTGAAGGGGGACTCCCCCATCGGAGTTCTTTTGGTGGTGCAATTGTTCCAAAGCACATTGAGGAGTTGTTCGACCCACAGCCCCTTAGTGGATTTATCCAGCCTCTTCTTCAGGTCAGAGAGGATTTGTTGATTTGCGTTCTCTACTTGACCATTGAACTGAGGGTGAGCTACCGAAGAAAATTGCTGTTGAATGCCGAGGTCGGCGCAAAAGTTACGGAAGGTTGCTCCCGTGAATTGAGTCCCGTTGTCAGTTACGAGGACGCGAGGTACCCCGAACCGACAAACGATGTTCTTCCAAAAGAACTTCTGGATCTTGTGCTCGGTGATTATCGAAAGAGGTTCAGCCTCGATCCATTTTGAGAAGTAGTCTATTGCCACTACTAAGAACTTCAGCTGGCCTGGCACCAGAGGGAAGGGTCCGAGCAAATCTATCCCCCACATTGCGAAGGGGATTGGACTCGCCAAGGAGGTGAGTTGTGCTTGGAGCAGGCGACGGATCGGGGCAAATTTCTGGCAGGAGTCGCACTGGCGGACGTATTCCTCGGAGTCACTCAGTAGTGTGGGCCAGAAGTAGACGTAGTTCAGGAGTTTATGGGTAAGGGATCTCGCTCCCAAGTGCGTGCCGCACATACCATCATGGGCCTCTTTTAGGGCATAGAGCGCTTCCTCCGGGGAGAGGCATCTCAGATAGGGTCGCCCGTCTATCTGAGTGTAAGAGCGTTTGTGCATGACTCCGTCAAGGAGTGTGTACCGCTCGGCTCGCGTCCTGATCCTCCTAGCCTCTTTCGGGTCTTCGGGAAGGACTCCGTCCCTGAGGTACTCGAGGAGGTGCTTCATCTAGTTTTTCCCAAGTGTTAAGGGGTGGGCTTCCATTGGCTCCGGGCCGTCTTCATCAATACTTGGTTTGAGAAGGACCTCTATCAAGACAGTCCGCTCTAGACCTTAGAAGGAGGAGGAGGCAATCTTAGAGAGAGCATCCGCCTGCACGTTTTCCTCTCGAGGGATGCGCTGGAGTTGAACATCATCAAATAAGGCTAGAAGCTCCCTAACCTTTGCCAAGTACTTGGCCATACGCTCGTCCCTAGCCTCGTATTCCCCAGACACCTGGTTGACGACTAACTGGGAGTTGCTGAAGACCCTTATGCGCTTGGCACCTGCCTTGCGAGCCATGCAGAGCTCCGCTATGAGGGCCTCATACTCTGCCTCATTGTTTGATGCCGGAAAGTTTAGGCGAAGGGAGTATTGAAGGACGAAAGCGTCGGGGCCAGTTAAGATGATGCTAGCCCCGCTTCCATCAGCGCAAGAGGACCCATCTACAAAACGGTCCAGACCAAGGGGTCAGCAGACGACTCGCATGAGTCGGGGATGGTGTTCTCCTGAATTCAGCCAGAACTTGGGCCTTTATTGCCGTTCTGGGCTGGTAGCTGATGTCATGTTGACTCAGCTCGATAAACCACTTCATGAGCTGCTCGGAGATCTCGGGCTTGTGGAGAACTTGTTTCAGCGACTGGTTGGTAAGGACGACCACCAAATGAGATTGGAAGTAGAGGCGGAGCTTTCGGGCTGCCATGACCAGGGCGAGAGCAATCTTCTCTAGCTTCGGGTAACGGAGTTCGGCATCCCTGAGCACCTTACTCACATAATAGATGGCTTCTGCGCCCTATCTTCTTCCCTTACAAGGACCGCACTGAACGTCTGCTCCAAAGCTGCGAGATAGAAGTAGAGAACCTCCCCAGGTGCCGGCTTGCTCAGGAGCGAGGGGTTAGCTAGATATTCCTTGAGCTTGTCGAAGGACTTCTGTTGTTGTTGTCCCCATTCGAAACCTTTAGCCCCCCTGAGGGCCTTGAAGAAAGGGAGGCACTTCTCCCTGGACTTGGAGAGGAATTGCTCAATCGCGGCGAGGCACCCCGTGAGCCTCTGTACTTCTTTGACGCTGGAGGGAGGAGCCATCTTAAGAATGGCCTGGATCTTTTCAGAGTTGGCCTCTATTCCCCTCTGGCTGACCATAAACCCCAAAAACTTGCCAGATGAGACTCCGAACGCACACTTGTTCGGGTTCAGTCTCATGTTGTGCCTTCTGAGCACCCCGAAGGCCTCTTGAAGGTCAAGAAATGTTCCTGCCCTTGGGTTCTCTTGACCAACATGTCATCGACATAGACTTCCATGTTTCGGCCAATTTGGTCTTGGAAGACCCTGTTTACCAGGCATTGATATGTAGCTCCCGCATTTTTCAAGCCAAACGGCATAACTCGGTAGCAATAGAGGCTCTGGTCCATCACGAATGAGGTCTTCGGGATGTCGGGAGGGAACATCCGGATTTAGTTGTACCCCGAGAAGGCATCCATAAAACTGAGGAGCTCGTGCCCGGAGGTCGCATCGATCAGAGTGTCGATGCTGGGAAGGGGAAAAGGGTCCTTCGGGCATGCCTTATTGAGATCGGTGAAGTCAATGCATATCCTCCGGCTCCTATTGGCCTTCTTGACCATCACCACATTGGAGAGCCATTCAGGGTAGTTTACCTCCTGGATAAATCGGGCGTTGCGGAGCTTCTTGACCTCCTCTTTGATCGCCTATTATCGCTCGGGAGCAAACTTCTGCCTCTTCTGTTGGACAGGCTTGACCCCAGGGGCGACACTCAGACGGTGCATTAAGAGCTCCTCCGAGATCCCGGGCATGTTGGCCGTAGTCCAGGCGAAGAGGTCGCGGTTCTCCCGTATACACCGGGAGATGTCTTGCTTAATGAAGGGGGAGAGAGCCTTGCTGACGCGGAACGTTTTAGTGGTGTCTTCTTCGGAGAAGGCCACTTCCTCCAATTCGTCCACGGGCTCGGAGATAGTTTGACTGCCCTCCTTAGGAAGTTCGAATGCTTCCAGGGAAAGAACTGGACCCCCCATCGAGGTCATGTAGCACTTCCGAGCCGCCTCTTGGCTTCCCCTCACTTCTCCCACTCTTGAGGGCGTGGGGAACTTCATCTTCATGTGGTAGACCGAAGGAACAGCTTGAAGTGCGGCCAAACCTGGTCTACCCAAGACAACATTATAGGCGGTCTTGACATCTACCACCATAAAGTCCACTGGCTCCGTGCGAGTTGCCGGGGCCTTTCCAGCAGTTACGTCGAGGGTTATAACTCCCTCAATCGTCACTGGGACCCCAGTAAACCCGTGAAGAGTATAGCCTGCAGGCTTGAGCCGGTCCCTCGACAGCTGGAGGCCCTTGAAAGCTTCCAAGAAAAAGATGTTGACGGATCTTCCATTGTCCACCAAAATTCGACGAACGTCGAAGTTCGCCATTCGGAGGTTGATGACGAGGGCATCGCAGTGGGGTGTGCGGCCGCCCTCCAAGTCCCGATCAGAGAACGTCACAAGGGACTCCTAGGCCCCTGGGGGAGGATGGCTCTGCACGGAATTGACTTCCCTAACAAAGGATTTTCAAAAGGAGTTAGAATCTTCCCCTATTGGGCCTCAGTGTATTAAGTGCAGGATGGCCTCTGCTTCGACCTCCGGAGCCTCCGCATGCTGCTCCACTCGCCTATTAGCCCCTCTGGAAGGTGGAGGTGGATCGGACCTGTCCTTCCTGACGAAGTGAGTGAGCTGTCCTCTCTGGATGAGGGCCTCAATCTCGTCTTTGAGGGCCCGACATTCATGTGTGTCGTGCCTGTGGTCCCAATGGAAACGACACCACTTATTCCGGCCTCTCCTCTTTCCCGGAGTATTCATCTTGGGGGGAGGCGGTAGGAGACCCTCGTTCCCAATCTCCATCAGGATGGTGGATACACTCGTGTTTAGCAGAGTGAATTTTTCGAACAGAGGAGGAGGACGACGACGCTGACCCCCATTGTCCTTTTAGAGCTTCTTAGCTCCTTCTTCTTCTACGCCCTTTCGCTTGATCGCGGAAGATGATGCCTCAAAGGTGGGGCGGTGGAGAGCTTCTTCCGCTCGGATGTACTTCTCGCTCCGGAGTAGGAGCTCTGAGAAGTCCCGATGGGGATTCTTGGCGAGGGACGCCCTGAGGTCAGCATTGAGGACGTTGGACTGGAAGGCGACAATGGCCACCGAGGGTTCCAAGGAAGTGATGGACCTGGCTTCAGCAGTGAAACGCTTGACGTAGTCCTTTAATCGTTCGCCCTTCTTTTGACTGAGGAACAGTAGGGAGGCGCTCGTCTTCTCGGTACGGCGACTGCTCACGAAATGCGTGAGGAAAAGACCCTCGAACTAGTCGAAGAAGAAGATGGATGCTGGTGCAAGTCGAGAATACCACTCCCGAACCGGCCCCTTGAGTGTGGTCGGGAAGTTCTTGCAGAGGAGGGCATCGGATGTATGATGGATCATCATGAGAGTTTTGAAACTCTCGATGTGATCGTCGGGGTCTGTCTCCCCGGTGTAAGTCTCAAAGTGGGGAGGTTTGAGGTTGTCTGGAACTGGAGCCTCCATGATGGCGCAAGAGAATGGGGGCCTGCTTGGGCGGAGGTCCCTCGCCCGTCGTTCTTCGTCTCGGTCGAGCTGGCCGAGGCACCTCTCCATCTCGTGGAGACGGCGGTAGATCGAGTCCTCCCTTCGGTTGTATCTTGTATGGATGTAAATCGGACCGGATGGGATTGGACATCCATATGTTCAAGCTCGGACCGAAATTTTACTCGGACGGGCTTATGTCCGGCTCGGTCCAAGTCGGAAATTTTTTTTATAGTCCGGACTCGGTTCGGTAAAGCATCAGACCGCAATAATATTTGGACGGACTTATGTCTGGCTCGAGCTCGGTAAAATATCGGACCTAATAATTTATTCAAGTTCGGTTCGTATAATAGTTCGGACGGTCCACGGTCGGGCCATTTCTCAAGCGGGACTCGAACGGACGACGGACCGTCCTATTCATTTTACACCCCTAGTATCTTGCTGAGCCCCGAGACTCCTCCTCATGCCGAAGAAGGCTGGGACTACGACGGCAATGGCTCTGAGTAGGTGGCAGACTGATAGAACGACGGGGTGGCTCGGAGCAGGCCGCGGACTTCGGGAGCGGCGGTGATGGTCGGGAGAAGGGCGGCAATGGCTCAGAGCTGGCCTGGGACTTCGGGAGCGGCGAGGATGGCTCAGAGCCGGTCGAGGACTGCAGGAGCAGTGAGGATGGCGAGGAGCTGGCAGAGGGCTGGGAGCCCGACGGCCATTGTTAGGGGCAGCATTGAGCGCCCGGAGGACTGCCTCCTGGAATTGCTGAAATTCCACCCTTGTGATGAGAGCCTCTTGTTCCTGATGGGTTCGAGGTGTAGGATAGCCAGTCGGGAAGCGGCTCCGTCTTGGGCAATGTTGGGGCGACTCTCTCTGCCTCCGGGGAGAGTTTGACCTCCCGCGGTATGTTCGGCGGGGCGACTGGTCCCTCTGATGCTCTCGGCCAAGGTTTGCGTCGCGGGTCCGCCTCTCATCCAGATGGGTTTGGAGGTCTGGTCCATGCTCTGCCTGCCGGTTGTTGAGCACGTCCCGCAGGTCCTTTGGAGTGGGAGGACTATGGGAAGCCCTAGAATCTGTGTCGGCATTGTGGATGGAAACCCGAACCTGATGCACAGGTTGCTTGTGGTGGCTTCGTCGAGAGGGTTCCCCTATAGTCCCTTGGGGCCCTATAGGCTACGGAATAGAATGTGGAGCCTGCGGTTCGAGTTGCAGGGTCGGTTGGTTGGGTGGAAGGGGGCCCTCTGGAGGAGGAGGAGAAGGAGGAGGATGAGAAGAGGTTGTCCTCCGGTTGGAGTTTGTGGGCTTCCTCTTGGGAGGCATGGCTAGGAATAGCTTTGGCTGAAGGAGGAAGAAGGGGTTGCCTGTCGAGTAGATTCCCATAGACGGTGCCAATCTGTTACCACTGAATCTGGTGTGGGGGCAATAGATAGAATTTGTAGGTTCGTAGGAACTCGAACGGGCTGAATCCTACTTCTTCCTTCATTACAAGTTGACTCATGGGTGCTCCCTTAAACCTGCACAAACGTTCGAAACACCGGGATGGATCCCGGCGACGAACCCTCCGACGCTCTTGTCAATACCCAAAAAAGTAAAGGGAAAGAGCTTAAGTGCACAAAGAGTGATCACCTGTGACAGTAGGAGGTAGGGGGGTATTTATAGTCGTTATGGGGATCTCTTTCAGGATAAGAGTGAATCCCTACTTCCCAGTGTGGCTGGATAGGGGTGGTTATAACCACTTCCTCAAGATAAGGACAAGCCAGGATTTCCTCCTATCCTGTTGAGCAGTTCACTAACAGGATGAGACCCATTCTTGATAGAACAGTTCCGTTCATGGGTTAGTGGGTCTAAGAGGAGAGATCCGGTTCCCAATTCGGACCCGTCTGTAGGTGAAATTACCATCTTGCCCCTGCAACTTTAAGATTCGTGCTCACTGTGAACTGTTCCGATTTAACCCTATTTTTAGCCATATCAATATATCTAGACTAATTTAGACGTGTAGATGTGAACGGTTCGGAACGTCGATACGAAAGCGGGAAGGCCGAGTGCACACGAGTGCACACGGAGGCCTAGTGCACAACGGAACATTACTATATATATATATATATATATATATATATATATATTCTTCTTCCATTGCAAACGTGTTTGCAATGGAAGATTGCAAACTGGCCTGCAAATGGGTACGGCTTACGTGAGCCGTCCGATCTTGATCATCTTGATCGGACAACTCTAAACTTCCTCCCCTCCTTTCTTTAGTTGGGTGTATTTTGTAAATTCATCCCACTTTTCTTTCTCTTTCTCTTTCTCTTTTCTCTTTCCCCGAAACCGTCTCCGAACCTCCGACAACACTAGGAGCCTCCTCCTCGCTTTCACTCTCTCACTCTCCCTTGGTTCACTCTCACTCCCCGCTGTCTCTCTCACTCTCCCTTGATTCACTCTCACTCTCCATTGCCTCTCTCTCTTTCAAAACCAAACCACTACAAAGACCCTTCCTCCTTTTCACTCTTTGCTGATGCTGTTGTTGATGAAGTTGTATTTTTGTCTGAAATTTGTAACTTAGGCCATTATTTGAAACAACGGCTTAAGCTTAACCAAAAATTGAGAAAAAAACTTGAACTTTTCTTTTTGAACCAATTGGAACCATTGTTTCTAACAACGATTTATTCTAACCTAGGTCGTTGTTTGGAAAAAAAAAATGTCTTCAGATTAGTTGAAATTAGAGCAAAAATTCTTACTATCTGACTTGAATTTGTCCTTTTGAACCAACCGAAGCTGTTGTTTCAAACGAATTTTTCTAACCTAGGTCGTTGTTTGAAACAACGGCTTCAGGTTAGTTGAAATTTGAGCAAAAACTATAGTTCTCTGACTTGAATTTATATTTTTCAACCAACTGAAATCGTTGTTTCAAACATCGACTTCTTCTAACCTAGGTCGTTGTTTGAAACAATGCTTCAAGTTAACCAAAATTTGAGGAAAAACTTCTTGATTGTTTTTAACAAATTTGAACAAATTCATCTTCAACCTAGCCCGTTATTGTAGACAACGGCTAAGTCATTTTCTTTTTAATTTTTTTTTTCCTTTAAGGTTTCTTTTAATTTTTTTGGTTGTTTTTAATGAGAATTTTTTAATTTAATTTTACAATAATTTTGGTTTTAATACGTGATCCGATTGTATGACTCTCATTTAGGAATTTATTTTCATACGTGAGATATAATTATCTTTGTACTGGCCGTATTTAATGTTTACCCCATAGTGCGATCTGATGACTCTCCACTGTGAGGCGCACTGAATTTCTTGCCTAATTGCTTTCTTCTTGTCCAAGTATATTTTTAATTATGAACTTTTTTTGGAATTGTGAGACGTGAAAAATTATATTCCTTTCTATGTTTATGACCTAGGTTATTAACAACAAATGAAAAAATATTGAAAATGAAATAAATATTTTTTAATTCCTCCCCCAATAAATGATTAGTCAAGTCGCATTGCCAGTTTGAACATTCATTTAGTACTTCCTTCTCGATTTCCAAAAATTAATGAAGACAAAAAAACTACATCTCCATTAATGAGCAAAAAATAAAAAACGACCTAGGTTATAGATTGTTAGGGGTAAGAGTAGGGTTAGGGTTAAGGTCAAGGGTAGGGTTAGGGTTAGGGTTAGACTTAGAAGTATGGTCAGGCTTAAGGTTAGATGGTTAAGTCTCTGTTTGAATTCTTCAACTGAAAGACTCAGATTTATTGGAGACAACGGGTTAAGTAACTCCAGCGCTCGTTATTGGAGACTGTAATAAGCGAAGATAAGTACAGTAAAGAGATAGTTAACTAAAAATTGATCAAATAAGATGTCATCAAAATTTGAATATATTAAAAATGCAAAAAAGAATTTCCTCACCATCTTCATAAACACCCCCTCCCCCTCCCCCAAACACACACAAAAGTTACAATGGACAAGTTCAAGTCAGAGAGTAAGAATTTTTCCCTCAAAAATTTGTTAACCTGAAGCCATTGTTTCAAACAACGACCCATGTTAGAAGAAATCGTTCTTCCAAACAACGGCTGACAACAGCTTTAGTTGGTTGAAAAATACAAATTCAAGTTAGATATCTAGAGTTTTTGGTCAAATTTCAACTAACTTGATGCTGTTGTTTCAACAACGACCTAGGTTAGAAGAAGTCATTGTTTGAAACAACGGTTTCAGTTGGTTTAAAAAGACAAATTCAAGTTAGAGAGCAAGAGCTTTTGCTCAAATTTCACTAACCTAAAGTCGTTGTTTCAAACAATGACCTAGGTGAGAATAAGTCGTTGTTTGAAACAATGGCTTCAGTTGGTTCAAAAGAAAAATTCAAGTTGTTTGCTCAAATTTTGGTTAAGCTTAAGGTGTTGTTTCAAATAATGACATAAGTTAAAATTTCACACACACACACAAACAAACAACTCCATCAACAACAGCATCAGTGGAGAGTGAGGAGGAGGAGGGGTTTTTGTGGGTGTTGGGTTTCGGAAAAGAGAGAGGCAGCAGAGAGTGAGAGTGAATAGAAAGAGAGTGAGAGTGTGAGAACGAGGAGGAAGAGCTTCGCTATTGGTGTTGACGGAGCTTCGGAGAGGGTTTCGGGTTTGGTTTCGAGAGAAAAGAGACAGAGAAAGAGAAGTGGGGGGAATTTACAAAAATACCCCCCACTAAGGAAAGGAGGACGGGAGAGTTTAGATCCATCCAATCAAGATGATCAAGATTGGACAACACACGTTGCCATTTGCACGCCCGTTTGCAATCATCCATTGCAAACCCGTTTGCAATGCAAGCTAATATATATATATATATATATATATATATAGGGGATTGCTCAGTTGCACAAACCCGTTGCGAACTGAGCGCTGAGCTGTTGGATCGTTTCGATCGTGATCCAACGGCTCAGATCTCTCCCGCCCAGCACCTCATCTCTCACTTAACTTTCGGAGGGGTAAATTGGGTTTGTTACCCCCAATAACTCTTCGACTTAAAAATTCGCTCACTCTTTCTCGCTCGTCGCTAATGACTTGTTTTTTTGGCCAAGTATGAACCTAGGCCGCTGTTGGAAACAACGGCCAAGGTAGAAAAAATTCATATTCCAACCTTGGCCGTTGTTCCACACAACGGCCTATGTATAACCTAGGTCGTTGTCTGGAGCAACAACTTAGGTTGTACAAGTGTTTTAAAACACTTGTACACATATCCCTCTCCTTCTATGTTCTCTCTCTCACACTCTTTATACTCTATCTCTCTCTCGTTCGTTCCCGAACCCATTGTCGAAACCCTAGCTCCTCCCCCTTCAGTTGACTCTCTCACTCACTCTCTCCCTCTTCTCACACACTTGCCCTCTTTCCTTGAAGATCCCGAATCCAAAAAACCCTAACCCTAACGAAATTTTTGAAACCCTAAAACCCTAATCCCCACGAAATTACCCAAACCCTACTCCCCCTCCTTCGTCAACAGTAGCGTAAGCACCTCATCTGTCTCCTTTCCGAAAATCCACATTGTGAATGGTATTAACTCTTTTCTACTTTAGTAGATCTATCTATGTTAATTAATTAAATTTTTAATTCAATGTTTGAGTCTACAATTTTTATATTATGTGTAGTTAATTGTAGGTTAGTTTCACTATGTGTATTGTATGCAGTTCTTATTGTAGATTTAGGTGTAGTATTAGTTGTTGTTGTTGTTCATTATTAGTAATAGCGCACAAACGAGATCCAAAAAATTTGCAATTTTGCGAGTACGTCGGACTCACCATGCACAGGCCAACACAACTGGTAGAAGTGTGTTTGGATTCATGGTTTGTGATATACGACCGTGTGTCTCTTTCGACTCTTTTTCATAAGTGAAAGCGATACATTGCCGTATACTGTAAACCGTGAGTCGAAACTAATTTCTATAAGTTGTGTTGGCTCATGTGTGGTGCATCCGACCTACTCGCAAAATTTGGGAATTTTTCGATCTCGTTTGTGCGGTTTTCTACCGTTAATCAAACAACAACAACAATTATATTTTGATATTTTTCGAAAGACTTTTCTCTAGGAAACCGCACAAATGACATTTAAAAAATATGAAATTTTGCAAGCAGGTTGGGGTCACCAAACACAAGTCAACGCAACTTGTAGAAGTGAGTTTCGACTCATGGTTTGCAATATACGGTCGTGTATCGCTTCATTTGCTTCTAATTTGAAATGAAGCGATACATTGCCGCATATTGCAAACCGAGAGTCCAAACTCGCTTCTATAAGTTGTGTTAGCTCGTGCGTGGCGAGTCCGATATACTCGCAATGTTTCAGAATTTTTCGATCTCGTTTGTGCAGTTTTCTTATGTATTTTATTCATAAATATATATATGCAAATTGTGTATTGAAGTTTTATAATCAATGTATTGATAAGTGTTATGTTATTCTTTATGTTAGTTATGAACAGTGGTGAAGGATATTCTATTTCTGGCGACAATTTTATGTGTGCACAACAAAGTGGTGAATGTATGCTGCAAGTTGAAGAGCACCTCAAACCAAAGTTAGGTATGACGTTTCATACCTTAGATGAAGCCGCAAACTTTTATTTGACATATGCTAAATGTGGGGGTTTCGCAATGCGTAAGGGTGGGAATAAATATAAGGGAAGCCAAATTGTGGATAAGTTTTTTTTGTGTAATAAAGAAGGGATATCACCGAGTCACCCTAGTGATGGTAGACGGGGTACTACTTCTAGAACTGGTTGCAAAGCTGTCGTTCGTGTAAAACTGAACGAAAAAAGTAATAAATGGGTGTTGTATTCATTTCATGAATCACACAATCACGTATTTACTTCACCCGGTAGAAAACATCTTTTGCCCCGAAACCGTTCGATGTCGAATACAGATAGAAGAATAATGGATCAAATGACTCAAGCTAATATCCCTACCGGCAAACAAATGCTCTTCTTTGAAAGTGCTAGTGGTGGTCACGAAAATATAAGATTCACCGACAAAAAGATGCTAGAAATATATTTAGAGACTCGCACGAAGCGTTGAAAGGACACGATGGGAACATTCTCATTGATTTTGTTTAATTGAAAAAATTGACGGATCCTTCATTTTTTATGATTTTCAAGTAGATCCGGTAGGCCGGTTGTCTCATTGTATTTGGGTGGATGGTATTTCTAGGATGAACTATGAAGCATTCGGGGATGCACTTTGCTTTGATACCACTTACAACACGAATCGATATAGAATGTTATTTGTTCCATTTGTCGGAATCAATCATCATTGGCAATCAACGTTCTTGGGAGCTGGGTTCATTCTAAATGAGAAGGCCTCTTCTTTTATGTGGTTATTTGAGAAGTGGTTAGGAGTAATGCAAAATCATGCTCCCTCCGGCATCGTGACGGACCAGGATTGTGTGATCGCCGTGGAAGTGAAGAAAGTTTTTTTCCGAGACTCGGCATCGGTATTGCGTTTGGCACATATTGGATAAGTTACCACAGGAGGTGCATATGTCTAATGATATTGATAAGTTTAGGGAAGATTTGAAGACTGTCATATATGATTCCGAAAATGTACATGATTTCGAAGAGAGATGGAAATTAGTGCTTCAAAACTACGGAGTTGAGAACAATAAATGGTTGAACGGTCTGTTTGAAATTCGTGATAAATGGGCACCTATCTTTGCAAGATATTCACTTTGGGTCGGCATGTTAAGTAGCCAGCGGGTTGAGTCTATGCATTCTTCTTTGAAGCATCACACCGAAAAGAAGTACTCCTTACATGAATTTGCAGTCATCTTCGACTGATTTTTGGCAAAACAAAGACACGATGAACTATAGAAAATTATCGTAACCGTAAGAGGAGACAGAAATTGAAGACCCAATGGGCGTTGGAAGAACATATGACGCGAATATACACTATGAAAATATTCTATAAATTTCAAGATGAAGTTACAAGAAACATATTATATAATGTGACTATCATTGCCAATCTTGACACACCGGATAGTTCAATCTTTCATGTGATGCTTTGTGGGGAATTGGAACCAGCGAAGTTGATTCAATTATGCAAACTCCGTCAAATTGATACTTGTGGTTATAACATGTTCGAATTCGTTGGAATTCTCTGCAAACATATTTTGGCAGTTCTTCGATTCAGTCATCACACTTCTCTGCCAGATATATCAATATTAAAAGAAGATGGACCCAGGATGTGATGAGAAGAAGTTATACATCTGTTCCACACAAAGGAAGTTGCCAAAATTTTGCTTCTCGCTATTGTGAATTGATTCATCACGCAAAACAAATAGTTCATCTTGGTTGCTCCTCCGTTTATAGTTACAAGTACATGCTTGACCTTATGGTGAAAGGCATTGATGGCGTTTCTCATCTTCAAATACATTCCAAAGGTAGTGCACAACCCCATGAAAAAGGACATGCACAACCCCATGGTGGAGGCAGTGGACATGCACGTCCACGTGTGAGGGACCCAGGACAGTGTGTTACAAAGGGAAGGCCTAAAGAGAAGAGATCGAAGCCGATAAGTGAGCAAGTTCGAGGAAAAAAAGCTAAAAGGTGTAAAACTTGCGGCAAGCTCGTAGTCGGGCATGATTCAAGAAATTGTCCAACCCTATTTGATGGGTAATATATTTATTACTTTTGTGAACGTATAGTGAAAATTTCAATCATGCTTTGTATATATATATATATATATATATATATATATATATATATATATATATATTGATTAACTTAAACTTGCCATTTATTTTAGGGCAACCAATCCAGAAGAAGTTGTTTCAACCGATGAAGAGAGTTCCGACGATAATTTTGATGAACCATTGTGAGGTAAAATTTAAATGGGGTAAAGTAACTTGCCATTTATTTTAGGGCAACCAATCCAGAAGAAGTTGTTTCAACCGATGAAGAGAGTTCCGACGATAATTTTGATGAACCATTGTGAGGTAAAATTTAAATGGGGTAAAGTATTTGGATTTTGTAGACTACCAATACTAATCTTCTTTTTTGTTTGAATTTTAATTAATCTTGCAGGTTTTTATAGCAGGAAGCTCAATTGTCTCTTGTTGCAGCATATTCTTAATTACAACAGTGTATTTATTTATATGTACTTGGTTAAACTTTTGTGTGTTTGTTGTTTTCCACTAGTTTGATGATAATATATGTACTCGGGCACGAATGTTGACGGATGTGTGGATGTAGTGTGTTTGTTGATAATGTTTTAGTTGTTTTAGTTGATATTCATTATGTTTTTCGTATTGGGTGTTGATTGATGACTTAAGATGTTCTTTCGGAAGAGTATGAGTATTGTGAATGTTGAATGAAATTGAGTACTATTGTATATTAGAGTAGCATTTTAACACAAATTGTTGTCGTATTAGTTTTTTTTATTAAATTATGTACAAAAATATTAATATGCTGAATCTATTGTTGTAAACAACGGCTTCAGGCTAAGACGAATTTATGAAAATTTTGAGGGCAAGTCAGAAAGCAAGTCCCGAGAAACCCAAAAATTACATAACAACCTAAGTTAATGATTTTTTTTGTAAAAAAATACATGTGAAGCTGCTCTCAAGTCAGAGAGCAAGCCAACAAACACCCAAAAAATTCATAACAACCTAGGCGGCCTAAGTTAATGATTTTTTTGTAAAAAAAATACATGTGAAGCTGCTCTAAAGTGAGAGAGCAAGCCCACAGAAACCCAAAAAAAAATCATAACAACCTAGGCTGTTATGGAAACAACGACCTAAGTTAAATGAATTTTTTTTCAATAAAATACATGTGAATCTGCTCTCTAGTCAGAGAGCAATTCCACAGAAACAAAAAAAGTCATAACAACCTATGCCGTTGTTGGAAACAACGGCCTAAGTTAATAATTTTTTTTATAAAAAATTACATGTGAATCTACTCTCAAGTCAGAGAGCAAGTCCACAGAAACCCAAAAAAATCATAACAACCTAGACCGTTGTTGGAAACAACGGCCTAAGTAATGAATTTTTTTTAAAAAAAAAAACATGTGAATCTGCTCTCATGTCAGAGAGCAATTCCACAGAAACCCAAAAATTCATAACAACCTAGGCCGTTGTTGGAAATAACGGCATAAGTGGTTTTTTTAATGTCAGAGTGCAAGTGATCAGTAACAAATAAATTTTTTTAACATACGCCATTGTCTGCAACGAAGGCCAAGGTTAATGAAAAGAAAAATATCAAAAGCATCAGCAGCAGCAGAAGCTGCTACACTTGCATACACATACATGCAACAATATCCACACAAGTAACCTTGCTTCACTAACACCAATTTGTAGCAAGTATCAAATCAATAAGATCAACAATTTGTGAACTTAACTATAAAAAAACAATCACATTTCATTTTATACATTAGAAAAAAAAAAGGAAATGCATTCAAAAGTAGTTGAAGCTTCGAGGAAAAAGAAATAGTTTCACAAAAACACTAACAACTAAATTTTATACAATAACATCATGTATCACGTACAACACGAATCAAAAAACACTCAAGCTACACCGGTGTGTAGTGTTGTGGCGCTCGCCTCTTCCAAGTAGGTTGTCGCCGCGTACGTCTGACTTGGGTTACTTGTGAAGGGGCGGCATCTTGTTCTTGCAATCCTTGGCTTTCTTCTTTGTGTTCTTGTTGCTGCTCTTCTTGTTGGTCTTCTTCTTGTTGCGGAGATTGTTGTAACATTTCTTGTCCCAAGCGAGATTGCCTATGAATCACGCTCTTACGGCGCTAGGAACGTACGTTCGAATTTAAGTAACGGGTCAATCGTTCGCCATCTCCTACCTCTTCTAGCGAGCCACGGCATGAAGTAAGGGTCTTCCGAGTGAAAGCTTTCTTGTTCGCAGCGGCATTGCTTGTAAGTACATCTGCACATTCCTTTGCTATATCCCATGTATTTTCGATCTACAACAATGATGAAAATATGGTAGCACAATTCAACCGATGAAATTATCATTTTAAAAACAGTTAATGGCGATACACAAAAAATAGTTTCTAACAAATTTGACTTACCAACAACCGATATGATGATGCCTTCTATTGGTGCATGGGTTGTGACATAGAATACGCCGATGATGGTTCTCTCTCTCTGGAATTGGTACTTGAATGCCAACTGGCACTTCAGTCCTCAGAGATATGTACAAACGTATTATTGACCGGTACCAAGTTATGTACTTGTCAATGCAAGAACCATTGTATGGCTTGACATTAGGAAATATCATTTGAAACCTTTCCTTATTCCAATTTTCCACATAGCCACGTTGGAAATTCGCCATGTCATGATTGAGCATACGTACCTCTAATGGCATGTAGCTTAGTGTTGTACCTACATGGGATGGGAATACTTTGCTCCATCCCAAATTGGCGAAGGACTCTATCTGGAAAATGATGCTCCACCATACCAAAGTTGACGATTATTGCCAACGTCAAACAGAACTGTGAACTAACCGTACACGCTGGTGGTAGTCTTTCCATGCGCTCGGGGGTATACGACTCCCAAATTACCAATTCATCTCGCAGTTGGTTGAGCTCGTCTCTGTAGTATGTTAGTCTTTGTAGCTTCTACTACCGGCCCAATACACACCTAAAGGTGGTCGCATCTCAACGATGGGTGCAGGGGCCAACCAACCCTTCGTGGGTCTTGTAATACAGAGACAACCCATGTGTATACGTTCCCATGCCAAAATCTGAAGCAACACCATCGGCCCAGTCATCTGAACTCCATCGAGAGCAACTCCACACAATGTCATGTACAAGGTGGCTAATGTGCAACTTCCCCAACTATACCAGCCAGCTATGCTTAGGTCAACAAGAAATCGTAGATACATTAGCAGAACGATATCTCCGCTGGAGTTAGGCAATGCAACACCTCCAAGCACGGTTAGAATATAACCCCTAGTGTAGCACTGGACGTCATAGTCGTTAGATTCATCAGTCAATTTTCCTTCAAATTTTTTCTTCAACCATGTCAGTCAGATTGATTGTCCGACAAAAATACCATTATCATCCTCCACATCATCATCAAACCCTGTGTCGAGAAGCTCCTTACACAACTGAATTTTAAACTCATATTACCCGTCACAGCCATCCCATCTATTGGAAGACCAGAAATCATGGTGATATCTTGCAATGTCACCGTCATCTCCCTCACCGATAGATGAAAAGTATGTGTCTCTGACCTCCATCGCTCGACGAGGACTGCAAGAAGTGCTCAGTCTAGTTTCACCTTACCCATCAAACCAACTCCATAAAAACTTGCTTGGACAAGGTACTCATGGGTACGTGGATGCATTGTCAATGTCTCGTGCGTACGGAAGTTACACTTCCGCGTCGTCCCTCTCCACACTTCCTCAGATTGGTGGCGGTCTTGCAAAGTAAGTACGTTTCGACTTAAAGGTCCTGGACCACGGTATTCACCCGAAGACGACGCACCAACCTACACCAACATACCAACAAATTTTATTAGTGTACATAAAATATTTTCTATACAAAATTCACAATGAACACTAATAATACACTTACTTCTTTGGTAGGTTCGCCCCTACCACTATCAGGACGCCTTCCAGTTCTCCTCGTTCGAACCATTTTTCTATATAAAAATATATAACAATTGGTCAATACATTATTCATATATATGTATATATATACGGTCCAAAAATACATGAAAAAACCACACAAACAATATCAAAAAATTACAACAATTTTGTGAGTAGGTCCGAATCACCACACACAAGCCAACGCAACTTGGAGAAGCCAGTTCCGACTCACGGTTTGCATGATACGGTAATATATCACTTTCACTCATGCAAATCTATGAGTGAAAGCGATACAATGCCTTCTCTTGTAAACCGTGATTCGAAACTCATTTCTCCAAGTTGGGTTGGCGTGTGTGTGGTGATTCGGACCTACTCACAAAATTTTGTAATTTTTGGATATTGCTTGTGCAGTTTTCTAGTGAAAACTCACTCAAAACATATCAAGGAATATTTGTTGTTGTTTGATATACAAAAGAAAACCGTACAAAGAACTTCCAAAAATTCCAAAACTTTGTGAGTAGTTCGGCCCCAATACACACAAGTCAACGCAACCTGCAGAAGCGAGTTTCCACTCACGGTTTACAAGATATGGCAATATATCGCTTTTCACTCATTTTCTCTAACTGAAAAGCAATACACGGACGTATCATGCAAACCGTGAGTCGAAACTTGCTTTCGCAGTTACGGCTGTTCCTATTTTGTGAGTCCGACTTACTCCCAAAATTTCGTATTTTTTGGATGTCATTTGTACGGTTTTCCAGTGAAAAGTCATTCTATAAATAGAAAAGTATAATTGTTGTTGTTTGATATAAGGGACAAATCCACACAAATTGCATAATAAAATTATGAAACTTTGATAGTAGGTCAGACACACGCCACACGAGTCAACGCAACTTGTACAAGTGAGTTTCGACTCACGGTTTGCAATATATAGTAATGTATCGTTTTCACTCATGAAAAAAGAGACGAAAGCGACACACGACTGTATCTTGCAAACCGTGAGTCGCAGCTCGCCTCTACAAGTTCTGTTGCCTTGTGCATGGTGAGTCCAACCTACCCGTAAAATTCTGAAGTTTTTGGAATTCGTTTTTCCCTTTTACAAAAATAAATTTGTTTTTCCCTTTTACAACTACAACTATAATTTGAGCGAGGAACAACAACTAATTGTACAACTCTACCGTCTACAATTATCGAAAAACTATACGCATCCTCAAACTAACCAATAACTGATTACGCATAAAAAAATGACAAAAAAAGTTAGAAAATTACTCTAAATGAACATAGCAAGATTAGAGAGAATACCTTGCACTATGTGGTTTTTTGGTGAAGGAGAGTAAAGAGGTGTAGACGCTGTTGTGGATGGAGGACTAGTTTTTTGGCGTTTTCGCTAGGGCTAAGGTTTTTTTCGGTTCAGGACAATCTACAGGAAGAGAGAGAGAGAGAGAGAGAGAGAGAGAGTGCGAGAAATTAGGGGATAGTGAAGGAGGAGTGTGGCTTAAGCGAATGAGGAGCTAGGGTTTTGTTTGGGTTCAGGATCGACCAGTAGAGAGAGAGAGAGAGAGCAAGGGAAGAGTGAGAAATCGAATTGAGAAGGAAAGAAGTTTGTACAAATTTTTAATAGCTTGTATAACCTTGGCCGTTGTTCCCAACAACGGCCTAGGTTAAAAATCAAATTTTGAACTACTTAGGCCATTATTGGAAACAACGGCCTAGGTTAAAATTTTGTCCCAAATATTGCACTGCATCAGCTTTGAGAGAGCGAAACGTCAAGTCGAAGAGTTATTTGGGGGTAAAATACTCAATTTACCCCTCCGAAAGTTAAGTGAGAGATGGGATGATGGGCAGGAGAGATCTGAGCCGTTGGATCACGATCGAAATGATCCAACGGCTCAGCGCTCAATTTCTGTGCAAACAGACCCGTTTGTAATTGAGCAATCCCAATATATATATATATATATATATATATATATATATATATATATATATATATATATATATATATATATAAGCAATCTTCAATTGGAAATGGGTCTGTTTGCATAAACCCGTTGCAAACTTCCTCTTGGGTTGTTGGATCAACTTGATCATGATCCAATATCCATCATCTCCCCTACCCATCCCCCACTCTCACTTAAAGCTCGGGGGGTATTTTGGGGATTTCACCCCAAATACCCTTTCACCCTCTCTCTCTCCCTATCCGTTGATCTCTCTCTTCTAAACCCAACACCCAAACAAAACCCAAAACCCCCCTCCTCCTTCTCCTCCCGAAACCCAAACACCCTCCTTCCCGAGCCTCTTCCTCTCCCGACCACCATCTCCTTCGCGACTGCCATCTCCTCTCTCACCCGACTGCCCGATGCCTCCTCATTGACGCCCCTTTCCCCCTCAAGATCTTTACTCTCGTGCCTCTCCGATCGTGAAGATACCCAAAAAAATCTCTACCCGCTCCTCCAATCTTCGAAACCCAATCACAAACTCGAAACTCTATTTCGCTGGAGCTATCTGTATTCATCACCGACCACATCTACGTCGTACAACTCAGCATTGTGCAAGGTAATCGAA
>CM030361.1:141741440-141913940 GCA_017893485.1 Hemerocallis citrina
TGCCAACTTGCTCCTTCATCTTCTGAATTTCTGGGTCAGATTTCTGACTGTCGATGATCTGCACTCTCAGTGTGGGCTGAAGTCTCAACTGTGCCAATGATGCCCCCAGTCCCTGCAATGCTTCTTCCATTCTAGCTCGATCGAATTCCTCTACAAGTTTCTCCTGAGTTGTAATCAAACAAGATAAACTGCTTTTTCGACTGAGCGCATCTGCTACCACATTTGCCTTTCCCGAGTGATACTTTATTTTTGGATGAATATCTTCTAGCACTTCCAACCACCTTCTCTGCCTCAAATTTAGATCTGTCTGCTGATAGATGTACTTCAAGCTCTTGTGATCTATGTACATATTGGTTTTCTTTCCACACACATAATGCCTCTACTGTTTCAAGGACAATATGATTGTTCCCAACTCCAAATCATGGGTTGGGTTATTTTTCTCATGCGGTCTCAATTGCCTAAACCCATAAGCTATTACCTTTTTCTCTTGCATCAGAACACACCCCAAACCGTGATGTGAAGCATCATTATAGACATCGTAGTCAATTCCCACTCGTGGCAAAGCCAAATTTGGACCGGTAGTCAACCTCTCCTTCAACTCTTGGAAGCTTCCTTCGCATTGCTCTGTCCACTTGAAACTTACATTCTTCCTCGTAAGTCTGGTGAGTGGCGCGGCTATCTGAGCATAGCCCTGAATGAAACACCGATAATAATCGGTCAAACTCAAGAAATTCCTGATCTACCCCACTGATGTGGGTCTTGGCCAATCTTTCATTGCTTCTACCTTCTGCGAATCAGTGGTCACTCCCTCCTTAGAAAGGATATGACCCAGGAACATGACTTCGGACTTCTAGAAGTCACACTTGGATAACTTGGCATATAATTTGTGTTCCTGCAGCTTCTTTAATACTTTCGTCAATTGTTCAGCATGTTCCTCTTCTGACTTGGAATAAACTAGGATATCTTCGATAAACACCATAATGAAAGAGTCAATGAATGGTCGCAGGACCCTATTCATCATATCAATGAATATGGCTAGTGCATTCGTTACCCCAAATGGCATAACTAATAATTTGTAATGCGCATTTCAAGTTCGGAACGCGGTCTTATGCACATCCTCTTCCTTAACATGGACTTGGTGATAACCTGACCAAAGATCAATCGTAGAGAAAATTGTTTCTCCTTGAAGTCGGTCAAATAAATCGTTGATCCATGGAATATGATACTTATTCTGAATAGTTACCTTGTTCAACTCTCTATAATCGATGCACACCCTCATCGATCGATCCTTCTTCTTCACCAACAAGACTGGCGCTGCCCAAGGCAACGCACTCGGTCTAATGAAACCTTTGTGTAATAGTTCTTCAATTTGTTTCTTCACTTCATCCTGTTCCACTGGTGCCATTCTGTAAGGTGCCTTGGATATCAGTGTACTTCTCGGCTGAATAGCAGTAACGAATTCCACATCCCGGTGAGGTGTAATCCAGGAACATCCTCCAGGAATACGATCGGAAAGTTCCATACTATGGGAATCTTCTTGACTTCCTCAGGGACTTTCTTCTTAGTCTAAGCTGCCACCAACTCCTTGCACCTCTTCTTCCCTTGGAATGTTACTGCTGGCCCTCCTAGTGCCTTCAAAATAACTTCCTTGCATTTACACTCGATGCTAGCATTGTAGATCGACATCCAGTCTCCCGATGATGATATCGACTCCCAACACCTCCAACTTTATAAGATCGATACCCAGAATTCTCCCTCCAATCTCGATTTCACAGTCAGCATAATACCGATCAGTGGTCATCGTTTCTCCTGATGATGTAGCTACTACCAAAACCTTTCTGGGAAAAGTTTTGGGTCTACCCCTAACCGTTAAGCAAAATTAGGACACAAAAGTGTCCAATGAACCAATATCAAATAAGATGGTCAAATTCATTCCATTTACTAGGAGTCTTCCTACTACATAATGAATTACATCGTTCAGTATATAACATATCTTCTACTACCATACTGGAAATACAACACAAACTTATTACTTAGATGCTCCCATACTAGTGATGATGTTGTCAGAGTCCTCAGCGTCCTCCTCTGTCAGAGCGAACACTCGCCCCTACCAGTATAGTTTCTTCCCTTGATCTGCCTGCTTCGTATTATGCCCTTCCCGTTAGAATTCTGAGCAATGCGGCACAGCAACTGAAACAAGTTATTGGAATCTGTGGCTTGGTACATTTGCACTTGTATTGACCCGACTGGCTCTCCACAGTTGTAACAATTTAATCCCGGGGGTCTGGTTCCACCATTGCCTGGCCATCCGGCCACAGTAACAGCATTCGCCCCGATTGGCTTGAACTTCTAATACGGGGGTTGTCCCTTGAAGTTGCGTGATGCCTCAGGCCTCTTTCTAGTGTTCCAACTGCCCCTCTTGTCTTTCACTAGCTGATATTGTACCATTTCCGATTCTGTAGTTGCAGCCCTTCGCACAAGTTTGGCGAATTTCCTGATACCAAGGGGTATCATGTGAGACCTTAGTCTCGGCCTCAGTCCTTGTTCAAACTTCCTCACCTTCTTAGCTTCATCAGTCACCAACTCGGGTGCAAGAGTAAATTTCGTGCCATACTCCCGGACAGTCATGCTACCCTGCTGCAAGCCCAGAAATTTCATAGCCTTCTTTTCTTGCACATCCATTGGGAACTAATGACTCCGAAATTCCTCCAAGAAGTACTCCCAAGTAATAGGCTCATTTCCCAAGGTCCTCTTCATAGATTGCCACTAGACTCCAGCGTCCTTCTCCAACTGGGTAGTCGCTAGCTTCACCTTACTAGCCTCTGGAGTCTCCAGCACTTCAAACACCATTTCAATCTACCGGATCCAATCATCGACTGCATCAGGATCCTTTTTGCCTTCAAAAACGGGTGGCTTCGTCCTCATGAAGGACTCCACCAACTTGATAGCTTCTAGAACTTGTACAACTTGCCCTGCCCTCGTATTCCGGTTCACACTTGCTTCAACAAAAGTGTTGAGGGTCTGGTATACGCGGGCCAACTTCGCCTCCAAATCAAGTCAGTTGCCATCTCTGCTTGATCCATCACCATTTCTAGTCCTCCTTCTAGCCATTTCTGTTTTATAAAACTTCATCAATCATCAGAGGCAACAATAATATAGACTTTCAACACAATTTATTCATTTCCAAAATAAACTCCATATATTAAAAAATAAATTTGGTTCATACATCCATACATAAAGAACACCAGAAACTCCAAATCTTCCTACAGAACTTTAAACAAGCATAAAGCAGTCTATACTCTACGGTTCCTCTTGGCTTCTCTGAGCTCTTCCCGTAGATCATCTATTTTCTACTGCATCTTTTCGTATCTTTGATGACATTCTTGTTTTCCCCAACAAGTATTATTGTCCAGCTGGGTGAAATGCCGAGAATTCTTGTGGTGACACTTCTCCAGTTCCCATACTCGTTGACTCAGGAAGACGATGTTTTCTTATCCTCCGCATGATGCGCTTTCATGTGGGTTACTCTCCACTTGTGGATAATCAGCTGCTTACGGAGGGAAGCAATGATATGATCCTTCTTGTTTCGAACCGGCTCTTCATCCGAGGATTCATTTTGGGATTGAGACGAAGGTGGAGTGATTTCCCGAGATTCTACCAAATATTCCTCTTCTTCTAGGTCTTCTTCTTCTTCAGGTTCTTCTTCTAGGTCCTCAAAGAATACTTCTTCCTCCACTTCCTCCATAGAATTTTGGTTATCTGTCATCCTACAGCGAAAGGGGAAGAACAACATTGATACATATATAAAGCAACATAAATATAAGTTGATACAACTATAACATTTAGACCTCTAGAAAATGATACTCACACTTCTAATGTCCACCCAAATGTGTTTTCATTCCAATTTTGTACAACTAGTCGAAGTCGGCTCTAATACCACTATGTCACGCGCTAAATTCCAAACACAGGTAACTCTTAGCAAAAACATGATCTTTTACTTCAACTTCGTACAAATTTATAAGGAATTTAAAACGTTTTCATTTACAATATTGTTCTTTATAATAACACAGCGGAAATGAATAAGAACAATACAACATATGATAATGGAAGCTCTTCAATCTTATGTCAACTCATCATAGTGACTTCAAGTCTATGCCAAATCCAATCCTGCAACTAGAAAACTGTGGGAACGTTAGTTGCATACAGTTGACGCAATGCAATAATACAGTGATTTCATCATCTTAACAATCACAAACTTGAATGCAGAAATAGAAATGTGACTATCCTAATTATGACAGTGTATGATATGAACTTAATGCCTAATGCAGACATTTATACTTACGATGACACTAATGCATACTTGTTCAGATTCTATGCATCCTATACTACATGGATCCGAGGGCAAGCCCTTAACGTACTCCACAATATGTAATACCCTAGATTTGTAGCGAACAGTCGACTGGTCTGTGTACACAGGATTTGGGGAATTTGAGAGGATTTGAGAAATATAGTCCCACATGGGAAGTATACAAAAAATAATTTGAGTATAAATATAAATAGCCAATGATCAAGAGTCACTTAATTGGTTAACCACCTTTTGAGAGGCAGCCTGTGGTGGGCAGTTGTACTACATAGTATCTAATTTGTCTTCTAAAAATATTAAAAATTGTCTGAGTATTGGGGCGGGGCGTTACACAATATAAGGTTTAATCCCTCGCTATGCAACGTACTACCATGACTACTATATGATTTAGATACTTGACAAGTATTGGCTCACGCCCCGGAATACTGGAGATTAATTCCACTCTGTAGATCATTCTGTGGCCTATTTCATCTATCGTACCGGAATACTGGGGATCATCTCATTCCGCATATCATCCTAGAGCCCTAATTGCACAAATATCTCATGAGCATCACTCTCGTTCCAAAATACTGGAGATCAATCCCACTCCACAGATCATTCTGTGGCCTATTTCATCGATCATCCCGGAATTGTGGGGATCATCTCACTCTGCGGGATATTCTGAAGCCCTCATAACTCACATTTGCTCTTGTTCCATCATATCTCCAACTAGTGCATGTCCTTAAGTTAAATTATAGTTACTAGGACTTAGAGCTAGTTTACCCACTGGACTTAATCCAAAATACTGAGAATGTTAGCCCACACAGGCTACTTCTCAATGAGAAAATTAACCCACACTGGCTACTTCTCAAAATTTTCATATATCATGACATGTCGGCACTCTGGGTCACGCTCAGTCTCTAGAATTCAGTCATCTCAACATAGAGATAACCTAGGTTACATCTAACCTCTTCAAAAAAAATTCCATTCATTAAACATCACTTAACTTCTTTTATCCATTCTCTTTTCTATTATCAATCATGAAGTAACCAACTTCTTATAGCAGTATTCAATAACATTTTGATGGGTTTAAACCCTTACAAACATCACATGTTTAATATTCCAGATTCATCTTCTATTTACCTCCTAATTCATCATATAACACGCCTTCCATTAATCCCAAATTTAAACTCGTTTTAATAAGAATCTAAGAATTTAGAATACACCATTACCTTCAATCCTTTAAACACATCAAATTTAAAGCAAAATAATCCAAAATTTGTTTCTCAAGATAATTTAATTTACAAATCAATTTTGACAAAAAGGAACTTTCTAAATTAGTATTTAATCCTCTCAATTACTCCAAATTTTCTCACTTTAAAGCAAGGAAATCTTTATAGAATTTAAACCCAAAATAATCAATCTAACACATCATCTAGTGTGTAATGTAGATTAAATCTCTAAAATAAATCTCAAAATTGTATAGGATTATTTCAAAATAATCTAACAGTGTGCTAGAATAGTTCTACAATTTTCCTCCTAATTTAAAAACATGAAAAGCCATTTAAATCCAAAAAAAAATATCCACAAAAGTGTACACCCGGAGTCAAACCCAAGCGCACAGCACGACCACCGTCGCCCTCACTAGCTAGAAGGCCAAGTGGCTTTCTGTGTAAAGCTTTTGTTTCTAAAACTCTATATCCATACACTCACTGCTCGAATTTTTCTTGAAATAACAAAACAAAACAATGCCCGAGGGACTCGAACCCGAGACCCAGGTTACTGTACAACAGCGATTTAAACCCAATGCCAAGACCAGGCAATCAAGCCAACACAGCTGATTATAATACTATCATGAGTCTTTTAACTCGACTCTCTGTTTCCAAAAATTCCATTAAAATTTTGATCTCACATTTTCTTCGCAATACTATTTCTTTTACATTTCCAGAGAATAATTTTCTCCAAAATTAGTACATTTGCACGAAATAAAACCTGTAACAATTTATTCTCAAAAATATATGGAAATTATTATCTAACTTGCATGAATTTCTCATAGTTTTTAACTTGAATTATATAAACCATTATTCACTACACAACTAGATTTTGGAATTTTCACCTTACTAAATTGCATATAGAGAAATCGATCTCATGAGTTTCTTTTATAAAATTTCTACTAGATAGAAATCTATAAAACTCCTACACATACTCACATTAATTCAATTATCTGCCACACAATTATAATTAAGCATGCACTAATAAAATTTCTAGAAAAGCTACTTCACACACACATGCCAATTTCATTATCCATCTACATGTTTCTAACATGCACAATTACTAACATATTAAAGATAATGAAAACACTCATCTCATAAGAGACCTTCTAATAGTTTAGACCTTTAGAAAAATGCTCCAAAAACTCCTACTGAAAAAGCCACAGCTCCTTCCCTTGGTTTCCTGAAAGTAATCCAGCAACACCTTTTGACTTTTTTTTTTTTTGCCATGTGTTCATTTGGGGTTAGAATGGGGGTATTTATGTGGGTAATTATGGGGTAATTTTAGCTACTAACTATCCACTAACCCACTCACACACCTACTCACACACCCCACTCTCCCACTCATGAATACCAAGTCAAACCCCCAAGAGAGTGCAGCCGGTTTTTTGGAAAGAAATGTGCACATTGCACATGTGCACGTGTGAACGTGTTTTTTCCACTTTTCATTCTACCCTTATTTTATTATATTATTTTTTTTTTCTTAACAAAATTTTAGTATAATTTTCTTAAATCAAATCTTAATGAAATTTTAGTGCACAACTTGTAATGAAAATAACGTAATTTGCAGGTCTATAGGATGAAAAGCACATGAAAAACACGTGTGAAAAAAAATATTGGAAAGAAAATATTTTAGGATTGTTACAGTAAACTAGTAATGTCAATACAAAGCTGGACTCTAGGGCATACACTAACACCAAAGACTCCAATAGACTGCTATAGTGAGCAAGCGCCAAGAGTGTGTAAATTTATGATTGTGTGAATCGAAACACCACTGTGAGAAGCATTCAAAATTAGAGGCTGGCAGTTATGGAATATTGAACATGGAGGTGAAGTATGTCCAAGTTTTGGTGGCAATAGGGCACTGAAAGAAAATGTGAAAGGGGGTTTCGAGCTGACTTGCACATGCACCATCCCAGCCTTTAGAGAGAAGCATTTATTTGGAGTTGAGTTTCTCCCAACTCAATCACCAGATAAAAATTTTGTATTTCAGAGGAGTGAAGCCATGCCAACATGCTTTGAAGAAGGGAGATTGCAAGCCAGAAAAACTGAAGGAGTTGGCAGATTTCACTGAAAAAGCTCCTGAGGTAGAGTGACTCCATGTAGGCGTGTCGGACCTTCTTGTTGGAGGCAAATGGGAAATAAGATTTAACAAATGAGCCTTCTCCCAATTCAGGATGGTGGAGGAGCTGCTATTCAGGCAAGGCTTCCAAACCCATCTCCCCCATTCCAATAGTCCTTGAGAGCACATAGTAGCTTCATTGTTCCCGGCTGTTGAGTAGAGAGTAGGAAATAAGCTACAGATGTTGTTACCCTCAATCCATTTGGATATCCAGAACTTAATAAACTGGCCATTTCCATGCTACTAGTGAATGTCTTGCATGAACTGCTCCTTGAGTTTTTGGACACTCTTCCAGAAGTTTGAAGCTTGAGTAGGGCATGTGAAGGAATTAGAGTATTTGTTGAAGTATAAGGATAGCAGAGTTTGAGTCCCTAAATCTTTGGCAGACACCAACTTCCACCACCATTTCATTAACAGGGAATTATTGAACAAAGCAAGATTAAGGACCCCAAGACCCCCTTGCTTCTTTTCCTAACATATCCTCTTCCAACTGGTGCATGCAGAGGCCGCTACCTTAGTATCAGCCCCTACCAACAAGAATCAGCTACAAATCTGATCAATTCTTGAGATAACCCAAGATGACATTTTTAAAAATGAGGAAAAGTAAGTGGGTAAGGCTGAGAGCACAGAGTTGATGAGTACATATTTTCTTCCCCTAGACAACATCCTTCCCTTCCAGGTGGATAGCCTCTTCTCAATTTTCAGGAAGAGGTTATCAATCCCTCTTAGAAAATTTCCCTTTAGTGAGAAGCATGTCTAATTATTTGATAGGTAATTTATCTTGCTTACAGACCAAAATATCAGAGAAGGCATGAAGTTTAGCTCGGGAATAACCAAAGTACACAATTGAGAATTTTGCAAAGTTGATTTTCAAGCTAGAGACATTGGCAAAAAGGTGGAGAAGCAGCTTCAAATTAATCACCGCTTGTTCCTCACCTTTGCAGAAGACAAGGGGGTCATCTGCAAATTGAAGAATGGATAATGATGCAAGACAGCCCCTGAGGTTTAGCTGAGAGAAGGTGCCACAGTTTTGACCACATTCTAACATCTTAACTAACACATCCACTACAAGAATAAAAAGCATAGGGGAGAGTGGAACCCACTGCTTAAGCCCCCTCTTGGAGTTGATGATTTTGCCTCCTGTTCCATTGACAAGAACAGAGGATTTGGCTGAACGAAGAATAGATCTGACCCTCCTACACCAGTTAGGGCCAAAACCCAGCTCACAGTGTCAAATGCTTTGTGGAAATCTAACTTCAGCTTTAGGGTCTAATTTTTTGTTGCAACAGAGGTTAATAGCTTCATGAGCAACCAAGAAACAATCCACCATAATTTACCATTAAGGAAAGCACTTTAGGAAGAGGAGGAGACCAAGGAATCCAGAAGAGGGCTGTAATACCCCGTATTTCGGAGAAGTATATAGGTATTAAATACTAGTATTAAAATAGTAGAGTATATAATGGCATAGTTGTAATAATCTTGAATAACAAGATTGTAATAATGTGGAAAATGCCATGAAATGGAGATGAAGGTGGGTGTCACTTTCGGCGGCAAAAGGAAAGGCCTTTGATGGCTTCAAGATGTGTGCAACTTGGTGTAGATGATGATGATGGAGTAGATCTTGATGGAGATCAATGGTAGAGATTAGATGGTGCTTAAGTGCATGATTTGGCTAAGGATAAAATCCCATATCGGCTAGGATAAGGGTGATTAAGGGCTTATATAGGATTTTCCAAGTGATTAAGGGTACCCAACAGTTAATCACCCTTTTGATGGCAGCCTGTGGTGGGCAGTTGTTAGTATTTTATTAATTGTGTGCGTACGCATTGGGTACGGGGCGTTATAGATGGTATCAGAGCCAACTTTCGACATCGAATGTAAAGCTTGTATATATGAGATGCGTAAGACCCTTGGTGGGCAGCGATATGTGTATGAGATGCATAAGACCCTTGGTGGGCAGTAATGTGTGTATTTGGTCAGGAGAGAAGTCTACATTCGACTAGAAAGATGATCCTGTGCTAGATTGCACGTCTCGTATTCAGCAAGGACGCTGAATTCTTAAGAGGGACTGTATGTAACACCCCATATTTCAAAGAAGTATATAGGTATTAGATACTAGTATTAAGATAGTAGAGTATATAATGGCATAGTTGTAATAATCTTTGAATAACAAGATTGTAATAATGTGGAAAATGCCATGAAATGGAGATGAAGGTGGCTGTCACTTTCGGCAGCATAAGGAAAGGCCTTTGATGGCTTCAAGATGTGTGCAACTTGGTGTAGATGATGATGATGGAGTAGATCTTGATGGAGATCAATGGTGGAGATTAGATGGTGCTTAAGTGCATGATTTGGCTAAGGATAAAATCCCATATCGACTAGGATAAGGGTGATTAAGGGCTTATATAGGATTTTCAAGTGATTAAGGGTACCCAACGATTAACCACCCTTTTGATGGCAGCCTGTGGTGGGAAGTTATTAGAATTTTATTAATTGCCGGGATCTTCCCGTGATAACATCCTTATGATCCCTTCGATCTGGACCAGAGCACTGCAGAAATCATGGATGGTGTAGCCTACAGGCTTTAGCCTTTCTTGGGAGAGCTTCACCCCTTCGAAGGCGGCAAGGAACAAGATGTTAACAGAGCTACCATTATCCATGAGGATGCATCGAATTTCGTGGTTTGCCAAACTGAGGCTGATTACCAAGGCGTCACAGTGAGGGATTCAGAAACCCTCCAGATCTTCAACCGAGAACGAAATAGAGATTCTGTGACCTCGGGGAGGAGAATAATTGTGGACCGAGTTCACCTCTCGGACAAACACTTTGCGGGAAAAGTTGAAATCTCCCTATAGAGTGGAAGTTGGTCATTCTTTCAGAGTTATGGTGTTCGAAATTGTTCTCTGGATGCTTATTAGGCCCTCGAGGAGGAGGGAGGCCCTTTGGTCCTTCCGAGTGAACTTAGAAAAGTAGCCCCTATGAATGAGGCCTTTCAGTGCCCGATAGTTATCGGTCTCATGACTATGATCTTGGTGAAACCCGCATTACAATCTTACATCCCTCTTCCTGTTCCTGGTGTTCGACCAAAGGGGGTGTTGGATTAGCCCTTCTTCTTCCACTTCCATGTGGATAGTGGAGACACTCGCATTGAGCGAAATGAACTTTAGAACCGGGGTGTTGGGGGAGGGGACCTCTGTCTGGAGGCATCCTTCAAAGACTTCTTTGGTGCCTCGGAGCTATCCATTTTCCTTTTCCCTTTGCAGGGGATTCTTTCCTGCCTCCAGGATGATGGGCCTTCTCAACTCGGATGTATTTCTCACTCCTGAGTAGGTTGGGAAAATCTGATGGAGGCTTTTTAGCCAGAGAGGTTTTCAAGAGATCGTGCTGGACGTTGTGCTTAAAGGCAGCTATCGCGACTCGAATGTTGAGGGAAGAGATGGATCTAGCCTCCGCAGTGAACCTCCGAACAAAGTTTCAGAGGGACTCCCCGTCCTTCTGTTTTTAGTCGAGCAAGGAGATGCTTATCTTTTCGGCCTTACGGATAGTGAAAAAATGGGCAAGGAAGGTCTCCTCGAGATGATTGAAGGAGAAGATCGAGTTTGGGCAAGTCTGGAGTACCACTCTTTTGCGGAGCCCCATGGCATGGCGGGGAACGCTCGGTAGAGCAGGGCCACCGAGGCACTGTGAATCATCATAAGGATCGTGAACCCCTCGATATGATCAGCTAGGTCTGACTCCCCATTGTATTCTCGAATGCTGGAGTCTTGACGCTCCTTGGGACTGGGGCTTCGAATATGTAAGAGGAGAAGGGAGGCCGAACCTGGCAGTACCCTCTGTTTGACTGCCTCTCGCCTTCCCTTATTCAGACGAGTCGGTCCTCCATTTCCTACAGTCCCTTGAGGACCGCATCTTTTCGTCCCTTGGATTGGGTCGACCCATAGGACTCATTGTTCTCAGTCTTCACGAAGCGGGGATTGTTTAGTAGTGGTCATCTCTCGCTCCCCCTTGGGGATCTTGGAGGACCTCGTTCTGGAACTCCTGGAACTTGGCTCTGGTCCCCCGAATTCCAAATAAGACCGAATTCGAGATTTCACAGGATCTTTACTTAACTACGTACAATTTTACAAGGAATTTAAAACTTTTTAACAACATCAGAATTCAAATACATCTTTGATTTACACAGCGAAAGAAAGAAAGATTACAACATTGAAAACAATAATATAACATGTACAACTTCATCAAATAATTCATCGATTTCATTATAACATCTTCATAGCAAAGTCCATTACCTGTATATAAACCTGTGGGCATGTCAGTCACTTACAACTAACGAAAGTGTTACTCGGCTATCCTCTCTATGCCGTACATATAACAATCTCATTATTTAAAAAAAATCACAAGAGATTGAATGAACAAATAAAGTGTTAAATTGTGACTACTCTAAACATGTAAGTGCATGTCATGCCTTAATGCCTAATGCACACAATTTTTTTTTACTAGGATGACACTAATGCACACTTGTTCGGATTCTATGCATCCCATACTACATAGGTCCTAGGGCAAGCGCCTATGTATTCCACAATAAAGGGCTCGATCCCTCGCCATGAAAACTACCCGGTAATAAAACAAGGTTTAGATCATTCCACGAATATGGATCCCAGCCCGGCAGCTATTATAACGATTCCCTCATCGTGCGAATCATCCCGCAAGTGCCCCCTAGCCCCGGTATACGTATATACATTGGAGACGGTAAACTATCCGCCCGACTTTGCCAATTCCCGGATTTAAATATATATAAAAAATCCGTCTCCCACAGAGCAACCTCAGTCCACCGACTGGGTCTATAGCCACGGAGATCCACCACCGACTATATAGAAGCAACCCACTTAGGTTTGCCCAGGTTTACTACATCTTCACTTAAGTGTCTATTACTTAAGTTCAAGACATGAATAGATTGTCATTTCCTGGAAATAGTCTTACCCTATACCGGTCTTAATCACAATTCCCGAGATAGATCCACGACCATATCTCAACATTATATCTCAATTTTTATTTCAACATTGCCGGTAATGAGGTCTTACTAATTCTAAATCATAAGCTTTTCATGTACAAGAATCATGGGTACACATACCCTTTAATAATCATGTCTTAAATCTAGATTATTTCATATTTCAACTTATTCGCAAAATAATCAATTCTTATCACTATTCATGATCTATTTATTTATTCACATTCTTTTTAAACAAACATTCATTTCATGAACACAATTTTACCACATGAATTGTTATAACAAATCTAAGTCATCACAATGTCTTTGTTCATTATAAAAAATACTTCTTAAATAAACTACAAATGTAATCACTTCAAAAAAATGATATTTTCTTTTCTTCACCAAAGCAAGTCATATTCTTAAAATTTCATTTCTTTTTATACTTCAAAAAAATATATACAAGAAAACTATCTCTTAAAAAAATTCCACTTCATTTTATATTAATACTAAAATTTAATTCCAATTAAAATAAACATTCATGAGTAAAAACCCAAACTAAAAAAAAAGTGAGGCATGGGTTTTGAACCCAAGACCTGCGACAAACATAGCCAGCACCCAACCAAAGCCCACTAGCCATTTAGTTCATGTGGGCTTTATGTCAATTTTATACACCCCAAGGCTCATATGCCAAAATCTTTAATTTTGGAATTTATTAAAAAGGTTTAAAAATAAGTGTGACTAACAAGTTTTGAACCCAAGATCTTTTATAAATAAGGCTCTGTATTGCACTAGATAACCAGTAAGTCTATATGTATTTCCAGTTTAGAAATTGTACTGAAGTACTTTTGTTCAATTATTCTGAAATATTTTTTTTTCCGTTAAACTTGTTTATTCAAAAGATAAAAATCTTTCTAATAGTTTTGAAATAAACTCTTTTTGATATTAGAATTTTCAAACTAGTAAGCAACAGTTTTCAAATCCTTTTAAACATTATTTTCACTCATTTAAAAATTATTCTCTTTCTCATTTTTCACATATACTTAGGTTTCTCAAAAAGAAACTTAAATTTACAAAAGACAGCTGGTGTTCATAACCAATAGTGATGTTCTCATTTTTACACAAATTATACTTTTATAATAATACTAGTGTATTCACTTGAACAAGAATACTCTTTCATACAATAGTTTATATTCTTTTCAAATAGGACATACATATGTCGATGCATTACAAATACTAACAAAAATTTCTTTCTTTCTTCTTTCTTAATTATCAAATCATAATGTGGACAACAATATCATAAGCACAAAATATTGCAACCTACTAGCATGATTTATACATAAAAGAATTCTTTTCTTTAATTAACATGGTACTTATCATAACAAACTACTTTCATATTCTATTATACTAGCATGAATTTCATTTATAATTTTTCACATCAAAATTCTTCTTATATGTCAACAATATCATAAATACAAAGTTTAGCAAATATACTAACATGGTTTATAACAAAAAGAGTTCTTATCATTAATCAGCATGGTATCTATCACAACAAAACTACTTTCATATTATATTAGCGTGAATTTTACTTATAATTTTCACATCAAACTTTTCTCGTATATTACTCAATTTAGCATGCATATCCTACTTTAGAAAATAATGAAATCACCCACCTTAGTGAAGCTTGAACAATTGAAAGGAGAACACCACTTCTAGCTCCAAGACAACTCCTAGCTCCTAGCAAGGCTTCTTCTCCTAGCAATGGCTCCTTCTCCTAGCAATGGCTTCTTCTCCTAGCAAGAACTTTCTCCAAGCAAAGGGACTCTCTTTCTCTCTTTCTTTTCTTTCTTTCTTTCTTTTGATTTTGATAATGTTTTTTGTGCAAGAGAAAAGTAGGAAATGAGGGCTCTATTTATAGGATTTTGTGAGGGTCAAAAGTGCAAAAATCCACCCTAATAACTCTTTCTTTTAATTCTACAACTTTTCAAGTTCTAAACTCCCAAAACCTACAACTCTCCACCTCCCCACTCTTCACAAACTCAACCCCCCAACCCTTCTCCTCCCCTCTCCAAAACAGGCCACCCCCTAGTCCAAAAACCGGTCCAAATTCATTGGTGTATGCATGCACACATGCATAAACAAATATGAATACATTTCTACAACTCTAAATGTGTACAAAAAGTTGTAAGTTGTCATGTAATAGTCCAAGTTCAACTAAAAATGTGATTTTATTAATGGGCTTGATTCATGGGCTCATTTTTAATTAATTAATTTAATTATCCTAGTGGGCTCTTCTCCTAATGCGCTAGATTTTAATCTATAGGTCCATGGATCAAAAGAAGGCTAATTAAAACTTATGCATGCTAAAAATTTGTAAATGAGAATAACAAAATGAGAATAAAAATTTGCACGTGCATCATACGTGCAAAAATTAAAAAAATGCATTTTTAATTTAAAATAAATTATGGGGTGTTACAACACTCCCTCCTTAGAATAGTTCCGTCCCCGGAACTACACTTAGTAGCGAGAAAAAATACATAGAAAGAAAAAAAAGGAAAAGTTTACAAAAATTTCAGTGGAAGAGTTCAGGGTGATTTTTCATCATTTTTTCCTCTGATTCCCACGTGGCCTCCTTGACAAATTGGTTCCTCCAAATGACTTTGACCATAGGTATCGTCTTGTTTCTCAAGACCTTTTCTCGACGATCCACAATCTCAATAGGACGCTCAGCATAGCTCAAATCTAGTTGTAAACCTTCTAGCACTTCTGGCCAATGATGATTTGGATCGGGGACATAACCTCGTAGCATGGAAACATGAAAAACATTGTGTACTTGGGCTAACTCTTTCGGTAGTTCTAACCGATAAGCTGTCTTCCCAATTCTCTTCAATATCTTATAGGGTCCAATATATCTCGGGGCTAATTTTCCTCCCCTTCCGAACCGAATCACCCCTTTGGTTGAAGATACCTTCACGAAGACATAGTCACCTTCATCAAACTCCAGGTCTCTCCTCCTGTTGCCGGCGTAACTCTTCTGCCTGCTCTATGCGTCGACCAACCTCTTTCTGATCAGCTAGATCTTTTCTGAGGTTTGTTGCACAATTTCTGGTCCATACAGCTGCCGCTCTCCCACTTCATACCAACATACCGACGTCCTGTATTTCCTCCCATATAGAGCTTCATATGGCGCCATTCCAATACTTGCCTGAAAGCTGTTGTTGTAGGCAAACTCCACAAGAGCTAGATGCCTCTCCCAGCTACCGCCGAAATCCAACACACAGCACCTCAACATATCTTCCAGCACCCTGTTGACTCTCTCAGTCTGCCCATCAGTTTGAGGATGAAAGGCAGTACTGAAATTAGTCTTTGTCCCCAAAGCTGCTTGAAGACTTCTCTAGAAATGCGATGTGAAACGCGCATCTCGATCGGATATTATTGACAGCGGAACACCATGAAGCTTCACAATCTCACTCACATACATCTTTGCCGGTTTCTCCATTGACCAAGTAAGCTTCATTGCCAAGAAGTGAGCTGACTTGGTGAGTCGGTCCACTATTATCCAAATTGTATCATTGCCTTTGGAACTCTTGGGTAAATCCGTGATGAAATCCATGCTGATATAGTCCCATTTCCACTCTGGGATGGGTAATGGCTGCAACAAACTGCCGGGCTTCTGATTTTCTGCTTTGACCTGCTGACAAATTGCACACTTGGCAACAAATTCAGCTACATCTCGCTTCATCCCTGGCCACCAGAATTATAGCTTTATATCCTTGTACATTTTGGTACTCCCTGGATGTACTAATAACAAAGTAGCATGTGCCTCCTGAAGAATGCTTTCTTTCAGTTCGGCTAGATCTGGCACACACAACCGCTCGCCATACCACAGCACTGCATCCTTCACTTGAAACTCTGACAATCTGCCAATACCAACTCGCTCTATCATCTTCTGGATTTCTGGATCTGCCTTCTGACCATCAATAATTCTGTCTTTTAAAGTGGGCTGCATCCTCAATTGAGCTAAGGAAGCTTCCACACCTTGTAAGACCACTTCATTCACGGCTCGATCAAGCTCCTCTGCCAATTCCTTCTGAGCTGTGATCAGCTTAGACAAACTGCACTTTCTGCTGAGCACATCTGCCACAACATTTGCCTTGCCCGGATGGTATTTGATCTCAAGTCGGATATCTTCCAACACTTCTAATCATTTTCTCTGCCTCAGATTTAGGTCCCTCTGTTGATAGATGTATTTTAGGCTTTTGTGATCTGTGTACATATTAACCTTCTTTCTGTAGACGTAATGCCTCCATTGCTTCAAAGCAAAGATGATTGCTGCCAACTCCAAATCATGGGTTGGATAATTCTTTTCATGTGGTCTCAGCTGCCTAGACCCATAAGCAATTACCTTCCCTTCCTGCATCGGTACATAGTCCAATCCACGATGGGAAGCATCGTTGTAGATATTATAGTCGACTCCTGCTCTTAGCAACGCCAAAATGAGAGCGGTAGTCAACCTTTCCTTTAACTCTTGGAAACTAGCTTCACATTGCTCCGTCACATTCTTCCTTGTCAGCCCTGTGAGTGGTACAGCTAGCTGGGCATAACCCTGAATGAACCTTCTGTAATATCCAGTCAAGCCTAGAAAGCTCCTGATCTCTTTCACTATGGTCGGTCTTGGCCAATCTTTCACAGCTTCAACTTTCAGCGGGTCAATAGCTACTCCCTCCTTAGAAAGGATGTGACCTAGGAAGGCAACTTCGGTTTTCCAGAAGTCACATTTGGACATCTTCGCATACAGCTGATGCTCCTGAAGCTTCTTCAGAACCTCTATTAAGTGATTGGCATGCTCTTCCTCTGACTTGGAATAAACCAATATATCGTCGATGAATACAACGACAAAAGAATCGATGAAAGGCCGCAAAACTCTGTTCATCATGTCCATGAAAAAAGCCGGTGCATTTGTGACTCCAAATGTCCTGACTAGAAACTCATTGTGACCATGCCTGGTTCTGAAAGCCGTTTTGTGCACATCTTCTTCTTTCACTCAGACTTGATGATATCCTGACCGTAGATCTATTTTGGAGAAAACTGCTGCTCCTTGTAGACAGTCGAACAAATCATCAATTTGAGGAATGGGATACTTGTTTTGTACAGTAACCTTGTTCAACTATCTATAGTCGATACACATCCTCATTGATCTATCCTTCTTCTTCACTAAAAGAACTGGGGCTCCCCACGGTGATGCACTTGGCCTGATGTATCCTTTGCTCAATAATTCTTCGATCTGCTTCTTGATCTCATCTTCTTCAACAGGTGCCATTCTGTATGGTGCCTTGAAAATAGGTGCACTTCCTGGTTGAACAGTGATGCTGAACTCTATATCTCGATGAGGGGGAAGCCCTGGTAGATCATCAAGAAATACAGTTGGGAAATCTCGGACACACGAGCTAGTTCTGTTTCAAAATCTAGCCCTGGTAGATCATCAAAAAATATAGCTGGGCTAGATTTTGAAACACATCTAGCCCATTCTCCCCGCTATACCCTTTGCCATTTTCGATTCTTCGTTCCATTTCTGAGTCATAAGATTTATCATTAATCATCACAAATAACACAAACAACAAAATTTTATTCATTCAAAAAATTAAACTCTTTATTTAGAAAGAAAAAATTTTGTTCCAATACACCCATTACATCCTTAAATAAAAGACATCCTAGATTCTACGGTTTCTCTTGGCTTGTCTGAGCTCTTCCCGTAGTTCTCGGATTTCCTTCTGCATATCTTCAAATTTCTGCTGTCGCTCTTCCTTGTCCCAACGAGTGGTGTGGTCCAACTTGGCGAAATGTCGATCATTCACGAGTCGGACCTTCTCAAGCTTGCACACTTGAAAGTTCAGTTCCCGGATGCGCTCTTTGTCCTGTGCCTATTGTAACACCAAGTAGTTAACTCTCCACTTTTGTGCGTTCAATTCCCGTCGAAGAGAAGTAACAAGGTCATTTGAGTTATTTGGGATGAGTTCTTCGTCTGGGGAGTCTTCGGGAAGATCAGACGGAGGTGGAGTAATCTCCCTGGACTCGGGAAATTCTTCTTCTATCTCACGGTGTATGCATGCACAGATGCATAAACAAATATGAATACATTTCTAGAACTCTAAATGTGTACAAAAAGTCGTAACTTGTCATGTAATAGTCCAAGTTCAACTAAAAATGTGATTTTATTAATGGGCCTGATTCAATGGCTCATTTTTAATTAATTGATTTAATTATCCTAGTGGGCTCTTCTCCTAACAGGCTAGATTTTAATCTATAGGTCCATGGATCAAAAGAGGGCTAATTAAAACTTATGCATGCTAAAAATTTGTAAATGAGAATAACAAAATGAGAATAAAAATTTTCACGTGCATCATACGTGCAAAAATAAAAAAAATGCATTTTAAATTTAAAATAAATTGTGGGGTGTTACACTTCTCCCTCTGACCCACGAGTGGAGTGATGACTGCGGCTCAGGAGATAGCCCGATCGACCCTCCCCATTTTTGGACTGGTTGATGCAATGGCGGAGGTCCTCATCCTGACGGTTGTTAATGAGATTTCGAAGGTCTTAATCTACTGGGCGATTGGCCCTTCGTACGACTAAAAAAGAGGCGCTCAGAATCATTCCCTGGTGCTGTTCGACTCGCGGTTGTTGCGACCCTTGAGTAGCAACTCGGTTGCATGACGGACGTGGAGGAGGAGGCGGAGGGCCAGCATGACGCCCCACGGTGGTTGTCTTCTTGGCTTTGGGTGCCATGCTAGGAGGAGGTTCCTAGGATCAAGGATCTGAGAAAGAGGCTAGATCTATGAGTTTTCCCACAAACGACATCAATCTAATGTTGTTGATTTCTGGTGTGGGAGCAACATATGATGAGTTCTTGTATTTAGTGAAAAACTCAGATCTCAATCGTCGATCTGATCTTGATGATAGGCTAGTATTTAGTGGTATTTATGGATCTGGTGGTAACTGCTTTGCTTTTTGGCCATCAAAAACTTGCAAGAAGCCTGAAACACCGGGAGTTTTCCTAGTGACAGACCCTTCGACGATCAAGTTAGTAACCAGTGGTGTAATGTAGGATTTAGTGGCAAAAAGGTTGATTACCTGATAAAAAGGGAGGGGGCAGTATTTATAGATCCATGTAGAATCAATTAGGGAAAGAGTTTCCAGCTGTCTAATCAAATCTCTTGGATTAAGTCATCTGATTGAACAATTAATCCCCTAAATTTAGGCAATTTAATCGCTGACCATAAATGGCTGGTTAACCTTTCTCTGGTGGGCTTCACATATTGGTGGGCCTATGAACGCTCCTGAGCTTATCCTGGGCATGTAGCTGCTGTAAGATTACTTTTCTGACCATAGAGGCCTCGAGATTCGTGCAAGAATGTGCGGTGTTGATTAGCTACGGTTTTCACCATCATCATGAAGTATTAGTATTCTAAATTAATCCAACCCTCAATTTTTATGACCTTCTCTTGGGAGTTGATCTGCTTTGCTTGGATTTCATCTCCTCATGTGCCAAGACAAACTTTTTCATTCCTAACTACTTGGGAATTGTTAGTCAATTAAAAGAGAAAGGATGATTGCTAAAGGGGTATTGAGGACAACAACGTTGACGGTCCTTTAGGTATACAAGCACATAGTAAAGTACTAAAAAAACAACATAAAAAACAAATGGGCAATACAGTACTTCTTTAAATAAATAAAAATTTGTGCACATCATAGGCTTAGAGCATCCAAACTCGTTTTTCTCAACGACAAGTTGCAACAAAAGCTATGGGCTTATCTCCGCATCAAAACATAACTATGGTGATACGGTATTTAGTGTACGGATCTTCGGCAATTGTTGTTGATGAATACGTCATAATCGGAGAAAACAGGCTTGAAAACAGTACGTCGATTTTATGTTGCAATTTTGAACATATTTGGGCCTCAATATACGAGAAAAAATTGCATGCAGTGGGCATGAAAAATTTTCCTGCAGTATGGAATGGCTTATACAAGTCATGCCCGGGAGCCTACAATTATTCTCAAAGCATTGGTTTCTTATGATCTCTGGTTTTGGCATTCATTTTTTCGGAATGTCGGGATGCAATAATGATATGAACATATTTAACAGTTCAACCTTATTTAATGACATACTTGATGGTTGTGCACCTCCGACAAATTATGTTATCAACAACCACAATTACAACATGGGGTACTATTTAACAGAAGGTATATATGTAACGCCCCGAATTTCAAACACATGTAATTCGTATGACAAACAGAATTTTTTACTTCAAATTCGTTCAAAAATTACAAGAAATTTAAAACTTTTCCATTTACAACATAACACAGTGGAAATGAATAAGTTCAATACAACGTGTAATAATGGAAGCTCTTCAGTCTTATGATAACCCATCACAATGACTTCAAATCCATGCCAAGTCCAATCCTGCAACTAGGAAACTGTGGGCACGTCAGTTGCATACAACTGATGCAATGCTATAATACAGCGATTCTTCTACTTTAGCAAACACAAACTTAAATGCAGTAAACATAGAAAATTGACTATCCTAATTATTTCTTTGTATGATATGGCCTAATGCCTAATGCAGACATTCACACTAAGATGACACTAATGCATACTTGTTTGGATTCTATGCATCTCATATTATATAGGTCCGAGGGTAAGCCCTTATCGTAGTCCTCATTATAGGGTTCAATCCATCATCATGAAAATCCTACTACAGTAACAAAATAAGGTTTTGACTTTCTACGAGTACGGATTCCAGTCCCGGAATCCACCACCCGACAATACAGAATCCTCATCGTGTGAACATCCCGCAAGTGCTGCTCTAGCCCCAGAATATGTTGAAGATTTGCCTCCTATCCACCCGACTATTCAAGATCCCGGAATCCACCCGCCGATCAATCATAGTCCCGGATTTAATTAAGGCTCGTCCCACTCCACAAGCAACCGCAGTACCCTAGGTCTCGCTCAGGCTTTAGAATCCACACATTCCAAAATATTCACAATATTTCCAGGTTATCCATAACCTCCTTTATAGTCAATTACAAATTTTATTCATTCATATACTCAATTCATCTCTTATTCATTCCATCTCAAATAATTAGATAAAATCTTCCAAACTGTTAAAATATGACTTCAAAATCCTTAATTCAATGAACATCATCTCCGTTCTAATATCCCAAACCTAATTACCAAATATGTACTAAAATTGTTTATTCAAATATGGAGTTTAATCTAAAACATTTGTACCAATTTCCATCAAATCTTAATTCTCCAATATACTAATATCCTTTAAAATCATCTCTATCCAAATCCTTCAAATCCAATCACCAAATATGTTTTCAATCCTTTATCTAAGTGAGGCAATTAACCCATCAAAATATTTCTCCAAAAATTAATTTATATTTTCAATATACTAAAAAATAGTAAATACTACCAAATTCGATCTCACCAAGACTCAAACCTACAATCTCAAAGATCCTAAGTAACATGCACTAACCAATAATCCAGGACTATTTCCTTATCAACTTCGATTCAAGGTAACAGCATCTATATATAATCCACTATTTGAATGTTCAACTTGAGACATCAACCCTAATATTGTAAAAATCATATAAATTTCAATACTACTCCAAAAATAGATCTCTTAGTTTCATAGGAAACATAAATGAGTCTACTATAACTTTGTAGTTAGGATCATCTAAATTCATCTTCAATTACTTCGTCTAAATTCGTTTGCAAAACAGTAGGTTTACAACCCGAAAACTGCTGCTCATGCTACTTGTAAAAATCACAGAAAGTTCTATACTTCATAAAACTTTGTGCTCGTTAGATCAAATATACGGTATACAAATCTACTATAACTTTGTAGTTATAAGTTTCTCCAAAATATTGTGTCTACAACCCTGAATTATTCGAAATCGACAGTCGGGTCAAAATATTATACAGATTGCCACTTGTTCAATTTGGTAAATGTCATTATAAATTCAATTTTTCATGGAAAACTAATTTCTTAGACTCTAAAGGAATTTTAACGAATCTACTACAAATTCTTTGTTGTGACTTTCCTCAAAATAATTCATCTAAGATGCTAAAATTATCAAAATCCGAAATGCGTACAAATTTCCAGCAACTAGCCAAACGCCAACCAGTCCTAAGTTTGGATTTTATTAAAATAGTAAACGACATCCAAATATTATGAAATTTTAAGGAGATGTTCTTTACATATACGAGATGCTCCTATAAAAATTTTAGCTCAAGATTTTATCCAGTTTAATAGATATGATTTTCTGAAGTGCAACTAAAACTTAAAACATAAATAAAAATGTCCCCAAATTAATCATATCATAATTTCACATATTTAATCAACAACATATAATCTAAACATGAATACTCAATCTATATAGGCTATTATGCATCTAACAATTCACACATATACATTCTACAATCTAACATTCTTCTAATAAAATTATATTAGAAAGTTGGAGAAATATCCACCTCAAAAGACCTCCTAATAGTTGAACCCCTTAGCATAAAACTCCAAGAGACTCCACAAGCACAACTCACAAGCCTCTATGCCAACCCCGAAAGCCAAAAAAAAACCGGCAAGTTCCCTTCTCTTGAATCTCTCTTTTGTTTGATTTATTTTTGTGTTCATTTGGGGATAGGATAGGGGGTATTTATATGGGAATTTGGGAGTAGTTTTAACTACTAACCACCCACTAACCCACTCACATACCCACACACCCACTCACTTACACCACTCACAAACCCACTCACCCTCATTCTCTCCTATATGCAGCCATTTTTGAAAGAGTGCACATTGCACGTGTTTTGTACACATTCATTTTATTTTCACTTTTAATATTTTATTCCATTTTAAATTATTTTTTTTAATAAATACTCATATTAATTTTAGCATAATTAGCTTAGTAAAATTTTTAGTGCACAACTTTGTAATAAAATAGCACATTTTACACGAACACGTGCTAATAAATATTCATATATAAGATACATTCGAGAAAACAAAAAAAATGTTTATAATAATCGAAATACAAAATATGTATAATACGTTATTAATCCTATATATGTATGCAACAATATAATCAACGCGTGCATAGAAAACACGTGCATCGCACGTGTAAAAATATATTTGAGTCAAAATTGGAGAAAAAATGAATTTCAATTTACGAAACGAATTCGAACACGTTATAAAATAAATCATTGAACATGTAGAAAATTTTATAATATTACATGTAACGGTAAAATATACGTAATCAACACGTGTATTGAAAGCACGTGCAATGCGTGTAAAAGCACAAAGATTAAAATAAATATATAAGTTGGCTCAGATTAGGATAAAAATGAATTTTAAGAAGGCAAAAAATGTATAAATAATTAAAATGCAGAAATACGTATGACATTTACATTAAAATATGTTACGGATATTACTCGTAACAGTACAAAATACATGTGCGTAACACCCGTGGGCAAAATTGACATAACTCAGTTTTGCGGGATGTTACCGTCTCCCCCCCCCCCCCCCCCCCCCCCCCTCTTAGAACAGTTCTGTCCTCAGACCTTATTAGGTTAAGACTTGTATCTTGTACACATCAAAAAAAAATCACTATCGTATATAGAAAATCTGCCAATACCAAGAAAAAAAAATGTAGTATGTAATGTGGAAAACAAAGTAAACATATATAAGGAAACTATGAGTATCAAAGTTAATAAGAACGAAACAAGATAAACTAGAAAAATAGCAGAAAAAGAAACATGACCATAGAAGATAGTATAAATTGAAAGAAATTTTCATACAAAAATAATATTAGATAAAGTATTGGATAAAAAGGAAAATATATATTAAGTCATTAATTTTGAAAGAATTTGGAAAACAAAGCAAAGGAATAAAAAGAAGCATAATCAATAGATACTTTAATAAATTAAAAGCTTAATAAAATGGAGAAAGGGGTGAGGAGAGAGAAAGCCTTCGCTCCTCGGGACCTGAGCAAATCCTATGGTCAAGTGCTTCGACCCCCCCCCCCCCCCCCCCCCCCCCCCGTCATCATGGCCCTACACCAGTGCCCCTTCGATCCTCGCGCCACCCCCTTTTCAACTCCAAGCCCTCACATCACCACGTCCCCTCACATTCCACTCCCACTCCAGCCTTTCACCCCAAACCCTATTTCCAACCGAAAACCTCAGCCTTTTACCCCAAAAAGCAATCTTTCCCTAACCAAAAAAAATCGCTGATTGAAGAAGATGGAGCGTAGGTGTTTCAAGTGTGGCGAAGGAGATCATGCTACGACTGAATGCCGGAAGTTGGGATTTCACTGTTTCAACTGCAAGAAGTTTGGCCACAAGGTGCGTGATTGTCCGATCTACAAACGGCGAGACGCGTTAGAGGTCGACTTGCCCTACAACAATGCCATCTCCCAAGCACTTCCGGTGCCGCATGCAAGTGCGTTCCCTCATCTCATCAATCCACACCGTGTCCCCCTCACCAAGGACCTTGAGTGCGCCTTCAACTTCTCATGGGGGGAGACAAGGAAGATGGTGGACTTTGAAGAGGGTTAGTGATGGAGTTTATCACATCCAATTCCCAACAACTACAGAAGCTGAAGGCGAGATTGCAGATGGTGTCTTTCACTTTTCAGGATTTAGTGCCACCTTCTCCCCTTGGTCGCTGGACTTTGGGGCTAGGCTAAGGCCGAAGCCATGTTTCATCTGGATCGACCTCTCTCATCTGCCATTCCATTTGTGGAACCATGATTCGCTTGAGTATCTTATCAAACCTTTTGGCAAGCTCATCACCTTGAGCCGAGAGATGAAGGAAGTAGAGACCAGAGACCAAGCGCTTGCTCTTATTGAAGTGGAAGATCTGACACTCATCCCAAAAACCCTCACTATCAAATACACCGCACCCTGGAACCTTGAAAAGACATGTTCATGACGTGCCCATACTGCTCCTTGGAGACCCGATCCTGGTGGAAGATGTTCAAAATGGCAAAGTTCAACTTTTCACAACGACAAGATCTTCTGATGAGATTGGCAGTGCTAGTTTCTGGCACCCGCCGGCTTTATGATGACCATCAGGCGCCTTCACTGGCATCCCCTGCAATCAATCTCCGGCCAAGGATGAGACTGGGGCAGATTTGAAATCCCGTGGTTCCAGGAAGGAGAGCCCACCTGCGGCGAAATCTCCACATGCAGAAGATATTTTGGGAAGTTTTTTGAATATTCCGAACTTAGCAGAATCTAGCTTGAATGAGGGGATTTTGCCTAATCCTGTTACTGCTCTGAAGTCTGCGGAGGTTCCCGTTAAGAATTCAAATCCAGCTAAGCTGGAGTCCCCTTTTATGCAGATCTCAGAATCTTCTAATAGCAACAACAGTGCAGCACTACATGGCCCCACTCAAATCTCGTGCAACCCTGCTGACTCATCCAACAAAGATTCAATTGAGGAGGTGCATGAAATGATATGGAAAGGCAAGCTAGTCACCCTACCACTTTCCCTATTTTCCAAGATCCAGCCTGCGGTAGAAGGGGCCCTCAGGAATTCTGTTCAGGAGGAGATGCGCAAGCTTAGCGAAGTCGACAAGGTGATGATCTGAGCTGGCACTAGCAAATCTCGTGCTGACAGCTTTCAGACACGCTCTCTGCTCAGGAGGAATGTAACCAAATCTGCTAGCTCCTTCATTTCTATCCCACCTGGCTTCGAAGAAGGTCCATCTAAAAGGTTGAAATGCTTCAGATCAGCAAGTAAGATCAAGATTACTCGGCTATTCATGAAGCATCTATCTACCACGATCAAGAAGAAGATGTCAGGTACCTCCTCTTCAATTGCTTCAGTTACTAATGCATGCTTAAATCCTTTTGAACTCTTATCAAATAAGGATATTTTTGAAATGGCTGAATCTATTGGAGTGGAAGCTGAAGGGCCACACTCGGTGCATGGCTTGAAGGGATCTCAGAAGGTTGTAGTTGATCACTCTGATCAACTCGAACATTCTGATTAGATGCCATGTCTCTATGGTCCTGAAGATCATTTTTTGTTATCTGTGTCTTGTGCAAATTGACGCAATTATTTTTTTGATGAAGATAACTAGTTGGAATGTAAGAGGGTTGGGCAACCCTGACAAATGATCACTGATGAAGGAAGGTATCCGAAGCTCCTCCTCCTCTGTAATCTGCCTGCAAGAGACCAAGCTCAGAAATCCTGGTTCCCAAAAGCTCTCATCGATCGGAGGAAGTCTTATCACCCAATGGATCCATTTAGACGCCATTAACATCTGCGGAGGAATTCTTCTAGGTTGGAACGAACAACTTCTTGATTGCACATATTCGGATACTGATATTTTCTCTTTGTCTGCTTCTTTCAAACATCGTTCATCAGCAGAGGAATGGTCAGATACAACTGTGTATGCACCTTTTGAACTGGAGGATAGGCAGCTATGTTTTTATGAGATTCAGCAATGATGAAGCCGCCTCAAGAATGTTTGGGTCCTATGTGGAGATTTTAATGTCACCATTTTAGACATTGAGCGATCCAGTAAAAGAGGTTCAGTAAGAGACATGAGAATTTTTCATGAATTCATACAAGATGTGGCTCTCATTGATCTCCCCCTCACAGGCAGAAAGTATACCTGGCCTAACCTCCGAACCTCCCCTTCAATGGTCAGACTAGATAGATTTTTGATCTCTGCAGCATGGGAATCCTCCTTTCCCAATTGCATCTAGCACTCCCTCCCTAGATTTTCATCTGACCACTGCCCCATCGTCCTTGACACTCAGGCTATCACACAACAAGTCCACTATTTCAGATTTGAGAAAGCCTGGCTGTAACACTCCTCTTTCGAACCCGCGGTAAAAGACTGGTGGAAGCCATTCTCTTGCCCTGGTAAACCGGAAGATTTTATATAAAAAAAAATTTAATTCTTAGGAGAAGGATAAGAAGATGGAGAAGCAATACTTTTGGCCACATCTCCACTCGGAAAAGGCAACTTCAGGTGAAACTCCTCAGGCTGGAGATTGAGGCTGAGTAACTGCCCTCAGCTGTTGACTCCCTCAAGGAAACCCAACCTGAACTCCAGAGCCTTATCAAGACCGAAGCAGTATATTGGAGGCAAAGATCAAGAGTGCAATGGATCAAGGAGGGAGATGCAAATTCAAAATTCTTCCATTTAATAGCTAATGGTAAGAGGAGGTGAAACTTCATCCATAGTCTCATAATTGATGAAACCCTTACAACATCTCCCATTCTTATCAGATCTGCTTTTGAAAAGCACTTTCAGGAGATTTGTGGTACAGCTCCTCAGTCTGACTTTAGGATTGATTGGCACTCCCTCTATCCATCAAATGACATCAACTTAGGGCACTTAGATGCCACGTTCACTCTGAAGGAGGTTAAAACAGCAGCCTTTGGTACGAGTAGTGAAAAAGCACCGGGACCTGATGGATTCTCGATGAGTTTTTATCATACCTTTTGGGACACTATCAAAGATGACTTATTTACCATGCTACAATCGGTACAGAGGGGGGATACTGATCTTGGCAGATTAAATTATTCCAACATTATGCTAATCCCCAAGAGTGAGGGTGCAAATACTGTCTCTAATTTCAGGCCTATCAGCTTGCTCAACTGCTCCTTCAAGATCTTCACCAAAATTATTGCCAACAGACTAAGCCCAATCCTCCATTCTCTTGTATCGTCATCTCAAACTGCTTTCCTGAAAGGTAAATCAACTGTTGACTGCTTTCTTGTGGCCCATGAAGCCATCAACCTTTGCAGTAGACGCAATGCAATCTTGTTCAAGATTGACTTCAATAAAGTGTTCGACACTGTGAGTTGGGAATTTCTGGATCAATTTTTAATAGCCAGAGGATTCGGATCAGCATGGTGCAGGTGGATCCATATGATCTTTAGAACGGCCAGATCGTCAGTTCTCATAAATGGAGAGGGGGGGAGACAAATCAACTCCAAGAGAGGACTCAAGCAGGGAGATCCTCTATCACCAATACTCTTCATTTTAGCTATTGATGTGCTTGCTCAGATGCTTTTTAGTGGCCGTAGAAATGGTTCATTCTCTCCTCTCCCTATTAGGGGCTCATTCGCAAATCTTTCGGTGCTGCAATTCGCAGATGACATTCTGATCTTTTGCAATGGAGATGAACAGGAAATTCTTAACCTCAAAGTGGCACTGCAACTATTTGCAAATGTTTCTGGTCTGGCCATAAATTTCAACAAGTCCTCGATTATTTATTTTGTTAAGTCAAGAGCGAAGCTCCGGGCATTTTCGACCATTCTGGAATGCAAGAAAGAACGCCTACCAATTAACTACCTTGGCATGCCCCTTTCTAGAGGGAAACTTAGCAAAAGCAATTGGCGACCACTCATCCTCAAGATTGAAAAATGGCTCTTAGTGTGGAAGGGGAAGATGTTATCTAGGGGTGGGAGGTCAGTACTTATCAATTTTGTACTCGGTGCTTTGCCAGTCTATTTTGATTACCCCATTGGGTAATCTAAAGAATTAATCATATCTGTAGTAGATTTTTTTGGAGTGACTCAGACACTGATATGAGATGAGTGGCATGTATGCGGTGAAGGAATATTTGTCAACCCAAGCAACATGGAGGGCTTGGAATTCTTGACCTGAAAGTTTTTAATGAAGCCCTACTCATGAAATGGTGGTGGAAGATTGTCTCTTCAGACACGCTCGCTAGCCAAACGTTATGTAGCTTGTATTATAAAAGAAATTCTAACAGTTTGACATGCCCTTCAAATGCTTCAAACTTCTGGAAAGGGATTTTCAATCTCAAGGAGCAATTCTTGTTGAATGTTAATTGGAAGCTAGGGAATGGAAACCAAATCAAATTTTGCTCTTGTTTTTACTCCTATATTAATGTATATTTTGTGAGGTAGGGACTTACCCTACCTTTAAACAGTCAAATAAATAAATAAATAAATAAATTATTCAGTCTTAGTAAACAAAATTTATCAAAGTAATAAGCGGTAGAATGATTAAAATCGCAAACTGAACTAGTACTATATATTACGAGATAAAAATTGAATTAACAATTTAAGAGAATACCGTGGGATAAAAATCTGAAAATATATGAGTGTTAAATTTTAGTTGAAAGAATAAACAATATAATATAAGTATAATAATAAAAATTATAATGATGTGTATAAAATAATATCATTAAATTTCCATTTGTAGAAGTTACATGATAATTTTATAGAATAATGATAAGTATATAACAAATATTTATAAGTTTTCAGGTATAGCACGAAAATCAATATATAATATTTTATACGTAAATACGCATAAAAACTATATGGCGAAACAACAATAGTATAACATGAAAGTTGTAAGCAATTAGAGAAACAGAATAAAATAATAGTAAAAGTAGCAATATATAATTGAAATAATATATAATATTAATTGGGATAGAAATAAAATGTAGATAGTAAACGAATATATAAATAATAAAAATCATATTATATGAGTAACAAACATATTGAAGATAGGTTAGCAATGAAATATAAAAATGGAATCGTATAAAAATACAAAGTAATAAAATAATTAATAATAACCAGTAATATAGTTTGAAAAATAAATAAAATAATAATAACACATATATGATAGATGTAGAAGTAAATATAAATAGTAAAATGTGTATATAAGTATATCAGTATTATAAATAATAAAGTTGAAGTAGTATAAGCTAAGTTGTAAAATATCATAAAAGGGTATAAACTAGTACAAAAATGAAATAGTGGTAGGTGATATATATAGAAATAAAAGTGGGGGTTATTAAAGTAGAAAAGTCTCATTTGTTGTGGGTTCGCCTCGTTGGTGTCCAACTGCAGACTTGCCTCATTGACATCAAGTTGCAGATTTGCTTCCACGACATCCGGTTGTAGTTTGGCTTCTGGACATTCAGTTGCAGATTTTTCCTCCCTGACATCCAGTTGCAGTTTGCCTCCATTGATTTCTAGTTACAGATTTGTCCTCTCGACATCAGGTTGCACCAAAACAGTGAATGGAATTATGTAACCTTCCATATGTACTTGTATATTGGATGTTTAATTTTAAGTATATGTTTTTGAAATTTGTGATATAAATAGGAGTAAAAGTAGGGAATGAAGTAGGAAATTACAACGATAAAAATAAAGTATAGATTTTAAGTATCGAACATATAAAATTAGTAGTAATGAAAAGGATTTATAACATTACGACAAAAATAGAATAAAATATGTGCATGAGCTTCAATACAAATGCGAATGAGAACAATAATTATGTAGTGTAGTAAATTAGGATAATAAACATAAATAATTATAAATAATTATATATATATATATATATATATATATATATATATATATATATATATATATATATATATTAATGTAGTAATTGGATAAGTGTAAAATAATATGTATAGTAAGTATGTTGAAATACATAATATATGTATAGAAATTGGTGGAAAGTATATGTAGTAACCAAGAATGTAAAATTTAATTAGTGAGTGTACATAATATGTTAGAGAAGTATAAAGCGAAAAAATTAATAAGCATCTATTAATAGTGAAAAATAAATATAACAAAACAAACTAGCAAATAATATGTTATAACAATAGTATCGAATATAGGCTATAAAACAAAAATAGTAGGAAAAGAAGATTTATAATGTGTAGAAGTACGTCATATTTATATAATTAAAAATATTACAATCTTTTTAAAACTATACTGAAATATATAAGACAATATACGATAATGGAAAAATATAGTATCACAAAATCAAATCACATATAAAATGAATTTACATAAGTAAAAATAAAAAATTTTAAAATATAGTAGAAATAATAAATAAAGAAAATAATAGTTGCAATAATAATTAATAAGTGGTAATTTAAAACTTAAAAAAATACGTAAAAGTAATAGCAAATGTAAACGAGTAAACATAAAAGAACATAAAAATATGGAGGACAAAATTTTAAGACAGAAAAACAAGTAAGACAAAATTAAAAGATTAAGACTAAGGATTGTAGATTAAATAATAAATATCAAGGTGAATTAATAGTATAAGAAAATAATTCTTTGGAAAAAAATATTAAACATTAAAGATGAAAAGTACTACGAGGAAAATCCACGAAGAAATTTAAAAAGAAAAGTTAGCCTACGTATAAAGTATCATGAATGTAGGTTTAAACTAACCATAGCACTCGAGATACAAAGGAAAACATGCTTGCATACAATATCACATCAATGTATACGAGGAGAGTTTCATGAATACAAGATCAATAACTATAACATTCATGACTCCAAACTGACACTTACACTCTAATGTCCACCCTAATGTGTTTTCCTTATAATTTTGTACTACGTATTGAAGTCAACTATGATACCATTCTGTAATGCCCCGGATTTTGAACACATGTAATTTGTAGCACAAATAGGATCTTTTACTTCAAATTTGTACAAAAACACAAGGAATTTAAAAATTTTCCATTTACAACATTGTTCTTTATAATAACACAGCGAAAATGAATAAGTTCAATACAACGTGTAATAATGGAAGCTCTTCAATCTTATGATAACCCATCACAGTGACTTCAAGTCCATGCCTAGTCCAATCCTGCAACTAGGAAACTGTGGGCACGTTAGTTGCATACAACCAACGTATTGCTATAATACAGCGATTCTTCTACTTTAGCAAACACAAACTTGAATGCAAAAAACATAGAAAAGTGACTATCCTAATTATGTCATTATATGATATGACCTAATTCCTAATGCAGACATTCACACTACGATGACACTAATGCATACTTGTTCGGATTCTATGCATCTCATAATACATAGGAGTGAGGGCAAGCCATTATCGTACTCCTCATTATAGGTTCAATCCCTCATCATGAAAATTCTACTACGGTAACAAAACAAGGTTCAGAGATTCCACGAGTATGGATTCCAGTCCTGGAACCCACCGCCCGACTATACAGAATCATCGTCGTGTGAGCATCCCGCAAGTACTCCTCTAGCCCCATAATATATTGGATCCCGGAATCCACCGCCCAATCAATCATAGTCCCGAATTTAATGAAGGCTCATCTCGCTCCGCAAGCAACCATAGTCCCGGAATCCACTTGTAACTCCCCGAATTCCAAATAAGACCGAATTCGATATTTCATCGGATCTTTACTTCACTTCGTACAATTTTACATGGAAATTAAAACTTTTCAATAATACATCAGAGTTTATTTACATCTTACTTACACAGCGGAAGATTAAAAGATTACAACAAGGAAAACAAAAATACAACTTGTACAACTTTATCAAATAAGTCATCGATTGCATCATAATATCTTTATTCCTTCATGAATAGTCCATTACATGCATATTGAGCTGTGGGCATGTCAGTCAGTTACAATTGATGAAAATATTATACTCGGCTATCCTCTCTATGTCGTACACATAACGATCGCATACTTTAACAAATCACAAAAGTTGAATGAACAATAAAGTGTTAAATCGTGACTACGCTAAACATGTAAGTGATGCCATGCCTTAATGCCTAATGCACACATTTTATACTAGGATGATACTAATGCATACTTGTTCGGATTCTATGCATTCCATACTACATAGGTCCGAGGGCAAGCACTTACGTATTCCACAATAAAGGGCTCGACCCCTCGCCATGACAACTACCCAGTAATGAAGCAAGATTTAGATCATTCCAAGAATATGGACCCCAGCCACGGAGATCCACCGCCAACTGTTATAACAAATCCATCATCATGTGAATCATCCCGCAATTGCCCTTCTAGCCTGGTATAGGTATATACATAGGAGTATGGCAAACCCTCCGCCCGACTACGCTAAGTCTCGGATAAGGCCCATCTCCTACAGAGCAACCACGGTCATGGAGATCCACCGCCGACTGGGTCTATAGCCACGGAGATCCACCGCCGACTATATAGAAGCAACCCACTTACGTTTGCCTAGGTTCAATACATCTTCACTTATGTGCCTAATTGTTTAGTTCAAGACATGAATAAATTTTCAAAACATAGAATTAGCTTTACCTCCTACCGGACTTAATCAACATTTATCGAGATAGCTCCATGGCCATATCTGAAAATCACATCTCAAAATCTTTTATTTCAATAGTTCCGGTACCCGAGGTCTTACAAACTCTAAATCACAATTTCTCATGTACAAGAATCTTGGGTACACATACCCTTTAGTAAACAAGTCTTAAACCTAGATATTTTCATCTTTCAACTTATTATTCACAAAATATCAATATCTTATTCACAAAGCAATCTATTGCTTAGTCTTGTCTCTATTCATGATCTTATTCATTCATTCATAATTTTTACAAGCGAAAAGATATTTCTTTAAGGAATACAATCACCTGAAATTTTATAATCAATCCAAGCTATTTCAAGTCTCAATTCGCTTAAAATATTTCTTAAACAACATACAAGTGTAATCTCTTTAAAAGATCACTTCACAAAATAACATTTTACTTTTCTTCACCACAAGTTATATTCTCAAAATTTCATTTCTTTTTGTACTTCAAAAATATACAAGAAAACTATCTCTTAATATTTCTACTTCTCATTATATTGATACTAAGATTTTATTTCAATTCGAATGACCATTCATGATTAAAAAAATCAAAGCTAATAATCAAAAGTGTGGCCGGGTTTTGAACCCATGACTTGCGGCAACTCACAGCCGGCACCCAGATCCCGAACCCACTAGCCACTTAGACTTAGTCCATGTGGACTTTGTGTCATATTTGTATGCCGAAATATATTTCAATTAATTTTCAGTTTCGGTATTTTAAAAAAAAGGAACAAAAGTGAATGTAACTATCAAGTTTCGAACCTAGGATCTCTTTCAACAATGCTCTATATTGCACTGACTAACCAGTAAGTCTAAGTTTATTTCCTGTTTAAGAGTTATAATAATATACTTTTGTTTATACAAAACTGAATTTAATTCTTTTAAACAAAACCCGTTAATCAAAATAATCCATCCTTTTAGTGTATTGAAACAAAAGGTCTCTTTTGGACTGAGATAAATATTAAAACAGTAATCAAAGTGTTCAAACTTATTTTAAGAAATATATCTTCATTTTCAGATAATTTTTTCCTTTCTTTTTTGCATCCAAGATTACACATTTTCTCAAAATCTCGAAACTAAAAATCATGTTTAGTAAAACTAGTTTATGTATTTCATCATACTAGTTAAATTTTTTTTAATAAACTTAAACATGTTACTTAATCAACCATGAGCATCACAAGAGAATTCTTTCATGCAAAACAATTTTAACATATGTCAACAAGCAATAACTAAGATTATTTTTGTCTCTTTTCTTTTTTATTTCTCAACCATCATGTTTCTAAAGTATATGTCAAAAAAAATAGTTCTTCAACAATTACTCATATATATATCACACATTTGACATAAATATATTTGCAAACATTCTAGCATGGTTCATATGATTAACTCTTTGGTTGAATTCTCCTTTTTAATTTAGCATGGTAACAATTGTTCACTAAGTCTCAACAAGAGCATCGCATATTATGCTAGCATGGATTTAATCTACAAATATCATATTCAACTTTATACTACTCATTAAACTATTTAGCATGCAAATTTCTATTTTAGAAAGGAAGAGATCACCCACCTTAATTGAAGAATGAAAACTACTAATGAAAAAGACTCATTCTAGCTCCTAGCTCCACAAGAGCTTCCTTGCTCCTAGCAAAACTTCTCCTCCTAGCAAGAGCTCTTTCTCCTAGAAATGGCTTCTCCAAGCACAAGAACTCTCTTACTCTCTTTCTTTTCTCTTCTTTTGATTTTGTTATTGTTTTTGGTGCAAAAAGAGAATGAGAAATGGGGGTTCTATTTATAGGATTTTGTTAGGGTCTAATATGCAAAATTCTACACCTAATAACTCTTTCTTTTAAATTTCTCAACCCTTCATTTTCTTAACTCCTAAACTCCTAACCCTTCACCTTTCCAACCTTTCAAAAGCTTAACTCCCATAACCTCCAAACTTTCCCTCTCCCCCACTTAGTCCAAAACCGGCCTATCCTATGCATGAATCCGGCCAATAAGTGTGCATACATGCACATACAAATATGAATATATTTCTATAACTCTAAATGTGTACTAAAAGTTGTAACTTGTCATGTATTAGTCCAAGCTCAACTTAATTTGTGATTTTACTAGTGGGCTTGATTTATGGGCTCTTATTTTAATTAACTCGTTTAATTATCCTAGTGGGCTTTTCTTTAATCAACTAATTAACTTGTCTATTGGGCTAGATTTTATTTTGGGTTCATGGGTTAAAAGAAGGCTAATTAAAAACTTATGCATGAAAAAAGTTTGTAAATGAGAGTAATAATATGAGATTAAAAATTTTCACGTGCATCATACGTGCAAAAATGAAAAAAATGCATTTTTAATTCAAATAAAAATGTGGGGTGTTACAACACCCCCTCTTTAGAATAGTTCCGTCCCCGGAACTACACTTAGGAGCGAGAAAAATACAAAGAAGAAAAAGGAAAGTTTACAAAGATTTCAGTGGAAGAGTTCAGGGTGATTTTTCATCATCTTTTCCTCTGATTCCCAAGTGGCCTCCTTAACAAACTGGTTCCTCCAAATGACTTTGACAATAGGTATTGTCTTGTTTCTCAAGACCTTTTCTCGACGATCCATGATCTCAATAGGACGTTCAGCATAGCTCAAATCCAATTGTAAACCTTCTGCACTTCTGGCAAATGATTACTCGGATCTGGGACATAACCTCGTAGCATGGACACATGAAAGACATTGTGTACTTGGGCCAACCCTTCCGGTAGCCCTAACCAATAGGCTGTCTTTCCAATTCTCTTCAATATCTTGTCGGGTCCAATGTATCTCGGGGCTAATTTTCTTCCCCTTTCGAACCGAATCATCGCTTTAGTCGGAGACACCTTCGCAAAGACATAGTCATATTCATCAAACTCTAGATCCCTCCTTCTGTTGTCAGCGTAACTCTTTTGCATTCTCTATGCGTCAACCAACCTCTTTCTGATCAGCTCGATCTTTTCTAAGGTTTACTGCACAATCTCTGGTCCATACAGCTGCCGCTCTCCCACTTCATACCAACAAACCGGTGTCCTATATTTCCTTCTATATAGAGCTTCATATGGTGCCATCCCGATGCTTGCCTGAAAGCTGCTGTTATAGACAAATTTCACAAGAGCTAAATGGCTCTCCCAGCTGCCACCGAAATCCAACACACAACACCTCAACATATCTTCCAACACTCTACTGACTCTCTCAGTCTGCCCATCAGTTTGAGGGTGAAAGGCGGTACTAAAATCGGTCTTTGTCCCCAAAGCTGCTTGAAGACTTCTCCATTGACCAAGTAAGTTTCATTGTCAAAAAGTGAGCTGATTTGGTGAGTCAGTCCACTATTACCCAAATTGTATCATTGCCTTTGGAACTCTTGGGTAAGCCTGTGATGAAATCCATGCTGATACAGTCCCATTTCCACTCTGGGATGGGTAATGGCTGCAACAAACCACCGGGCTTCTGATTCTCTGCCTTGACCTGTTGACAAACTGCACACTTGGCAACAAACTCGGCTACATCTCGTTTCATCCCTGGCCACCAGAAGTATAGCTTTATATCCTTGTACATCTTGGTACTCCCTGGATGTACTGATAACAAAGTAGCATGTGCCTCCTGAAGAATGCATTCTTTCAGTTCTGCTAGATCTGGCACACACAGTCGCTCGCCATACCACAACACTGCATCATTCACCTGGAACTCTGACAATCTGCCAAAACCAACCTACTCTATCATCTTCTGAATCTCTGGATCTGCCTTCTGACCGTCAATAATTCTGTCTTTCAAGGTAGGTCAAATCCTCAGCTGGGCTAAGGAAGCTTCCACACCATGTAAGACCACTTCAATTCCTGCTCGATCAAGCTCCTCGGCCAATGCCTTCTGAGTTGTGATCAGCTGGGACAAACTGCACTTTCTGCTGAGCGCATCTGCCACAACATTTGCCTTGCCTAGACGGTATTTGATCTCAGGTCAGATATCTTCCAACACTTCTAACCATCTCCTTTGCCTCAGATTTAGGTTTCTCTATTGATAGATATATTTCAGACTTTTGTGATCTATGTACATGTTGACCTTCTCACCGTACATGTAATGCCTCCATTGCTTCAAAGCAAAGATGATTGCTGCCAGCTCCAAATCATGAGTTGGATAATTCTTTTCATGTGGTCTCAGCTGCCTAGACCCATAAGCAATTACCTTCCCTTCCTACATCAGCACATAGCCCAATCCGCGATAGGAAGCATTGTTGTAGATATCATAGTCGACTCCTGTTCTTAACAATGCCAAAATGGGAGCTATAGTCAACATTTCCTTTAACTCTTGGAAACTAGCTTCACACTGCTCCGACCATTTGAAATTCACATTCTTCTTTGTGAGCCCTATGAGCAGCACAACCATCTGAGCGTAACCTTAAATGAACCTTCTGTACTATCCAGTCAAGCCCAGAAAGCTCCTGATCTCTTTCACTATGGTCGGTCTTGGCTAATCTTTCACAGCTTCAATCTTCTGCGGGTCGGTAGACACTCCCTCTTTAGAAAGGATGTGACCCAGGAAGGCGACTTCGGTTTTCCAGAAGTCACATTTGGATAATTTCGCACAGAGCTAATGCTCCTGTAGCTTCCTCAGAATCTCTGCTAAGTGCTCGGCATGCTCCTCCTCTGTCTTGTAATAGACCAATATGTCGTCGATAAATACCACGACAAAAGAATCGATGAAAGGCCACAAAACTCTGTTCATCATGTCCATGAAAATAGCTGATGCATTTGTGACTCCAAATGGCATGACTAGAAACTCGTAGTGACCATGCCTGGTTCAGAAGCCATCTCGTGCAATCTTCTTCTTCCACTCAGACTTGGTGATATCCTGACCGTAAGTCTATCTTGGAGAATACAGCTGCTCCTTGTAGAAGGTCGAACAAGTCATCGATTCGAGGAATTGGGTACTTGTTCTGTACAGTAACCTTGTTCAACTCTCTATAGTCAATACACATCCTTATTGATCCATACTTCTTCTTCACCAAAAGAACTGGGGCTCCCTACAGTGATGCACTTGGCCTGATGAATCCTTTGCTCAACAATTCTTCGATTGGCTTCTTGATCTCATCTTGTTCAACTGGTGCCAGTCTGTATGGTGCCTTGGAAATAGGTGCACTTCCTGGCTGAATAGTGATGCTGAACTCTACATCTCGGTGAGGGAGAAGCCCTGGTAGATCATCAAGAAACACAGCTGGAAAATCTCGAACAACTGGGATTAGCTTCACTTCTTACGGAACCTTCTGCTCTAACAAAGCTGCCACCAACTGTTTACATTTCCTTTTACCTTGGAATGTAACTGCTGGTCCTCCTGGAGCCTTCACCATAACTTCCATGCTCTTGCATTCAATGGTGGCACTGTAAAATGACATCCACTCTATGCAATAATGATGTCGACTCCCAGAACTGCAATTCAATGAGGTCGATGCCAAAGATCCTGCCTCGGATTTCAAGATCACACCCTTCATAGTATCAATCAGTAGTCAAGTTTTTTCCTGACGGAGTAGCCACAGATAGAACCTTGCCAGGAAAAATTTTAGGGTTGACTCCCAATCTTTTTGCAAATGAGGGTGACACAAAAGTGTGCGATGATCCCGTATCAAATAACACCAATGCTTTTATTCCATTTATAAGAACGTCTCCTATTACATATGAGTGCTCTCATTACATAACATTTTATTACACAGATGAAAAAAGTAACAAATCAACTAGGCTTCATCCTTCATACTAGTGATCACATTGTCTACATCATCTACATCTGCTTCTGTCAAGGCGAATACTCATCCCTGCCTGAACTGCTTTTGCCTAGGATTTGACTGCTGCCAACTTGGTCCTCCTCATTGAAGCTGGGGGCAATCAGACTTGAAGTGGCCCTCCCTGCCACACATAAAGCAAGTCCTCAATGACTGCGGTTTGGTGCACCCAGTAGATAGGTGGCCTGACTCTCCACATCTGTAGCAAGTGGGTACCCTTTCTGCTACTGCAACAGCATTGGCTCCAGTTGGTTTGAAGCGTTGTGCTCGGGGCTGACTTCTGAAGTTGCTTGGCACTGCAGGCCTCTTGCCCGTACTCCAATTGTTCCGCTTGACTTGCACAGCATGGAACTGGTTCATGTCAGACTCAGTTGTAGCGGCTCTTCTGACTAGCTTCTCAAACCTCCGAATGCCCAAAGGTATCATCCTGGATCTCAGATTTGGCCACAGCCCTTGCTCAAATTTGTGCACTTTCTTGGCTTCATCTTGTACCATTTCAGGTGCATATCTGGAGAGCTAATTGAACTTGTCTCGTACTCCCGCACTGTTATATTGCCCTGTTGTAAGCTAAAAAATTCCATGGCCTTCTTTTCTTGGACGTCCAGTAGAAAATAATGACTCCTGAATTCTTCAAGGAATTCTTCCCATGAGTGTTGCACGTTGCCCAAATTTCTCTTCAATGATTGCCACCAAACACTTGCATTCTTCTCTAGTTGAATGGTAGCCAATTTCACCTTGCTTGCCTCCGGGGATTCCAGTACCTCGAAGACTGTCTCGATTTGCCTAATCCAGTCATCAGCAACATCTGGATTAGTCTGACCCTCAAATACTGGTGGCTTCATTCTTTTGAACAACTCGACCAGCTTGATTGCTTTGGGTACATGCATAACTGGCCCTGGTCCTCTGTTCTCGGGAATATTAGCAGCGAGAGCATTTAAGGTCTGGTATACACGAGCTAGTCTGTTTCCAAGTCTAGCCCATTCTAAACGCTATACCCTTCGTCGTTTCCGATTCTTCGTGCCATTTCTGAGTCATAAAATTCACCATTAATCATCATAAATAACACAAACAACAAAATTTATTCATTCCAAAATTTAAACTCTTTACATTCAGAAAGAAAAATTTTGTTCCACACATCCATTACAGAAAATATTCGAGATTCTACGGTTTCTCTTGGCTTCTCTGAGCTCTTCCCGTAGTTCTCGGATTTCCTTTTACATATCTTCAATTTTTTTGTTGTTGCTCTTCCTTTTCCCAGTGAGTGATGTGGTCCAACTTGGCGAAGTGTCGATCATTCACAAGTCGGACCTTCTCAAGCTCGCACACTTAAAATTTCAGCTCCCGGATGTGCTCCTTGTCTTGTTCCCATTGTAACTCCAAGTGGTTAACTCTCCACTTTTGAGTGTCCAATTCCCGTCGAAGAGAAGTAACAATTTCATTTGGGTTATCTGGAACAAGTTCTTCTTCTGGGGAGTCTTCGGGAAGATCAGGCGGAGGTGGAGTAATCTCCCTGGACTCAGGAAATTCTTCTTCTTCTATCTCAAATGGTTCTTCTTCTTCCTCCTCTTCGGGTTCTTCTTCTGGGTCCTCTTCTTCTTTTTCCATTGTTTCTTCCTCTTCATCCTCGAAGTGGACAAACCAAGGAGCCTCATTCTGGGGATCATGCTGATTGGCCATCTTATAGGGAAAATGAGAAAAAATGTCATCTCATAGAGCAATGCAAACATAAGTTTAAATCTCTATAAGTTGAAACTCACACTTTAGCGTCCACTCTAGGGTGTCGTTCCTTATAAATTTGTATTACTCGTGAAGCTTGCCCTGATACCATCTGTAATGCCCTGAATTCCAAATAAGACCGAATTTGAGATTTCACAGGATCTTTACTTCACTTCGTACAATTGTACAAGGAAATTAAAACTTTTCAATAATACATCGGATTTCATTTACATCTTACTTACACAGCGGAAGAATAAAAGATTACAACATAGAAAACAAAAATACAACTTGTACAACTTTATCAAATAAGTCATCAATTGCATCATAATATCTTTATTCCTTCATAGTCCATTACATGCATATTGAGTTGTGGGCACGTCAGTCACTTACAACTGACGAAAATGTTATACTCGGCTATCCTCTCTATGCCGTATATATAACGATCTCATACTTTAACAAATCACAAAAATTGAATGAACAATAAAGTGTTAAATCGTGACTACGGTAAACATGTAAGTGTATGCGATGCCTTAATGCCTAATACACACATTTTATACTAGGATGATACTAATGCACACTTGTTCGGATTCTTTGCATCCCATACTACATAAGTTTGAGGGCAAGCGCCTACGTACTCCATAATAAAGGGCTCGATCCCTCGCCTTGAAAACTACCCAGTAATGAAGCAAGATTTAGATCATTCCACGAATATGGACCCCAGCCACGAAGATCCACCGCCGACTGTTATAACCGATCCCTCATCATGCGAATCAGCCTGCAAGTGCACTTCTAGCCCGGTATATGTATATACATAAGAGTATGACAAACCCTTCGTCCGACTACGCTAAGTCTCGAATAAGGCCCATCTTCTACAGAGCAACCACCGTCACGGAGATCTACCGCCGACTGAGTCTATAGCCACGGAGATCCACCGCCGACTATATAGAAGCAACCCACTTACATTTGCCCAGGTTCACTACATCTTCACTTATGTGCCTAATTGTTTAGTTCAAGACTTGAATAAATTTCCAAAACCTAGAATTAACTTTACCTCCTGCCGGACTTAATCAACATTTATCGAGATAGCTCCATGGCCATATCTGAAAATCACATCTCCAAAATCTTATTTCAATAGTGCCGGTACCCGAGGTCTTACTAACTTTAAATCACAATTTCTCATGTACAAGAATGATGGGTACACATACCCTTTAGTAAACAAGTCTTAAATCTAGATATTTTTATCTTTCAACTTATTCACAAAATATCAATATCTTATTCACAATGCAATCTTTTGCTTTGTCTTGTCTCTATTCATGATCTTATTCATCCATTCATAATTTTTACAAGCAAAAAGATATTTCTTTAAGGAATACAATCACATGAAATTTTATAATCAATCCAAGCTATTTCAAGTCTCAATTCACTTAAATATTTCTTAAACAACATACAAGTGTAATCCCTTTAAAAGATCACTTCACAAAATAATATTTTACTTTTCTTCACCACAAGTTATACTCTCAAAATTTCATTTCTTTTTGTACTTCAAAAATATACAAGAAAACTATCTCTTAATATTTCCACTTCTTATTATATTGATACTAAGATTTTATTTCAATTCGAATGACCATTCATGATTAAAAAAATCAAAACAAATAATCAAAAGTGAGGTCGGGTTTTGAACCCATGACCTGCGGCAACTCACAGCCGGCACCCAGATCCCGAACCCACTGCACTTAGTCCATGTGGACTTATTGTCATATTTGTGTGCCGAAATATATTTGAATCAAGTTTCAGTTTCGGTATTTTAAAAAAAGGAACAAAAGTGAATGTAACTATCAAGTTTCGAACCTAGGATCTCTTTCAACAATGCTCTATATTGCACTGACTAACCAGTAAGTCTAAGTGTATTTCCTGTTTAAGAGTTATAATAATATACTTTTGTTTATACAAAACTGAATTTAATTCTTTTAAACAAAACTCGTTAATCAAAATAATCCATCCTTTTAGTGTATTGAAACAAAAATTCTCTTTTGGACTGAGATAAATATTAAAATAGTAATCAAAGTGTTTAAACTTATTTTAAGAAATATATCTTCATTTTCAAATAATTTTTTCCTTTCTTTTTTGCATCCAAGATTACACCTTTTCTCAAAATCTCGAAACTAAAAATCATGTTTAGTAAAACTAGTTTATGTATTTCATCATACAAGTTAAATTTTGTAATAAACTTATACATGTTACTTAATCAACCATCAGCATCACAAGAGAATTCTTTCATGCAAAACAATTTTAACATATGTCGACAAGCAATGACTAAGATTATTTTTTTTTCTATTCTTTTTCTTTCTGAACCATCATGTTTCTAAAGTATATGTCAAAAAAAATCATTCTTTAACAATTACTCATATATATATCACACATTTGACATACATATATTTGCGAACATTCTAGCTTGGTTCATATAATTAACTCTTTGGTTGAATTCTCCTTTTTAATTTAGCATGGTAACAATTGTTCACTAAGTCTCAACAAGAGCATTGCATATTATGCTAGCATGGATTTTATCTACAAATATCATATTCAACTTTATACTACTCATTAAACTATTTAGCATGCAAATTTCTATTTTCGAAAGGAAGAGATCACCCACCTTAATTGAAGAATGAAAACTACTAATGAAAAAGACTCATTCTAGCTCCTAGCTCCACAAGAGCTTCCTTGCTCCTAGCAAAACTTCTCCTCCTAGCAAGAGCTCTTTCTCCTAGAAATGGCTTCTCCAAGCACAAGAACTCTCTTACTCTCTTTCTTTTCTCTTCTTTTGATTTTGTTATTGTTTTTGGTGCAAAAAGAGAATGAGAAATGGGGGTTCTATTTATAGGATTTTGTTAGGGTCTAATATGCAAAATTCTACACCTAATAACTCTTTCTTTTAAATTTCTCAACCCTTCATTTTCTTAACTCCTAAACTCCTAACCCTTCACCTTTCCAACCTTTCAAAAGCTTAACTCCCATAACCTCCAAACTTTCCCTCTCCCCCACTTAGTCCAAAACCGGCCTATCCTATGCATGAATCCGGCCAATAAGTGTGCATACATGCACATACAAATATGAATATATTTCTATAACTCTAAATGTGTACTAAAAGTTGTAACTTGTCATGTATTAGTCCAAGCTCAACTTAATTTGTGATTTTACTAGTGGGCTTGATTCATGGGCTCTTATTTTAATTAACTAGTTTAATTATCCTAGTGGGCTTTTCTTTAATCAACTAATTAACTTGTTTATTGGGCTAGATTTCATTTTTGGGTCCATGGGTTAAAAGAAGGCTAATTAAAAACGTATGCATGCTAAAAGTTTGTAAATGAGAGTAATAAAATGAGAATAAAAATTTGCACGTGCATCATACGTGCAAAAATCAAAAAATGCATTTTTAATTCAAATAAAAATGTGGGGTGTTACACCACCACCTGATTGGGTTTATAGTCCCGGAATCCACAGGCCGACTATATAGAAATGCCCCACTGACGTTTTCCCATGTTTTATCACATCTTCTTTTCTAGTGCCTATCCTTATAGTAATTATGACCTAGAGCTAGCTTACTCACTGGACTTAAAACAAAAAACTGAGAATGTTACATCACACTGCTACTTCTCAAAGAGAATGTTAACCCATACTGGCTACTTCTCAAACTTTTATAATCACAAATTTGTACTCTGGGTCTCGCTCAGCCTCTACAATCCACACATTCCAACATATTCACAATATTTCCACGTTATCCATAACCTCCTTTATAATCAATTACAAATTTCATTCATTCATATATTCAATTCATCTCTTATTCATTCCATCCAATTAGTCATCTTCAAATAACTAGATAAAATCTTCCAAACTATTAAAATAGGACTTCAAAAGCCTCAATTAAATGAACATCATCTCGGTTCTAATATCTCAATCTGAATTATTAAATATGTACTAAAATTGTTAATTCAAATATGGAGTTTGATCCAAAACATTTGTACCAATTTTCATCAAATCTTAACTCTCCAATATACTAATATCTTTAAAATCATCTCTATTCAAATCCTTCAAATCCAATCACCAAATATGTGTTCAACCCCTTATCTAAGTGGGACAATTAACCCAAAATGTTTGTACAAATTATCATCAAAATATTTTCCCAGATATCAATTTATATTTCCAATATACTCAAAAACTGTAAATACTTTCAAATCCGAGCTCACCAAGACTTAAACCTACAATCTCAAAGATCCTAAGCCACATGCACAAACCAATAATCCAAGACAATTTCCTTATCAACTTCGATTCAAGGTAACAGCATCTATATATAAACCATTATTTGAATGTTCAACTTGAGACATCATCCCAATAGTATTGTAAAAATAATATAAATTTCAGTACTCCAAAAATTGATCTCTTAGTTTCATAGGAAACATAAATGAATCTACTACAAATTTGTAGATAGATCGTCTAAATTCATTCTCAATTACTTCATCTAAATTCATTTGCAAAACAATAGGTTCAAAATCTGAAACTGCCGCTCAAGATACTTGTAAAAATCCTTTAAAATTATATACTTCATAAAAATTGTGTTCTTTAGATCAAATTAAAAGTATACAAGTATACTATAACTTTGTAGTTATAAGTTTCTCCAAAATATTGTGTCTATAACCATGAATTCTTCGAAATCTACGGTCGGGTCAAAATGTTATACAGGCTTCCATTTGTTCAATCTTGTAAAATTCATTGTAAATTCAATTCTTCATGAAAAATTGATTTCTTAGACTCTAAAGAAAGTTTAACGAGTCTACTAAAATTTTTTAGTTGTGACCTTCCTCAAAATACTCATCTAAGAAGCCGAAATGATCGAAATCCGAAATGTATACCAATTTTCAGCAACTAGCCAAACGCAAAAAAGTCCTAAGTTTGGACTTTATTAAAATAGTAAATGAAATCCAAATATTATGAAATTTTAAGGAGATGTTCTTTACATATACTAGATTCTCCTATAAAAAAAAATTCTCTTGATTCCGTCTTCTTTAATATATATGATTTTCTAAATTGCAACTAAAACTTAAAACCGAAATTTAAAAATGTCCCAAAATCAATCATATCATAATTTCACATATTTAATCAACAACACGTAATCTAAACATGAATACTCAATTTATATAGGCTATCATGCATCTAACAATTCACACATAAAAAACGAACTTCAGAATCCCTCTCCAACACGACTTCTGGCAAGACCACGTAGCTAATTCCGACCCTAGTCTCGAATCCCTCGAAGCACCCTTCTCTAAGGAAGAGGTCTGGAAAGCGATCCAACAACTTGGAAAAGTCAAAGCTCTAGGTCCAGATGGTTTCCTGATAATGTTCTATCAGATTTTCTGGGAGGAAATCAAAGGCGACTTGCTGAAGGTGTTCGCAAATTTCCATGATCATAAACTCAAACTTGGGAGATTCAACTACGCGGAGGTTGTGTTGATTCCCAAAAAGGAGGATTCTCGACGAGTTGGAGACTTCCGCCTAATTAGCCTCCTTAACTGCTGTGTAAAGATCATTACCAAGACTCTCGCTAACAGACTAGGAAAGGTCATGGATGGTTTCATTAGTCACGACTAGACAGGATTCATCAAAGGACGTTGTATGCAGGACAGTATAGCAACGGCCGAAGAGACTATCCAACAATGCCACACCTCAAACTCTAAGAGCCACCTCCTAAAACTAGATTTTGAGAAAGCCTATAACTCTGTTGAATGGGACTGTCTCTTGGAAGCACTTGCTGGAAGAGGTTTTAGGGACAGATGGATCAGATGGATTCATGCCTGCCTTACCACCAGCAAAACGGCGATTTTGGTAAATAGGGTATCAGGCCACCCTTTCTTTTGCAAACGGGGGCTCAGACAGGGCGATCCGCTCTCACCCCTTCTCTTTACCATGGTGGCAAACGTGCTTAAATCCATGATGGCTAAGTGCAGTACAGCAGATTGGATCATACCAGTGGCGAAGGGAACCAATCGCCAAGGTTGCTCTATACTCCAATACGTAGATGATACTCTTCTATTTGGCAATGGCAACCTAGGGGAAACTACCATATTCAAAGGGATTCTATATTGCTTTGAAGCCTAGTCTGGCCTCAGGGTTAACTTCCACAAGAGTGCTTTCACCCCCATTGCCCTAACCCCGACAGAGGCTCTTGAACATGCCACAGTCCTCAATTGCTCCACAGAGAGCTTCCCCATTCAATATCTTGGATTGCCACTTAGACTTGGGAAGCTTAAAAAGGCGGATTGGATGCCCATTATTGACAGGGTTGAGCAACGGCTAGCAGGCTGGAAAGGCAAAGCCCTATCCTTGGGAGGGAGGGTCACACTTATTAACGCGGTACTCTCAAACCTCCCTACCTATTATCTCTCCTTCTTTGAAATGCCGTGATGGGTAATCCAAAGAACTGATCGGACTTTGAAACGCTTCTTATGGAAAGGGGCTGACCCAGACCGAGGAGGTTATCACCTCATTAGATGGGAGAAGGCATGTATGAAAAAGATACATGGAGGCCTAGGTATAATTGACCTGCGAGATATGAATCTGGCGCTTCTGGGTAAATGGTGGTGGAAAGTGTTCCACCCTAATGGAGAAGGGTGATAGAAATTTGTCCAGAGATATATGCATGGGAATGGGACGAGAAATCTGGGCTTCAGGATAGGCCATCGGGTCTCCTGGTTCTGGAAAGGCATTACTAAGGCATACGAACCCTTCACTAGCTGTGTCAAGTCATTTATTGGTAACGAAAGACTCACCAGGTTTTGGTGGGATAAGTGGTGTGCTGATCACACGCTCAGAACCCTGTTCCCCGACCTATACGAGCAGGCGTCATAACCACACTGCACGGTGGTCGTAGCTTGGAAAAGAGGCACCTGGAATCCACCTTTCAAACATCCGCTTGAGATAGGCTCCCACCTCAGACTTACAGGACTTCAGGCCTACATCTCCAACACTAGAATTGGCTGCTCCCAGGGTCCCGATAAAAAACTCTGGGGATTGGAAAAGAACGGCAAGTTCACGGTTCGCTCCTTGTACAAGAGCATCCATTTTAGGGGGTGTTCCCCAAAGTGGGCTACCGTCATCTGGAGGATGAAAGCTCCACTTAAAATCAAAGCCTTCTTATGGTGGTACTAAATGATGTGATCCTGACTAGAGAAAACCTTGCTAAGCGACAACCGAGTGTGGATTCTCAATGCGAAATCTGCCACGCCGCCCTCGAGACTGGAGACCATCTTTTTCTTCAGTGTCCTAGGAGTAAAGCGGTACTCGTAGAGGTACTCAGCGCCCTAGGGGCTACTCAATATCCTAGCACTTACGAGGACCTATGGGTAGGTCCAATGTTCGCAACGGAGATGGGGGGCATGAGAGAAGCGTGGTATTTAGCTATCGCCGTAATGACCTGGGTTTTATGGCTAGACAGAAATAATCTTTACTTTCGTAGAATTTGCAACAATATTTCTGGCAATTTGACTCACATTAAGCATTTTATTTCATTTTGGGCTAATGTGGCAGCAGCAGGTCCCAGGGGAAGGACTGCGAGTGTTTTCCAGATAGAGGAGTTTGATGATGAGAAGATCGAGATCGGGCTGACGATCGATTGACCGCCAACACAGCACGGCCTACTACTATGTTCATTGATACCCACCACCCCAGGGTTTGTTGGGGGGATCTGATGTATTGCCTTGTTGTTTCGCTTTGTTTTATTTTTTCCCACCCCCCATGTTCGGGGTGGAGGTTATGTACTTTTTTCTGTTGTAGGATTTTGTAGTAGGCTAAGTATTCTGAGTATGTTTTATTAATCTCTTATTAATGAAACAGGGTGGCCAGATTCCACCTTTTTCTTCAAAAAAAAAAAATAATAATTCACACATATACATTCTACAATCTAGTATTCTACTAATAAAATTATATTAGAAAGTTGGAGAAACACCTACTTCAAAAGACCTCCTAGTAGTTGAACCCCTTAGCAAAATGCTCCAAGAGACTCCACAAATACAACCGAAAAGCCTTTATGCCAACCCCGAAAGCCAAAAAAAAAAAAAAGGCAAGTTCCCCTCTATTGAGTCTTTCTTTTATTTGATTTATTTTTTGTGTTCATTTGGGGTAAGGATATGGGGTATTTATATGGGAATTTGGGAGTAGTTTTAGAAACTAACCACTCACTAACCCACTCACACACTCACACACCCACTCACTCACACCACTCACAAACCCACTCACCCTCATTCTTTCCTATATGCAGCCATTTTTTAAAGAGTGCACATTGCACGTGTGCACGTGTTTTGTACACTTTTCATTTTATTTTCACTTTTATTATTTTATCCCATTTTTTAAATTCTTACTTTTAATAAATACTCATATTAAATTTAGCATAATTAGCCTAGTGAAATTTTTAGTGCACAACTTTGTAATAAAATAGCATATTTTGCACGTGCATAAAAAGAAACACGTGTAAAGCACGGGCTAATAAATATTCATATACAAGATAAATATGAGAAAACGGAAAATGTTTATAATAATTGAAATAAAAAAATATGTAAAATACTTTATTAATCCTACATATGTATACAGCAATATAATCAACGCATGCAAAGAAAACACATGCACCGCACGTGTAAAAATATATTTGAGTAAAAATAGGAGAAAAATAAATTTCAATTTACGAAATGAATTCGAACAAGTTATAAAATAAATCATTGAACATGTTGAAAATTTTATAATATTACACGTAACGGTAAAGTATACGTAATCGACACGTGTATTGAAAGTACGTGCAATGCATGTAAAAACACAAAAATTCAAATAAATGTTTAAGTTGGCTCAGAATAGGATAAAAATGAATTTTGAGAAGGCGAAAAATGTATAAATAATTGAAATGCTGAATTACTTAGGACATTTATATTAAAATACATTACGGATATTACTTGTAACAATACAAAATACATATACGTAACACCCGTGGGCAAAATTGTCATAACTCAAATTTGCAGGATCTTACAATATACCTCTCATTGACTACTATAGTTAAAACTTACACTACCCCGGAAACACAAAAAAGAAAAACAATTTGCCCAAATTCACGAAGGTGGCAGAAAAGATGTTGAACGCGCATTCGGGGTTTTGCATTTAGGATTTGCGATAGTAAAAGGTCTAGCAAGATTGTGGGATGCCGACTTCCTATATTATATTATGAAAACGTGTATTATTTTACACAAACTGATTGTTGAGGATGAACAAGAAGGAATTGGTGATTATGATTACGACCAATGTTCTTCCTCTACAGCCATCATACCTTCTAGAGCTTCCCCAACTGAGCCGACAGCCCGATTGGCACGCAATGTCATTTTACATGACAGAAAAAAACATCATCTACTATGATAAGATTTGGTTGACCATATTTGGAACGAATATGGGGATGGCGATTAGAAAAGAACATGGCAAATTAATTGATTCGGAGTATGTTATATGTATAACTTTGCATTCAGCATTGCTTTTTCAATAAAAATTCGGAGCTTATGAATATTTTGTCTTCATATTGAATTAAAAAATATATGTTCATTGTTAAAAATAAGACGGATAATACAAACAATAAATGATACTCTACAGATCGTTACCCCCTATTGTAACCTCGTTTATGCATAATTTCATTTTATCTGCACATGAAATAATAACATTGATTGTCAGCTAAGGTACTTAGGTCCATACCTATTATGGGATCTTCCTCTATTCGTTCTTTTAGTTCATGGCCTTTTCATTTAATCGCAAGCTTCATTTCTGTCGCATGTATCATCCGTTCTTGCGTCTCTTTATAAAAAGTGTTAAAAAAAATTGTCTCTTCAAGCATTTCTGCAAACTCAGATGATTCAGCCATCTTTTTCCTTTTCTCTTCTCTGCTTTTTGGCCAGATGGACAGGGTAGGGGAGTAAACAAATCCACGTCAGCCAGTATATCTGAATCGCAATCAATGGTCATGGGCGAATGTTGGCTACTACCACTTTCCCCAAATTGAGAACTCGGGGCAGAGTTGAACACATGGGTTATACACAGAGAAAATTTTGGCAAATCTTTAAGTAATTCATAAAATTCTTCAAATCTGAAGGCTTTTCCGCCTGTTTGCATGTATTCCATTCTCACATCGCATATCAATCAAAATTACAACAAAACATAAGTTATAATTTATTCAAAGTCTCAAATAAAATAATATCGCATTATACAAACTTTATCAACCTCATTTGTACCACTTACAGCTCTATGAGTTACACTGGGAAACTTTGCACTAAATAAGGCGACTTCTTTTGAGATAATATGGAATCGACTAGAAAGAGAGTTTTTCGTTCGATCGGTTGGAGTGCATCATAAATTAATTGTTACTTCTGTAAGAACAACAAAGATTAGGAAATAATGTGGACAAACAAATTTGCTCCCACACAATTATTACAAAAGATAAAAGACTCAATTCAAATCCTTCTCATTTGTTAGATATTATAAAACAAGTATGACGATGTCTACAAACATATAAACTATAATAATTTAGTTAACCTAAAATAGAAATAATTAAGGGAATACAGTCACGAAAATACATGCCACTAATTGTAGAAATTTACAGTGCACCAAGTGCACTTAACTCATGTGCACGTGGTTTACCTCACATTGCTATTATTGTATATTTGTTAAATGAAATTAATTAGTATGTGCATTCCTTAAATGTTATACCGAATAATTTTTTTTAAAATGTAACATCTTAAGGAGACATTTCGTCATAGAATCAATAAGTACAATTACGAATAATATAACTCCAGAGAAGTGTATAATGAATTAACCTTCTATCAGAAAGTGTATTAAACGAATCAATGAGAATAGTCCTATCAGAGTTTAGCGATGACATTGTTCCGTAATGTAATAAGATAGAATCTCAAATTGTACATCGAACATCATTCATTCAGTTAAAACTTACTATCTATCTTTGCACTAGTATAAAAACAATATAATTAAGGGAATAGCAAACAGACAACAAACAAATATAAGAAAAGCAAAGAATATAATGTAAATTAATGCTCTTCGGTCTTCATGTATATCAACTCCAACTACAAAACAGTCAATTCGATATAGCAAAACCTTATGCTATGCAATGCTCATTTGCCATCACATTTTTAACTTCCATTTCAATCAATACAAAAATAAAAGGCTCACAAACTTCACCCGATTTGACTTACATCATCTTGATCTTAAAACAGTCAACAAAACATTTTTCTTTGATGACAAAACATCGATAAATCTCAAATCGAAAAGTTTCAAATAGAAAAGTTTTGTACAATAAGAGCAATTGTTCCAAACAAACACAGTAATTTGTGCAAATAAAAAGATATACTCCAGACTTGAGTCATCAACCTTCCAGGTATGGCTAAAAATGGGATTAAATCGGGACCGTTCGAATCGGACACGAATCTTAAAGCTCAAGGGTAAAACGGTAATTTCACCTACAAACGGGTCTGAAATGGGGACTGGGTCTTTCTTCAAAGCCCAATAACCCATAAACGGATCTGTCTTACTGGGTACGAGTCTCAACCCGTTACAAACCAGTCCAGAAGGATAAAGAAGAAGTCAGATTCATAATTATCCCTAAGAAGTGGCCTTAACCGCTTCTATCCATTCACACCGGGAAGTAGAGATATGTCCTTATCTCGAAACGGATCCCTACGGCGGCTATAAAAACCCCTTTCTCCCCACCATAAGAAGGTAATCAATTTTTTTCAGTGAAAGCTCTTTCTTAATCATTCTGATTACTGACTTGAGCGTCAGAGGGTGCATCGTCGGGATCTATCCCGGTGTATCGCACATTTTGCAGGTTTGCGACAGCAGCAAGAGACTGGTCAACAATTTGGTGAAGGTCAACAGGTTTGCCTCGTTCGTTTTCTCAAGAATCCACAAATTCTATCTATTTTCCCCACACCAGATTCAGCGGCAACAGATTGGCGCCATTTGTGGGAACCGAAAAAGCAACTCGATCTAACTTCATCAGCGAGACTAGTTTCAAGCCATGCATCCAAAAGAGAAGGGGAAGGCAGCGATCTCCAGCCGAAGAACCACTTCTCTTCCTCCTCCCCATCCTCCAACTCAAGGTGCTCCTCCTCAACAGGCCCCTCCAGGGTCTCGAGGGGCTGCCCAGGGGGCTCTCGTAGGAGTCGCCCAGAGCAACATCCTCCTCAGGACCATGTCGTTGTCCACAATCCACCAGTTGACTCTATGGCTTCTCAAAGCCCGCCCGAGCGGGATCTTCGTCAAGTGATTGTTAACCGCCAAAAGGGGGTCGACCTCCGAATTTGCCTGAATGGATGGTGAGCCCTTGGGGGAGTCCATCAACCTGAGCACCCAGGGGTCTCAAGAGTCCGGACCCCCTGCCGGCCGAGGACCAAAAGATCCCCTCCCCCGAGAAGGTGAAGAGAGTCCCCTCAGCGTCATCGGCAGAGAACTCATTCTCCAGTAAGCCAAGCCACACATGGGGACCACCAACCTAGAGAGGCACCAGTCACAAGGGCGGAGCTCCAAGATTTTCAAGAGGCCGTTCTACGGGCCCTCAACACCACTCCCAACCACGAGCAACGGACACCTAGTCCTGAACCTGCCCCAAGCCATCACCACAGCACTCCTAGTCCCCCTCCGCATGGGAAAGAGTCTAGGGGATCGGCAGGATATAACCGAAGGGAAGACTCGGTCTACCACCGTCTCCATGAGATGGAGAGGCGCCTTGGATGACTTAATAAGGAAGGGGAACAACGGGTAAGGAATTTCCACCCGAGCAGGCCCCTGTTCTCCCGAGCCATCATGGAAGCCCCGGTCCTGCAAAACTTTAAGCCCCCTAACTTTGAGTCATAAAATAGGGAGTCGGACCCCACCGACCACATCGAGAGTTTTAAAACTCTTATGATGATCCACCAAGCTTCAAATGCGCTCCTCTGCAAAACCTTCCCTGCCACGCTGAAGGAGCCTGCGAGAGAATGGTACTCTCAACTCGTCCCGGCCTCCATCTTCTCATTCGATCAGTTCGAGGCTCTTTTCCTCACGCATTTCATGAGTAGTCGCCGCACCGAGAAGAAGAGCGACTCCCTACTGTTCCTCAGTCAAAAGAAAGGTGAACGATTGAGGGACTATGTCAAGCACTTCACTGCTGAAGCCAGGTCCATCGCTTCCTTGGAACCCTCGGTCGCCACTATCGCCTTCCGGTCCAACGTCCTCGATGCTGACCTCAGAGCGTCCCTTGCCAAGAAGCCTCCTCGAAACTTCTCAGAACTCCTTCTTAGGAGTGAGAAGTACATTCGAGTGGAAGAGGCTCTCAACCCACCCTCTCTCGAGGAATCATCTTCCGGGAACAAATGGAAGAATACGAATGAAGAAGGGTCCTAGAAGCTCCAGAGGGACGACAATGGCCAACACCACCCAGCTCCTCATTTTTTGAAAGTTCACCCCCCTCAGTGCTAGTATATCAACAGTTCTTATGGAGGTAGACAAAGAAGGGCTACTCCGCGCTCCCCTAGAATGAATACCCCCGACAAGAAGAGAAACAGGGATAAGTGGTGCCGCTTTCATAGGGACCACGGCCATGACACAGATGATTATCGGGCTCTCAAAAAGGATATCGAAGAGCTCATACAGCGGGGGCACCTGGACAATTTTTTCCGAAGAGACGGGGCCAACCTTCCACCCTGAGGAGCCTACAAACGAACAGAGAGGTCCACCGAGTTCCAAGGTTCAGAACCTGGGATCGTCCTCCACCTTATCCAAGGAGGTCCAATGGGAGGAGAACCCAACTCCTCCCAAGAGGCCTTCACCCTATCATAGAAGTAGGATCTCGGTTTTCAATAAGGCCGATGCTTGTAACCCGGCCAACAGCATGTAACAATGGTTCGCCCCATCGAAGCGGCCATTTAGTTTATTTCAATAAAACTTAAACTTTTGTCTATCATTTCACTTACTTCATTTCTACTTCTCCGAGTTACTTCCACAACTCGCTAAATGGTAGGTTCGGAGTCCAGCTCGTCCTACAGGGCTGCTCCCGCAACTTACTAAGCTCAAAAGACGAGTTCGGAGTCCAACATTTGGTTCGACGTTGCCTTAGCCGCTTGTAAACAAGCAAGTGCGAGGCAGCTCACTATTCGGAATTGCTCCTACAACTCGTCAACCCTCTTAACAACAAGTTTGGAGTCCAATACTTGGTTCGATTCCGCTTTAACTACTCGCTTACAAGCGAATACGAAGTGGTTCACCATTCGGAATTGCTCCTACAACTATTTGAAACATCCCAACGGCAAGTTCGGAGTCCAACACTTGGTTCGACATTGCCTTAGCCGCTTGTAAACAAGCAAGTGCAGGGTAGCTCACAATTCGAAATTGCTCCTACAACTCGTCAACCCTCTTAACAACAAGTTCGGAGTCCAATACTTGGTTTGATTCCGCTTCAACTACTCGCTTACAAGTGAGTACAAAGTGGTTCACCATTCGGAATTTCTCCTGCAACTAGTTGAAACATCCCAACGACGAGTTCGGAGTCCAGCACTTGGTTCGACGTTGCCTTAGCCCCTTGCAAACAAGCAAGTGCAGTGCATCTTACCATTCGGAATTGCTTCCACAACTGTTGAACCACTTCTCAACGAGTTCGGAGCTAAAACTCTCCCGTAGAGTTGCTCCTCAAACTTGCCTCCCAAATGGCTCTCTCCTAGGGCCAAGTTCTTCGCTCCGCTCGCCTCCTGAGTGGACCTCTTCTAAGCGAGTTCGGAGCCTAAAACTCTCCCCTAGAGTTGCTCCTCAAACTTGTCTCCCCGACGGCTTTCTCCTAGAGCCAAGCTCTTCGCTCCGCTCGCCACCAAAGTGGACCTCTTCTCAATGAGTTCGGAGCTAAAACTCTCCCTTAGAATTGCTCCTCAAACTTGCCTCCCAAATGGCTCTCTCCTAGGGCCAAGTTCTTCGTCCTACTCGCCTCCCGAGAATTCCTCTTCTAAGCGAGTTCGGAGCCCAAAACTCTCCCCTAGAGTTGCTCCTCAAATTTGTCTCCCTGACGGCTCTCTCCTAGGGCCAAGTTCTTTGTCCTACTCGCCTCCCGAGTGGTCCTTTTCTAAGCAAGTTCAGAGCTCAAAACTCTCCCTTAGAGTTGCTCCTCAAACTTGTCTCCCGAATGGCTCTCTCCTAGGGCCAAGCTCTTCGCTCCACTCGCCTCCAAAACGGACCTCTTCTCAACGAATTCGGAGCACAACTCTCTCCTAGAGTTGCTCCTCAAACTTGTCTCCCAAATGGCTCTCTCCTAGGGCCAAGCTCTTCGCTTCGCTTGCCTCCAAAGCGGACCTCTTCTCAACGAGTTCGGAGCACAACTCTCTCATAGAGTTGCTCCTCAAACTTGTCTCCCAAATGGCTCTCTCCTAGGGCCAAGCTCTTCACTCCGCTCACCTCCAATGCGGACCTCTCATCAACGAATTCGGAGCACAACTCTCTCCTGGAGTTTCTCCTCAAACTTGTCTCCCAAATGGCTCTCTCCTAGAGCCAAGCTCTTCGCTCCGCTCGCCTCCAAAGCGGAGAGCTTAAAACTCTCCCCTAGAGTTGCTCCTCGCACTCACCTCCAATAATGGATCTTCCCACGGCTCTTACGACGATCTTCCTAGCCCATCATCTTCGCCCCTAGGAGTGGAGCTCCTCTTCGAAGATTCTGAAGACCAAAACACTCCTCAACTTCATGAAGATAAGGATGTTGTAGGCCTATTTTGACCATGAAGAAGGGTGATTCTTCAACCCATTTCTGAAGAGAACTTGTAGACCTCCGAGTTTGCTTCGAAACGAGGGGTCACACTCCCCGATCAGACCTCCGTAGCACTGGAAAAGTGGATCACAACACAGCTGCGCCGAGCGAGAAAATTGAAACAAAAGGCCCTGCTTTGTGATCCGCACCATCTGATCGTGATCAACGGTTCAGATCTCGCCACGTACTTCGGATCTACAACCCGAGCAACTTGCATTCCAAGCTGCGTATTGGAGAAAAACGACTTTCTCCTTGTGATTTGTGCCTGATCTTAATCAAACGGCTCAGATCTCGCCACGTCGACAAAAATCACATTTTCTTGTGATTTGCGCCTTCTTGCCTCGTGATTCGTGCCATGATTGTGATCAACTGTCCAAATGGAGCCACGTAGCTTGGATCTGAAATACGAGCTACTATGATACCGAGCTGCAAAATGGCAAAAAATCCTACCTCCAAATTCACATTCAAATCAAGATCGATGGCTCAGATTCGCCTAAGAACAAACAACAAGCCAATAAAGAGAAAAAGAGATTAAAGGGTCAACGGGTCAGATCCAAAATCGTTTGGACCCAAAACCCATACCACGATCCACAGCACTCTCTCTTCTTCCTCCTGAAACGGGTTCCCACCAAAAAAAAAAAAGGAAAAACCCAGCGTCATCTCCCTCGCCGAGCGCTTCGCCATGCTCGCTCCCCTTCATCGTTGAGCTCACCTTGGCTTCACCGAACCCTTAGCCACCGAGCTCCGAGGCCAAGCCCAGGCTTCGACCATCTCAACGAGCACCGTCCTCTATCAAGCCGCCGCCGACCTCGACTCCAATGTCGGGCCTCGCTGCCGAGCTCCCCCACTGCCGTGTCGAGCTCCCTCCTCCTTCGTCGAGCCCCCGACCTCGACACCACCATGTCGTCGCCAACTCATGATCAAGCTATGCCATGGCCGAGCTCTACCTTTGCCGTGCTTCGTCCTCGTCGAGCTGCTCGCCACTAAGCTCCGAACCCAACGCCTCGTCGAACCTATGCCGAGCTCTCTCTCCGAGCTCTGCCACTGTTGAGCTCCCCCCTTCGCCGAACTCCATTACGGAGCTCCATTATCTCCGAGTGCCATCTCTATCGAAGCTCCTCCCTCCGCACCGCCGAGCTCCAACATCGAGCTTGAGCTCCCCCCTCGCCAAGTCGTCGAAGAGCTCAAAGTCCACCCCCACGTCGCAAGCCCCAAGTTCGAACTCCCACACTTCCTCGCTGAACCTCGCCGAGCTCCTCATGCCGAGCTCTCTCCATTACCAACTCCAAGCTACGTCGAAGCTCGAGCTTCTCTCCCATGGCTCCGTCGAGTTCCCCCCTTTGCGAGCTCCCCTCGCCGAACCCATCAGGCCGAGCTTCACGATTGCCTTCGACGAAGCTCCAGCCGACCTCCATCTCCCATGGCTTCGTCGAGCTCTCCCCATGCCGAGCTCGACGCCTCCTCTCGAAGAGACTCCATCGCTGAGCTCTCCTTTGCCGAGCTTCACGACGAGCTTCGGTTCGTCCTTATCAAGCTCCATCGTCCCTGAGCTCCCCTTGATGAAGCTCAGAGAAAGCAGAGGACAGAGGATGGTAGAAGACGAATGAAGAAGAAAGGGAGCAGAGAAGGAGTGAAAAATAAAAAATAAATAAAATAAATAAAATAAATAAAAAATTAAAAATAAACAAAAAATTTAAAAAAGTGCCACGTGGCGGTCAACGCCAGCGTTGACCGAGCCACGTGGCGTCACAAGGTGGGTCGGCAGTGGATTCCGAGCAAAAGGGTTTCCGAGCTCGTAATTGGAGAAAAAAGCTGCCGAGCCACACGATCCGTCAGATCATCCCAAAATTCACGCCACGACATGATCGATATCCAGAAACACGCCACGTGTCCAGAAAATGCTCCGCTTTGTGATACGTGCCATCTGATCATGATCGACGTCCAGAAACGTGCCACGTAGCTCCACTTTGTGATGCGAGCCATCTGATCATGATCGACGTCCAGAAACGCGCCACGTGTCCAGGTAATATTTGATTAATTAATTTATTTATCTATTTGAATTTATAATTTAAAAAAATCCGAAAAAATATTTAAAAATAAAAAAAAATAATTAAAAAATTCTTAAAATAATTATTAATTCAGAAAATAATTTAAAAATTCTGAAAAATATAATTATTAAATTAGAATAATTAATTAATATTTTTGATAATTAATTATTTAATTCGGAAAATGAATAAAAAATTCAAAAAATTTTAGAAAAATCACCAAAAATCTAGAAAATTCTGAGGATATTTTTGGGCATTTTACAAGCCCAGAATAATACTATTACACCTCGAGCAAGATCTGAACTCCCTTAAGAATACCGATAAAATCTCGTACGCCATTAGAACAACAAAACTACTCCTTAAAGACTGTAGAACTCAGTCTTCAGGAGTGGGGGGCTCGTGATATGGCTAAAAATGTGAATAAATTGGGGCCATTCGAATCGGAAACAAATCTTAAAGCTCAGGGGTAAAACGGTAATTTCACCTACAAACGGGTCTGAAATGGGGACTGGGTCTTTCTTCAAAGCCCAATAACCCATAAACGGATCTGTCTTACTGGGTACGGGTCTCAACCCGTTATAAACTAGTCCAGAAGGATAAAGAAGAAGTCAGATTCATAATTATCCCTAAGAAGTGGTCTTAGCCGCTTCTTTCCATTCACACCGGGAAGTAGAGATATGTCCTTATCTCGAAACAGATCCATAAGGCGACTATAAAAACCCCTCTCTCCCCACCATAAGAAGGTAATCAATCTTTTTCCAGTGAAAGCTCTTTCTTAATCATTTTGATTACTGACATGAGCGTCGGAGGGTGCGTCGCCGGGATCCATCCCGGTGTATCACACATTTTGCAAGTTCGCGACAGCAGCAAGAGACTGGTCAACAATTTGGTGAAGGTCAACAGGTTTGCCTCGTTCATTTCCTCAAGAATCCACAAATTCTATCTATTGCCCACACACCAGATTCAACGGCAACACTTCCAATGGTTAAAATTGCATTGTCATGGACTGTTAATCACAAGAACAAAAGCTCTAACATATGTGCAATTCGGATTGCTATATAGACAAAAACTGAAGAAAAAAAGATTACATTACCTCCAAATACCCCTTTCCAGCTAGTTGTTAAGCTCTGTTTACCAGAAAACTGATCTAGTTTATCATTATTGTACTACTGCTATTTTCAAATAAAATGTCATTTAGATGATCATTTGTAGGGTGAATACCCCCTTCCAGCTAGTTGTTAAGCTCTGTTTACCAAAAATTTGATCTAGTTTATTAGTATTGTACTACTACTATTATTCAAATAAAATTTCATTTAGATGATCATTTGTAGGGTGAAGTAATACCTCTGCCTGAACTGCAGTAGCCTTCATAGCATGTGGATGGCGATAGGTAGCAGGCTTTTGTGTTGCTTTCGTTGTGGGCTTCGAAGATGATTGTGAGGATTTAGAATCTTGTACTGTAACATCAATACCATTAATGAACTAAACATGCCATAAGAAAATTACAAGACAAGATTAGGGGAGATGCAATAACCTTGCTTTTTCAATTCATCAATTGCTAATGTGTCGACAGACTTGATAGGTTCAGTAATATCACCAAACCTTTCAGGTGATTCTGGCTTCCAATTGGCTTGCATGACAAAATGAAGCTATACTAAATTCCTTAACGGAACAAAAATATATAAGACGAGAGAAATGAAAATAAGCAGACTTACTTGATACAATTTATCAAACATTTCCTTGAAATCCAGAGATCCATTATGGTGGAAGATCTTTATGCTGAGAATATGAATGAAAACAATTCATGTTATTCAAACTAATTGTGGGGAAACTTCTAATGAAATCAAGGTCGAAAATACACATCAATCGTCTATCTCTAGCCTTGGTTGTTGTGGCAATCATGAAATAACATCCATCAGGAGACCATTCGCCTGTCATAGAACATTTTGCCCCGGTTGTTTCGAGAAATTTCTTTTCTTTATAATCCCAAAATTCCTGTGCAAATAAAATAAAATAAAATCACAAAATGCAAATAAATAAACTACAAAAATATATATTAACTTTGACTAATTATAAAATTTTGTTGCATAGATTTTCAAAGAAGGTAAAACCTGGAATTATAATAGAAACCTCTGCTTATCATATTTATAGATGAAGACACTAAGAAAAGATAATCCACGTAAGTGCAGAAAGAAGACTTAATTTTGTGATAGTACATTAAGAACAAATAGAAAGGTAATCTACTTATGAGATAAACAGTAAAACTTGCAAGCTATATAGTTCTTTTTTGTAATGTTTTTGTATTGTGAATTCTACAAGGATAACATTGTAGCTGTCAAGGAAATTATTTATAAACATCATAGCTTCATTTTGTTTAAAAATATTACAAATTAAACTCTCATTAAAGAATTTTGCTTCAAATTTAAAAGAATTATGCTGAAGCAGAGCTTCAAGATAAATTATGCAGGATAACCTTGTAGCTGTCGAGTAAATTATTTATAAACATCATAGCTTCATTTTGTTTAAAAATATTACAAATTAAACTCTCATTTAAGAATTTTGCTTCAAATTTAAAAGAACTATTCTTGACGCAGTGCTTCAAGAGAAATTATTCATATCAACATAATTGAAGAGAGACTGATAATTATGCCTACCAACATAATTGAAGAGAGACAGATCTTTCAAAAATCCCAAGGTTGCACTTGAAGGAATATTTTTGTACTTGAGAGAGGATCTCTTCGGGGATATGTATAATAGGTTTGAGAGGTTTAGGGATTTTAGGATATATATAATAGGTTATTTACACGAGTGATACACGGATTTTAAAGTTATTTATTCAATTTGTTATCCTTTCTTTTATAATGAATGGTTAAGATCGAGTTGTTGAAATCAATGACTGAAATTTGCTATTGATAGATTTTGTTGTAGCTTTTATAATAGAAATAGATAATTAACAGTTCAACGGTATAAATGTAACGCCCCAAATTTCAAAATACAGTAATTCATGGCACAAGAGGATCTTTACTTCATTTCGTACAATTTTACAAGGAATTTTGAAGAAAAAAAAAACTTTTATAACATCAAGTTCTTTTACAACAACACGGCAGAAATCAAATGCAATACAACATGATATAAATACAAGTGTAGCAACTTTAGCATTTAAATAATCATCATCATCGAATCATCTTTATATCTTCTTGCAATTTCCAAGTCCTGCATGTGAAACTGTGGGCACGTCAATTGCTTACAATCGACACAATATTATAAACGGCGATCCTCACTATGCCGTAATATAATGATTCTTAATACTTTAGTAAACACAAACTTGAATGCATCACAAAGTGTAAAAATGTGACTATCCTAAACATGTCAGTGTATGCAATAACTTAATGCCTAATGCAAATGTTTACGCTAGGATGACACTAATGCATACTTGTTCGGATTCTATGCATCCTATACTACATAGGTCCGAGGGCAAGCACCTACGTACTCCACATTATAGGTAGATCCCTCGCCATGCAACCTACTATGATGACTACTACAAGATTTAGACACTTTGCAAGTATTGGCTCTCACCCTTGGAATACTAGAGACCGATCCCTCTTCGTGGATCTAACTGTGGACCTTACGCCCATCGTTCTGGAATACTGGGGACCGTCTCACTCCGCAGGTCATCTTGGAGCCCTCATTGCACAAGTATCCCATGAGTGTCGCTCTCTTCCCAGAATACTGGAGAACGTTCCCACTCCGTGAATCATTTTGTGGCCCTTACGTCCATCGTTCCGGAATACTGGGGACCGTCTCTCTCCAAGGATCATTCTGGAGTCCATAACTCACGTTTGCACTCATTTCGTCATATCACTAACTAGTGCCTGGTCCTTAAGTTTAGGTTACGATTGTTAAGAACTATAAAGTTTAGCTTACCCACCGATCTTAAACAAAATACCGAGACAGTCAACCCATACTGGTTACTTCTCACAATTTCATAAATTTCAACTGTCGGTAATCTGGGCCTCGCTCACCCTAGAATAACAACCGTCTCAACTGAGACTACAAAGGTTACATCTAACCTCATTAAGGATAATTCATTTGTTTATTCACAATCTCTTTCTCATATTCATTTCTTCATAATCTTATAACATGAAGTAACTCCCTTCAACTTTCATTATCAATTTAATCACTTATAGCCGTGTGTGCAACTCAAATATTCTCTTTATCAAATATTAATAACTATAAAATCTCATCAAGAGAAATCTAATTGTATTTCAAATTTTTATTTTTCTTTAATCATACAAGAGTCACATTTTTAATTAAAATTTCTAGTTCTTCAACACATTATTTAATGTGAATTCCACTTCTAAATCTCACAAAATATATCAAAATATTGTGAAAATATTTTATAAAGCCCAAATAATATTTTAGAGAAATAGTAATATTTTTCCCCAAATATTATGCTCTTTAAAAACAAAAAAAAATACAAAAAAATTCAAAAGAATTTCAGCGCCTAAGAAAATTTTCCCAAATATTATACTCACGTTTGCACTCATTTTTCTCACCCTAGTGGGGCTGGCGAGGTTCGAACCCTCGACCAATGAACAACCCAAGAGGCAGAGCCTTATTCAGTGCCCAAGAGCCAGTGGGCCACTTGCGACAACTGAAAGAAAAGGCCTTCAATACCTTTTATACAGGCGCACTGTATTATTAGGAAAAATAAAATTCTGAAATAAAACTGAGCCTCTAACAAGACTCGAACCCAAGACTCGACGCTGTTCACAGCGCTTTAAACCCACGCCGAAACCCAGTATGCCCAAACACATTCTCTGTTATAATTAGGAGTAAAAATTCCTTTATTCTACCTGTCTATTTATAACTCTTCGTTAAAAATTTCAATTTCTCAATTGCTTTGTATCATTAAAATCTAATTCTTTCCAGAATATTTTCTTTCCAAAATATTGTATAATAACATATATTTAAACTTATAAAACTCTTATTTCGACAATATAATAAAAATTTTCTCCCAAATTGCATTAATGTACTCACACTACTATACTCTAATTTTGTATAAAATATTGTCCCTCTTCAAAACATCTTTATAAAATTATTTATACTAATATATACAAAATATATACATTAGTGAGACTTATTTTCATATTTCTTTACTGTAATGGAATTTTAAATCTTTTTCATACATGATGCATTATTTTGACTTCTATATGAACATTCTCATATGCATCAATTAGAAGATTTTCATTCCTACAACCCACTAAATGTTACTTTCTTTTACTCTTTTATTTCACAAGTATTTTATTCATCAAATTGAAGTGCAACAACATTTTTACAAACCAATCACATAGTTATATTAATATTTTGCAATCTACATTCATCATATCTATCAAAATTTAACAACTAAACCATATGTCAAACTAGCATGCATCATCCTACTAAAATTAGAAAGCATTCAGAAAGCACCCACCTAATTGAAGAACTTATAAATCCCTAGCAACCCAACTCCAAGAAGCTCTAATTCCCCCCACCTCGAAATCCAAGCCCAAGATAGGAAGAACCCTAGCCAAATTACTTCGGCCAGCAAGCACAGTGGACACCCATTTCATTTTTTTGTCATTTGATGGATTTGCTGTTTAAGGTCAGAGGAGGGAGGGGTTTCATATATAATGAAGGTAAATTAGTGGGTAGTTACTTTAACCATCCACTCACCCAACCCTAAACTCATTCCACTAATCCATTTTCCCTCCAAGTGTGCAACCGGCTCCCCTTTGGTGTGCACATTGCACATGTGAACGTGCACGTGCTTTGTGTACACCACTAATAATAATAATAATAATAATAATAATTAATATTATTATTATTGTTATTGTTGTTGTTATTATTATTATTATTATTATTATTATTATTATTATTATTATTATTATATATATATATATATATATATATATAGTGAATTGCAAATGGGCTCTTTGTTACAACAATTTCTTTTGTGGGTTTTAGAAATAGTTTTTGGCCCATGGGTTTTATAAAATAAATAATATTAAGTGTAATAAATAGAGTGAGAATAAAATGTACATCACTTCTTAAAAATTTTAGAATTAAAATGCACAAAAAATTTTACGTGCGATGCACGTGCAAAAATATTAAAATTAATTTGAAAGAACGAAAAACAGTCAAAATACAAAAACATGTATATTTAATATTGTTACGTAACACATGAGAGCAAAATTGTTATTTTCAATTTTGTGGGGTGTTACAATAAAAAATTCAACCCTCTAATCAAGTCACATGACCGCATGAGAGGAAGAAATTTGACGACAGTAGCGAAAAATGCACCCAAAAAAAGAATTAAGTGGAGTTATCTGTAATTTGGTAAAATTAAGGTACTTAGCAAAATTTACCTCTTTTAAAATAGAAATAGAAAACTGCAATGTTTAATTTCCCTTCAAATACTCTGTTCGCATTTTCCGCCTAACTAAGCCTTGTTATCGTAAACTTGCTTTCTTATATCCCATAGCTTTCGCTTTCTACACGATTAATGTTCCAAATACAAGATGAACCATTTTAACTCAAAGAAAAATTATATTAATATTTGTTTGATTGTAACAACTTATTTATTTGTAATCTAATGTGAAGAAACAACTACACTTTTCACATTCCACATTTTAACTTCATATCATGTGCTACAATGAAATCAACCATCTATTAATATGAGAAATGTAAGATACATGCAAAAATGCTTGTTCTACTTTTAATTACAAATTCATTAATACAACTTTATTCTCTGCATTTTTAGAAGGCCGAAATAGTACTCTTTGTAACTTTTTCATTAATTAACCGTGATGGAAAGAGAGAAGAAACAACCTAATATAAAAGTATACTCATTCATGAAAGAAAGATAATAATAATGTTTTTAAAAAGGTTTTCTCCACATCATTTACTACCAAATGTTCTAATTCCAAACAATTCACCAAAAATCGTTATTTTCATATTGCTTTGTTAAATCCATTTTAGTCACTCTCTCACTTCTTATTACTTTAACCCTAGTTATCTTCCAACTCATGTTTCCAATTTACCGTTCTATCTTCTTCATACTCTCCATCTCTCAACTTCTAAATCTTAACCCTAAGTCTAACACTAGTCCTCACAACCATCACTTCCTTCTGCCACCTTTCCTTGCCATCCTCCTCCTCCGCTCTCTCATCATCCTCCTCCACCTTTCTAATCCTTGTCTTCCTCCTCATCCTCCTTCTCACCTCTTCTCCCCTCTGTACTCTCACAAAAAATCAACAACCACCACTACTCCTCTCCTCCCCTGCCCCTCCCCGCCTGCTCCCTTCGTATCCCATCAATTAGAGTTAGGGTTGAAGTTAAGGTTAGGAGATTGAGATATATAGAAGATGTGGTTAATTTGATCATTTGACCTTCATCACCTTTATTCCTTAGAGTTAACCGAATAATCAATATATTTTATTCGTTGGTAACTGGAAGAAGTTTATTGTAGTAGCATGCCTTATATTGTGAGTAACTTATATGGAAATAGTGAGTTGCGAGTGAGTTGCGTGAAATTAAAGTATTTCATAGTGAGTAATGTGGAAGAAAAAACCTAGAAAAGAAATTTACCTAATGCACCATTGTCACTAGATTTTGATGACATTTAAGAACATAGTGGAATTTCAGTGATACGTTTAAGGGTGAATCTAAGAGCTTAATCCGTGAAGAATCTATGGAGCGATATAAATGTAGCACCCCAAATTTTCATAATAGAAATAAGAGACACAAATTCAGAATCTTTATTTCAAATGCAAACCAAACACCGTACAAATACAGGGAAATTTAAAACTATCTTACAACAGTCCATAATACAATGCACAGTGGAAATTTAAATACACTTTTATTACAACTCATTTGAAACATTCAAACTCCCGTCTTCACTTAAATCCAAGCTTTAATCCTTGTTCAAGCCACTCACTTTGCTATCCTGTAAATTTGTTAAACTGTGGGTACGTCAGTTAAATGCAACTGACACAATACTTATAAAAACAACAACTCTCCAAAGTCTTACAACCACACACTTGTTGCACAAATAAAAATAAAAATAAAAGAATCATAAATCAACAATTAATACTGAAACTGAAAGAATAAATGTGTGTTAGGAAAAACAAGCAAAGATACATAAAATAATGTTCAAGAAAACACAATGCACTCGATGCACACTAATGCATACTTATTCGGATTCTATGCATCTCATACTACATAGACTGAGGGCAAGCCCTTAGCATTCACCTCATTTATGGTCCAATCCCTTGCTATGCAATCCTATATCGGTACAGAAGTAAGATTAGATACACCACGAATAGGCCCAAGCTCCGGAATACATCACTTAACTGTACAAACGTAAACGCGCAAGCATCCTGTAAGCATCACTCTAACTCTGGAGAACCACCTTTGTGCCATACATTCTGCAAATAGACCATAGTCCCGGAATACAATCCGTTGGACTATACAAGTGTCCCGCGTGAACATAACATACATTCTACGGAATACAATCCGCTAGACTGTACAAGTGTACCGCACGAACATACCAGATCCATCTCATTTCTAGACAATTCAAAAATAGACCCCATTCCCGGAATACAATCCTCTAGACTGTACAAGTGTACCACGTGAACATACTAGAGAGACATAAAATCGCACAGTCCCAGAATACATCTGTCTGACTGTACAGAGCACATACTTACGTTACTCAAGTTCTGTCACAACTCCCAATCTAGTGTATGTCCTTTAGTTCAAACATAGGTAACCATATCCATGTAGAGCTAGCTCACTTTAACGGACTTAACTCATCAAAATTAGGAACACTAGCCCATCTGGCTAATTCCTACAACCAAATAACCACTGCTGGGACCCTAGGATATCGCTCAGCCTCTAGTGCTCACAGCTCAATGCCTCAAGCATCCATCTAGAGTTCTCACAATAACCCTAACTTTCAATCAAGAACCTCCACTTGGTTCAATCATCAAAATACTCTTTATTTACTCTTTTCTGAAAACAATATTTTTTTCCACAACACCACGATTATAAATTAAAACCTCAAACGGAATACCTCATTCCAAAAATAAAACATTCGTACATCCACAAAATCATTTCAACATTTCATGTTTCGTTTAATAAACTATCGTTGTCGTAAAAAACTTTCTTTTATGGAAACAAAATCCAATCCACTATAATCAAAACTCAATGCCTCAAGCATCCATCTAGAGTTCTCACAATAACCCTAACTTTCAATCAAGAACCTCCACTTGGAAACAAAACTCAATGGCTCAAGCATCCATCTAGAGTTCTCACAATAACCCTAACTTTCAATCAAGAACCTCCACTTGGTTCAATCATCAAAATACTCTTTATTTACTCTTTTCTGAAAACAACATTTTTTTCCACAACACCACGATTATAAATTAAAACCTCAAACGGAATACCTCATTCCAAAAATAAAACATTCGTACATCCACAAAATCATTTCAACATTTCATGTTTCATTTAATAAACCATCGTTGTCGTAAAAAACTTTCTTTTATGGAAACAAAATCCAATCCACTATAATCCTTTTAATTCAACTTTTATTCATCTTTCCATATAAAACCAACATCAATTTTCTGAAATTTAAATTAATCTAAACTAAAAACAAGCCTATTTATTTTCTGGGATTTCATTCCTAAATTTTGCAATTCTTTAGTTCCAAAATCTGAAACTTTACCTCTTTAAAAACTGGAAAAAAAAACCTTTTAGGATTCAAAGTTTTCATCTTTCAAATCTGAAATATATACCCCCTCAAAACTGAGAATTATATCCATCAAAATATAGATGTGCATACTCAAAATCACAACTCGAACATACAAAAATCTGAAACTAGATTTCCACAAAAATCTGAAACTTAGAGAATTCGAAACTTGATTTAACAATTAATAAAACTACATACTATTATAAAATTTATACACATGCATACACCCCCACACATATACTAAGGGTCTTCAACCCTAGTACACAAACCCCCACACCAAAAGAACTCCAACCCGAGCCCCTCAAAACTGGGCTGAAACCTGACACTGTGATACCATTTGTAATGCCCCGAGCCCGAATCAACTGTGCACTTGGCTACTTGTGTGTGCACACGAGCAAAACAGGTTCTAACAATGGCCCACCACAGGCTTACCTCACAAAAGGTGTCATGACTTATTGGTACCCCTTGATCTTAGGTAATCTATAATACACACTCATTTCCTAAGCTAATGGTCAATGTGGGACATTTCCCACCACCCCACCACACAAATGCACTCACGTGCTAAGAACATGAAGCCCAAGCACACCACCAGCCAGCAATCAAAATCATTTCATGGCATTTCATGGACTAAAGCCCAAATTAATCACCTTCACATTCAAGCCCATACAACACTCATATAGGCCCACTATTAATATAATTCTATATATCCTATTATTATAAATATTATATATATTCTTAAGTACGGCGTATTACATACACTGCACCTTAAGAACTGAGCGTACTCACTGAGCCTGGGACATGCAACCTGATCTAAGATCGCCTTTCCAATCGACGTGGAGTGGAGTACCCTGATTCTACTAGCGTACTACCCTTGGTCTCTCTACCAACATACTGTCCTAGCTCCATCTAAGGCATACCTCTAACCCACTCCTACCCACGATCTGTGTCGAAATTCAGCTCTGATACCATATGTAGGTTTGCACAGTGCAGGTCGAGCCCTACACTTCCAACCCTCGGCCTAGGGTTTAGCAATCGAAACCCTAACCCTAGACACTCTATACTTCATACATCAATTAGCAAAATACTCACTATTCATGCATTGTGACACCCTATAAGTTTAAATATAATATTTTGAATTAATAAAGATGAATTTATTTAATTATTTTGAATTTCTGTGAAACGGTCGTTTTGCACGTGCAAATATTTTGAAGTGTAAATTTTAAGTTTTTGAGTTGCTAAATAAATTATATTATTCATAATTAGATATATTTGAATTTTTGGGATTTTTCTGAATAAGAAAAACTACTTTTGTAAATATTTTGAAAGAAGGAGACTTTTATTGTAAAAAGTTGTTTGGAGGTAAAATTTGAATTAAAAAATTTATTTGATGCATATTGGGGCCAATTTTCCTTTGGCTTCTTCTATCCATAAGCAAGCGCAGAATAGATTTGGGGGATGAAATTTTATCCATTTGATTTGATTTGATTTGATTTAATTGCACAATTAATTAATTATGCAAATTTGGACTTCTAGGGGTTTTATTTGTAAAATATCCAAGAAACTCTAGAATCAAATTCCGACCTGTATATTTAAAGGGGGGAAGTTTTTGGTATCTCTCTTTTCTTTTGGCTTTAGTGATTTTTAGAGGCTTTGAGGAGTGGATCTATTGCTTTGAGGAGAACACTCCAACTCTCTTGTTATGTTTTATCTCATAAACATTTAGTATCATGCAAGGGATGAATTCTTGTTAGTCATGGATTGTATGTAGCATGATTGTAGTACTTGTAGAGATGGGTGTGATATGAGATTATTGATTATGAGGCATAAAGATTGAATCTTGATTGTGTATTGATCTAAAATAATTTGTCTTGGACAATGGAGTTTTCTATGCATGAAATTGTAGAAAGATATCTAATGAACCTATGTGTTATTGTTGATGTGTAGATCTTATTGTATGATGAAAAAAAAACATGATTTGAGCAATTAAAGGATGAAATTTTTGTGAAATATTCATTGTTTTAATATGAATTCATGATGAGTTGAAAACTAGAGTTATTATACACAAATACATGTCAAAAATCATCGAAAATACATGCTTGAAGTGGTGAGGCACTAGGGTTAGGGTTTCGGGGTTAAACCCTTACCCTAGGGTTGGTCGAGTTGGGGGCAGCACAGCGCCCAGGGTTGCACAGTGCAACCTGAGCACTGTGCAGACCCTAGGTTGTGTTTGGCTCTCGGGTTAGAGCTTTTGTGGCTCGATTTTGATGAGTTTTGTGAGGAGGTTTGTGTTAGGGTGTAAGAACCCTAGTATGCATATAGATGAGTATATGTATATGTTTAAATCTAGTATTTGTGTGATGTTTAATTGAATCTTTTGATCAAGTTTTGAATGTGCAAATTTCAGATTTTGTTCAAATCTAGTTTCGAATTCATATGTATTCAAGTAATGTTATGTGGGAAACAAATCTATATTTTTATAGATCAAAATTTTTATTTTTTAGGGGATATATGTTTCAGTTTTGAAGGACGGATTTTTGATTTCAAAAGGGTTTGTTTTCAGTTTCTAAAATAGGTAAATTTCATATTTTTAAAACTAAATAATCTCATATTTTACGGATGAGATCCCATATAATCAAGAGACTTGTTTCATTTTCAGTTGATTAGATTAAAGAGAAATCTATTGAGCTTTATGTATATATGGAAAGTGAGACTTAAAAGTTAAATTTAAAGGATTTTGTGGATTGGATTTTTGTTTCCAAATAAGAAAGAGTCTTTTATGGTAATGTCAGTTTATTGAATGAAATGTGAATAATGAAAGAATTTGTGGATGTACAAATATTTATTTTTGGAATGAGATATTCATGTTTGAGATTTTGATTCACAGTTGTGGTAGAAAAGTGAATATGAAAAGTATTTGAATGATCGAATCAAGTGGGATTTTTTTATTGTGATTAGGGTTATTGTGAGAACCCTCAAGGACGCTTGAGGCATTGAGTTGGGGCACTAGATACTGAGCGAACCCAAGAGTACCGGCGGTGGATATTTTTGACTGTGGAAAATTAGCCTGTGGGGCTAGTGTTCCTCGTTTGGCAAGTAAAGTCCGGTAGGGTAGAGCTAGTTCTAGGTGGCTCAGGATGTTATTATTACAAATCTAAGGATATGCACTGAATTAGGAGTTGTGACGGAACTTGGGCAACGTAAGTATGGGCTATGTTGTCAGTCAGACGAAGGTATTCCGAGACTGTGTATTTGTTGGTCTCTCTAGTATGTTCGCGCATCGAGGGTCGGCAGACCTATTCGTGGAATGTCTAGAAGTGAGACGGATTTGGTATGTTCGCGCGTTGGGGGTCGGCAAGCCCATTCGTGGAGCATACGGTATATTCGTGTGTCGAGGGTTGGTAGGCCTATTCGCGGAATGTATGGTGTATCTGCGCATTGAGGGTCGGCAGGCCTATTCGCGGGGTACACAGTAAGGAGGTGATTCTCCAGAGTTAGAGCAGTGCTTTCGGGATGCTTGCGTGTTTACACTCGTACAGCTTGTTGGGTTGCGTACCGAGGCTGGGGTCTATTCACGAAGTTGTCTAATCTTGTCTTCGTCACTGATGTAGTTTTCATGGCGAGGGAATGAACCCTAATATGTGGTGAACGCTAAGGGCTTGCCCTCAGACCTGTATAAAATGTGATGCATAGATTCCGAACAAGTGTGCATTAGTGAGCATCCTGTGCATTATGTTTTCTTGAACGTAGTTTTATGCATATTTCCTTTGTTTTTCCGACATGCACTTATTCATTTAGTGTAATTTCACTTGTTGATTTTATTAGTCTTTTATCATTGTTTTATTTTATGTTGTGTGACAAGTTTGTGACTGTGAGACATTAGAGGGTTACTATTACTATGGTATTGTGTTAGTTGCATTCAACTGACGTGCTCACTCTTCAGTTTATTTTGCAGGATTTGCATGTGAGTATATTAGCAGGGCTTGAAGTTGGAGCAATGAGAAGACTAAACTTTAATTATTCAATTGAGATGTATCAAAAGTGTTGCAATTTTTCGTTGTGCATTGTAATAAAGAACTGTTGGAAAGAAATGTTGTAACTTTCTTTGTGTTTATACTGTGTTTGGATTACATTGAAGTAAAGATTCTAGATTTGTGTCTCTTATTTCTATTATGGAAATTCAGGGCGCTACATGCATGAATCTTTCAACAATTCATTCATAAAATTTTCTTAACTAAAAACAGTGAATATTTAATAAAGATCTCACTTTTTAATCTCTTAAACATGGATCTAAACACTATACAACAAGATCTACACTTCTACATCAATATATAATTTCTTTTAATCAATTTCCAAAGATAAAAATTTGATCTTTTATGCATAATATCATCCAATCATTCAGGAATAAGTCATCATGCATTCTAGGTTAGATTTTCATGTATACCATCCACAAATCTACATCTAGCTATTAGTATCTCTACAATTTTTCTCATAAACCACATCACAACATGTTAATATAATCATAGATTCGCAAAGATCAAATCCTAGCATGCTACTACAATACTCGTGAGAAAAACAAGACAAGAGAGATGGAGGAGACATCCACCTCTTGAAGAGAATTGATACAAAGTGATAGTCTTCTTCTCCAAGTAATGGATCATCTCTCCAGGCCACCAAGAATCACCAAAAAATCAAAAAGAAAGAGGGAGGCCGAAACTTGCTGCCCTCATAATATAGGCCGGGATACAATTAGGGTTTGTCAAGGAGAATTTTGCAAATAAGTCATCATAAAACACTTCTTTACAAAATCCAATCAATTAAGTTAGGATCTCAATCAATTAGTTCCAAAATTAATTTTCCTAATCCCCCTAAATCCTCATGGTTGGCCGTCCCCCCTTATTCAACCATTTAAAAATTAAAGTCAAAATTTTGGGCTCAAATTGCTTATTTTCAAAAAAGTCCCCCTTCTTTCAAAATAATTTCAAATTTAGTTTTTCTTATTCAAAAATTTCCAAAAATAAAAACATATCATTTAAGTAAGAGAAACTAATTAATTAACACAAAATTTTAATATTTTTCTTTCATAATATTTGCACGTGTTTTGCACGTGCAAAACAGTAATTTCACAAAGCAGTCGAAATAGTCAAATAAATTAAATTAAAAATATTTAATAATTCAAAATAATACATTTAAACTTCTGAAGTGTTACAATAAAGGAGTATGAATCAAAGATAGACTGACAAAAAGAAAATAATGGAAGAGAATAAAATGTTCAAACCCGACAGGTGCAAATTATCCACTCAATCTCTGAGTGAAAAATAGATTGCAAATCTAAATTAAACGCAAAAGGCTTGCATAACACTTAAACATTGTCTAACAGAAATTATAACCGAAAATTGGACACTCATTTTCCTCAGGAGTCTTTTGGATGTCCTAAAAAATGGTGCCTTGCCTTTTGACCCTCTTATCTTTCGAAGTTATCTTGCATGGAAAAAGCTCTCCATGAAATCCAAAGGAACTTTCTACTATTTCATATAATCTTAGGCATATAAATTTTTTATTTAGGTTATTTCCATAACTCACTCACAATATGACGGTCATTCCAAAAAATTACTTTTATTACTTTTAATCACTTTAACACGGGTTAAGCATCGACCTTAGTTTAAAAAAGATTATTTTACCCACTAATTAGAATTATTCCCACCTTATAAAAAGATGAACAATTAAAATGATAAAGGGGTAAAAAAAATTATTTTACCTTGAATGCATTAGATTTAATGCAATGTTATACTATTTTTATTGGATGCTAACTAGAAATTTTTATTGGAATGTGTAACCCTGTTTTTCATTTTATGTATTTTGGAATGTATTTTTTATTTTTGTGTATTTTATATCGCTTGTATTTTTCGGAACTGTATATTGGATTATTTTCAATATATATTCTTTTTCTTTCATTTTTTAGCTCCTTGTGTCGTTTGTTCGCCGTATTGTTCGTTTTCACCATTTTGGGTTCTTTTTCTCATTTTCTTGGCCTCGTTCATTATGATTGTTTATTTTGGTGATGTGATGGAGCTTTGGTGGTGTTTTCCCGTAATTATGATTTTTAACCCCTAATGAGACTTTTAGGAGCCATAGAATTCACTATATATTGTATCCCTATTTGAAATCTACCCAATACCCATTACCCATTTGTATACCTATTACTACATACTAATACCCACAACCCAATAACCCACATTAATCCCCATATATATATATAACCCCTAATCCTCTTAACCCTAACCCTAATCTCTATTATTTCTCTCCCTCTCCAAAATCCATCCCGGCCTCCCTCCTTCAAGCATACCCGGCTGCACCCCTTCCCCCCAAACCGAGCATCCCTCTCCTCCTCTCAACCCGGCCACCATTAAACCCTACTCCACCATATACAACACCATACTTCCATCAAGCCCTACAACACCCATACTCCTTCCTAGTTGGCCGGCTATCACAAACAGCACCACCATCAGCAAAATCATCACCAAACCCTCCCCTTTGGTGTTCCTTGAAGTGGGTATCATCCACTTTGGTTCGTTGCATCAAGGAGTTGATCGTAAGGCGTTTTTGGTTCGTGGGTTGCTTGGATTCGCGCTTGGAAGGAATTTCGCTCGTGGGTTTTGTTGCTAGGACTAATTTCTTCGCGTTCATCGTCATTAAGAGGCAAGTAATTTGTACAAAATTTCATTAGGTTGATACTAGTCAAAAAGTTCACACCTAGAGTAGTTGGGTCTGGAGACGACCAAAAATTGTATTTTTATTGATGGATTTTGTCTCTATTGTATAAATTTGGCCATAGATGACTTAGTACATGAAACTTGATAGGTTAATGCCCTAGGTTTCACCCAAACTTGATTTTGTTCATGTAAGTGACATATTGCATGTTATGTGTTTGATTGATTGCCCATGTGAGAATTATTAGGCTTGGACATGTTTGAACCCCTAAAACATGATTTTTAGATGATTAGTAGGTTGTATTTCAAGTTTAGTTATGTTTGGATCATTATCGTGGAAGTTATAGTGTTTTTGAGTATAGACGTGAAATCTTTAACTTGCTACCTATTTGGTTTCATTTGCTGTTTTCACCTATGATACAGTCCGAATTTGGACTTCAAAATTAAAGTGAATTTTATATAATTTTGTCTATTTTCCAACCCCACTGGTTTTACCTGATTTGGAGTTCGTATGACTGAGATATGATAGTTTTGGTACAGACGTGTCGGTAGTTTCCAGATTCAGTTTTGTGTAAATTTTGTTAACACTTTATTTTCAAGAACTAGGCTATACATAATATATTGGTATAATATTTTTCTCAGTGTTTCCTCATGATACTAGGGACTTCCCAGATTTTTGTTCAATTTTAAAGATACGTTTTGTGCGGTGTTTCATGTTCTTTTCTAAAATCTACTTATGCTGTAAATTGCACGCTGTTCAGTATAGAACCCTGTTTTCACTCTAATTCTTTATACTGTATGAAAATTATTTGTGAAATATGAAAGTTAGTAAATTTCATCTATTTTCATGTTGTTTTGGCGGAATTAAATTTCGATTCACTGATTGCGAAATATCTTAATTTTCGTACGGCAGTGCTGAGAATTCCAGATTCGTCAAAACTATATTTTTGTATTGCTTCTTATTTTTGAAGGTTAATCTATAATTACTGGAATATTATAAAACTTGTTATTTTGAGTCTATACCTATAGGGAAATACCCCAGATTTTTCGTGGAATTATTTGATATGTTTTCATGCTGTTTTCATGCTCTTGAAGTTGTTCTCCTGTTTTCTGGCTGAACCTAAAATCTGTGTTCAATTCAGTTTTGAGCTGAGATGTTGTGAACTAGTATGTGACTTAATTATACTCTTCGGATGCGTGTGGATGTCTAGTTTCCAGATCCATCGACGGATCTTGATTTGCATGTCTGTAGCTCTTAGAATCCCTGTTTTAGTACTGATTGGTCTTGCTGTCCTGATTATGAACCTAGACTATTTTGCTCGTATATGTGAATGTATATCATCCATGCATGCTGATTTATTTTCCTGAACCTAAACCTGATTATACCATGTTAGCTTGACATTATTTTGTACCCACTCATGCCTGTTGATGACCATAATAATAAAAGTAATCAAGCCGGGGTTTAAGGGAAAGATCGATTAGTGGATAATTCAGAAACGTGTACTCGGAAGGGGGCCCGTGTTTCCCATACTTTTTGCCACCTGTTCATGACTACATAACTCGTGCTTGATACTTGTTGCCACCTGTTTATGACTACATGACTCGTGCTTGATACTTGCTGCCACTTGTTCACGTTTACGTGACTCGTGCTTAATACATGTTACTTGACTTGTTCCTGAGTATACCGCCCTCTATGGTCCACTATGAAATCTAAAGCGAAACTGTTGTGTTGTAGCAACCATGTAGGGTGGGGTGCATGTCGTGCTACCTAGATAGTAATCACACAAGACTTGAACTTAATACTTGAGCATGATACTTGAACATGATACTTGACCTGATACCGGTTTACTTGATACATGAGACTTGATTACATGAGACTTGATTACATGAGACATGATACTTGATACATGATTACACGATACTTGACACTTGATGCATGTTTATAAGATACATGTTTACTTGACACTTGATTTATGCCGTGTACACTTGACACTTTTACCATGCTAGTTTGTCTAGGTTGACATCATACCTATACCCTGTGCTAGTTAGTTTTCCCCATTCCATGTGCTTGTATCCTACCTTATTTGTGACCCGCAACTTGCAATTGACGGGTACTTGTTTTTTTTCTTTTCCTCTTTCCTACATTCGTTGTATTGCAGATTTTGGAGGACGGGTTCCTGAAGGTATTGGCGAGATGATGTTTTAGATGCTGGAGATTCTGCTTATTATTATTATTTCTTGTAGTTGTTTGAACAATAACTGTATTCATGTATTTGGAATTATTATTTGTATTTAGGCAATGTGACCCAGGATTATTTGTGTATTTCAGATCATGACTATTTGAGATTAATATATTTTATTTCAAGTATTCTTGTTGGTATTTGGTTCATATGTGCATGTGGTTGACTTTTCTGGCTTCCGACTCTGATTATATTGTGATATGTTGTAAAAAATTCTTGAACAGCTTATGGATGATAAAAATCATTCACTGGGCCAAATGTTACGTGCTCGTATTCCGTATTTTTGGGAAGCGGGGCGTGACAGAATGAGATCCACATTGTGAGTGAGTTATATAGAAATAACAATTTGTGAGTGAGTTTTTTTTTTTTGATAACGATGATGGAATCGTAAGATTCCAGCCAAATATATTAACAACAAAAAGTATGTACAACGAGAACCAATTTTACATATCGTAAAACTAATAGCATACATCAAAAGAAACAGAGTAAACAACCAAGCATTGGAGAGCATTGCCTCGGCAAAACAACACAATAACCAAACAAGAAAGTTGCAAAAGAGAAGCTCAGGACCCAGAGAGACAGGCAGCGCTAGGAGGGGAGCCGCGACAGGATCAAACCAGGATAAGGAGTGATAAAAAGCTGCCCCAGGTGCAACAACTTAGCTAACCGTAGCATCCAATCCAAAGATGGCGACGACGCAATCAGGTCAGACAACAGTGACCGATTAAAGAGAATCCTCCAAGCGAAAGACTAAAAACCCCGTACAAAAGGAACACCTGAGACCGGACTCGAAAAGCAATCGCAACAAGCGAATAGAGCAAAAATCAACAGGAAGACAAAGGCAACAACACACTCTCACAATTTTGTTAGAGGATTTACAAGATAAGATCGGCCTGAACGCAATCAGACGGTGCAAAAGCCACTGCCGCATTCCACAGAGCCAAACAAATAATAATAGAATCACAGATACACATAAGGAGCTTCGAACAAGAAGGCAGAAAACAAGTAGTGCATGACAGCCACTTAAAGACAAAAGCAGTAAAAACTAAATCTCAAACTAAAGCAACAACCACCACAAAATGAACAGACGAGCAAACTAAACCGCCAGAACCACCAAAGCCAGAACCGAAAGGCAAGGAACAGCAAAAACGAGCCTTGAAATGTGCTGCATTCCGGCCACCGAGCAAAACAAAACAAGAAAGAAACACAACATGGGATAAAATAAACACAGATACATATAGCAGGTGTTCAGAAAAAGAAGGAAACATTCAAGTTGAGAAGAAAAGCCACCAAAAGACAGTAGCGGCCGCTACTACATTTCAAAATAAAGCAACCACCACCACAAAATGAACAGCCAACCAAAAAAAAACCAGAACCACCAAAGTCAGAACACAAGGGCAAGGAGCAGCCAAGACAAGGCCTAAAGCCTCGAGCAAACCAACAAACAACCTCAGAGAACAAGGAGACGAAGCCTACAACAGGCTCAGACCTGCAACGAATGAAAGAAAAAGGAGAAATTAAGCATTATAATAGCTTAAGGAAGAATGTTGTTAGAAGAACATAGGATAAAAGCAGCCTCATCAAGCGATAAAGACTCAAGGCTGCCACTTTACCATGCGTTAAAGTGGAAGGCCAATGTTTAGAGAAGAATAAAAACTCATCAATAATAGTATTTATAGTAGACGAGGTGTGTGAAAAAATGTGTTTGTTTCGTTTTGACCAAACAACCCAAATGATAGCCATGATAGAGAGGAGCCAAGAATTGCGAAATTCTTTCCTCACTATACGTGACTTCCAGCAGGAAAAGAACGAGGAAGGGGTTGCAGGAACCTGTCAAGCGAAAACACAGATCCTCCCAACGGGCGAATAAAATTGCAGTGGAGAAACAGGTGATCGACATCTTCATGCACGAAGAGGCAAAAGCAACAAAATTGGCTAGTCGCTAAATTCATTCTATTAAGCACCTCCACAGTAAGAAGTTTGTTGTTAAGGGTGAGCCAAGTTAGAATTTTAGACTTCAAAGGCGCACAACTACTCCAAATGGACTTTGCAAACGGAGAATTGACGCCACCGAAGTTAAGGAAATTATAAAAAGATTTAACAGAATAAGTGCCTGAACTGGTCCATTGCCAATTAAAATTTTCTTTGGGATGCCAGGAGTAATTGTTTAAGCATAATAAAAGAAGGTTGAAATCAGGCACAAGCGACGAAGGGAGGTCGCTACTGAATGGAATGTGCTAATCTCTATGGTTATTTTGAACTGTAACATAATCCGCTACTGTGGCAGACGGGTTGGTGGCAAGTTGGTAGACGGAAGGGAAAGCAGACACAAGCTTAAGGTTACCGATCCAAAGGTCGGACCAGAACTTGGTCTTAGACCCGTTGAAACACACATGGGAAATGCCACATTGAAAAGAATTGGCAACTTTCCAAACACTCTTCCAAAAGGGGGAAGCCTTGTGGGAGAGGGAAAGGCTGAATTCCCAAACACTCCGCCACTTGAAACATTTGTGTGTTATCAGGCTAGCCCAGGGAAAATGATCATATTTTAATATTCTCCATAACCATTTACCCAGAAGGGCTAAATTTTGATTCCTGAGATTGAGAACCCCTAAGCCACCAACTGCCTTGGAAGTGCAAATCATCTTCCAATTGCAGAGATGCGTACCCGCTCTATAAGTATCGGCACCCGACCAGAAGAAATTCCTTCTAATCTGATCAATCCTCTTAATGACCCAAGAAGGGACGTAAAAAAAGGACATCATATATAAAGGAACAGACGAAAGGACAGAGTTAACGAGTATTAATCTACCACCTCGAGAGAGGTGCTTCCCAGACCAATTGTTAAATCTAGCTTCAACTTTTTCTATCATCGGATCTAATCAGATTTATGTAACTTTCCCCATCTCAAGGGAATACCTAGATACTGAATGGGAAATGAGGCAGAGGCACGGTTGAAGAATTGAAATTTCGGCTTGACAGTTGAGAGCCCCCCCAAGCCAAAGAACCGACGATTTATGAAAGTTAATCGATAAGCCTGAAGCGCTTTCAAAAATATAAAGAAGTAACTTAAGGTTCCGTAAGGTACACCCATTGGGTTTTGCAAAGTTGATGGTGTCATCCGCATATTGAAGATTCAGGACACCACGGAAGCTCTGAGAGCCACCAAGACCTTCGATGACATTAGCATCCCAAGCATTACAGAGTAACTTACTGAACACTTCGGCAATAAGAGCGAATAAGAGGGAAGAAATGGGGTCACCTTGACGAAGACCACACTTACACTTGAATTTGTTGCCTTCCGTACCATTAATGAGAATGGACGAGGTGCCGGAGAATAGACTCGACTTAATCTAGGCTATCCACTTAGGACCCAATCCTCAATGGAGGAGGATCTCAAAAAGGAAATCCCAACTGACACTATCATATGCTTTTTGAAAATCTAATTTTAACAGTATCCCCTCGGAATTGGATCTATGGCATTCAGAAATGATTTCTTGGGCAGAAGCCACGCTATCAAGGATGAAACGATCTTTAATAAAACCTGTCTGAGCAGGGTCAATGAGAGGAGAGATAACAGAGCTGAGGTGAGTTGAAAGAACTTTCATAATGATCTTAAAAGTAGTGTTGAGAACGCTAATCGGTCGGAAGTTGTTGATCAAGTGCGCTCCCATGATTTTAGGTATGAGAACGATGTGCGCATAATTGATATGATTAAATGAAAAGCACCCATGGTGCAGATCATCGAACATCTTCAGAACATCATCTTTAAGGAGATTCCAAAACTTCTAGAAGAAAAAAGAGGGGAAGCCATCAGGACCTGGAGCAAAATCGCTTTTTAATGAAAAACAGCGGACTTAATCTCCTCCAAGGAAAAAGGATCTTCCAAACTAGACAGATCATGAGTATGATGACCATACAGATGATCCCAGTCCAGCCGGATGGATCGATGTTTATAAGATCCCAAAAGGTTTTTATAAAAACGAAGGAAAGAAGCATGGATATCAGAATCAGAAGTTAACTCATTGCCGTTCTCGACAATGGAAGAAATACGATTGCAGCGTTGACGATGCGACGCGAAGTTATGGAAAAAAGAGGTGTTACCATCACCCTCCTTAAGCCAACGACACTTAGCCCTCTGGGCCCATTTAATGTGCTCGTTGTGAAAAATGTCAGCGAACTCTCGCTTACAAGAGTTATGTTTGGAACGGAGGGAATCAGATATAGGGCCACGCTCTTCAAGCTTATCAATGGATTCAATGAAGGAGAGGAGGTAATTTTTGGCATTAGCCAATCTCTCTTTACGCCTAATCTTACAACCGTATTTGATAGCGTGAAGCTTAAGCAGGATGCGACCAAGACCGGAAGAACCCGTAATAGAGAAAAGTCACTCAGAGACGAGATTTACAAAGATCTGATCTTGCAGCCAGAATTTTTCGAAACGAAATTTGAAATGTTTTGAAAAGTTATAGTTAGAATACAGTGCTATAGGCACGTGGTCTGAAGACGGATTGGGCAACACAGAAGTGAAAGAGTTGTGAAAAAAGGAAATCCAATCGTAGGAGACAAGAAATCGATCGAGCTTAGCCATAGACGGTGAAAGACGCATGTTAGACCACGTGAACAATCTGCCTTAAGAGGAAGATTAGTCAAGTGAAGGGAACGAATGCAATCATTAAAATGAGAGGAATGTAAGGTATTAGAGGCATTACCAGACCTTTCATAGAAAATCTGATAACATTAAAGTCACCACAGAAAAAATAGAAACCATTAATATTGTTTCGGAAAGAGTCAAATTCATTCCAAAACAAGTTACAGCGCTCCGCTGTCGACGGTCCGTAAACCGAGACCATGGTAAGGCCACAATTAAGTTCATTCCAGTGAAGGCGAACGATAAGAAAAAAGGTAAGACGATGAACAAAAATTAGGGAGAAATGGGAGTCCTTAAATCCAAAAAGGATCCCCCCTCTCGAACCGATGGCATCTAGAGAAATCTAATTAGAGATTAAGGATCCACCGATAGAACGTAAAATAGTAGGGGAGGTAGAATCAAGTTTGGATTCTTGAATCGAGATCATATCACAATAGGAAGAAGAAATCAGTTGATACAACGCTTGTTGTTTGGTCGCACACCGCAGACCCCGGATATTCCAACAAATACTAATCATGATAACAATTATGCTCAAAAGCTCTTGAAATTTCGCGTAGCCGAATGGAATCAAAGTCTACAAAATTATCAGAATTAACCACAAACCCCATATCCTTTGCGAGGCTAAGCATGTCTAGGTTAGAAAGGGATTCGATGTGAACTTGATAGATGGAACCAAAATGAGCCTGCCTAGAGTTAATAGGGATAGGAGGAGGGATTTCCAAATTGCAAATCTGGGCAGCTAAGGAAGCTTTAGACTCTGCAGATAAATGCGAAACCCTTTTAGCCCGAATATGCATGCTAGAACGGATGACAGGGAAGGAAACTTGATGCACGTTTAGAGACTGCGGCCTATTATGGTCATCTACCATAAGGTCGATAGACAATTTAGACATAGAATGAGCCAGCACAGTAGGGGCAGCTGAAGCTGCGATTTGAGGGGAGGGAGAAATAAGTGTCTCCCGACAAGCTGGATCGGGAGTAAGGATCTTCAAAGGAAGAGAAATAAGAGAAAAGGGAGGTAGAGAACAGAGAGAGGGAGGAGCCTTTCTACAGTATCGAGGAGGATTGAAACCCTTAAAGTTCGATTTAGGAGACTCGCTCAACATACAATAGTAATAATAAGTCGCTAGACAGTAAGACAGAATATAGCTACAGGGAATTGAAGAATAAGGACCTAGTTGAGGCCTGTTTCTACGGACTAGGATTTATAGGGAAGATGAAGCTCAATAGTCATCTACTTACATCTTTTCTGGAGTGATGGAGGCCGGAGATTCATTCGTTCCATCTCCCTGTAGGCAGGATGACTGTGACACTTCATGACATTGCGGTCATCTTAGGACTTCCGATTGATGAGCTGACCGTCAAAAGAACCAAGGCGTTTGATAGGGAGGTGCTCATTGTAGACTTCCTTGGTGTTCCGCTATGTGAACATACATTTGATGGAGTGTCTATCCGATTGTCATGGCTAAAGAGTACCTTGAGAATTTCTTAATCAATAATTCATCAAAGTATCAAGTCCAGTGCTACAGCTAGACCTACCTAATGATAGTATTTGAAGGTGTCATCTTCCCCAACTCCACAAGAGATGTCGTGCTGCTCATGTATCTGCCATTGCTCGCGGACCTAAGTTGAGCTAGTCAGTACAGCTAAGGCAGTGCTGCATTAGCGTCCTTGTACATGAGTTTGTGTAATGGAGCATTCAATACGAAGGAGATGACGGGTCCGATGTCAATACTACAAGTTTGGTGTTGGGGACACTTATATCTTGAACGACCCCGTATAAGTAGGCAATCACAGGGATGGGTGATAGACGCATCGAATTAGGCGATGTTGGCTCTAATCAGGTATATTGGGCTGGGAGACACGTGGAAAGATAACCTAATTGAGGTGGTGACTTACTATAAAGACGAGCTTGATATATTGCGAGATGAGTTCGTCATATCGGAGCCGCACACACTCGAGAGATTGGAGAGGCTACCACTCATTTGTACGACACATATGGAGCTATGGTTGATGAGAACCCCACTCGTCAACCTCAGTGTCTTAGAGATGTACTATCTGGACCGAGTGCTTAGATAGTTTGGACTTCAGTAGGCCATCCCATGCCCATGATCATATGACACTCCTGCACAAGGTCAAAGGGGTTTCTCGTGTGCCCGATCATAATTGGGCTTCCCATCACCAAGCTCATGTCAACGCTTGGAATGAGCGCAGATATGACACTGTTGTTGCAAGTATTCCTCCGTACGATGGATCATTCCATGTTGTATGCATGTCGTGGTACCGGAGGTTTACAAAGTGTATATAGCTCCTCATACATCTGTGCCTGTAGGGTTCAGCTACCGGTTCCGAGTAAAGAGACAGAACCTGTTCGAGCATATTACTCTTCACAAGCAATGTATCAACCAAATGCGGGATTCACTTGAAGAATTGTATGATATTCTATCCTTTAATTTTCATTTTCGGAGATTTGTTATAAAATTTATCGAGACATTTTGAATCATTCTAACTTGTGTATATGATATGTTCTACTTTATGCAGATTGATCAAGCATGAATGATAGCACAGAGATGTGCACAAGTGTTGGGTAGTAATGTGACTCAAGCTGCCAAAGATCTTGCATGGAAAATTCTCGCACCGTGTCGTTTACAAATTGAGGAGGTGGTTGAGGGAGCACGATTCGATGTTTTGATGTCAATCCCGGTCCACCAAATGGCTAGACATTCACTGCGCATTCATGCTCCGCATCCTCGGCCACTTATACTAGTAGCTTGATTCGTCTCGTCTAGCATAAATAAATGTTTTATTAAATGTATGAAAATGAACATATTATTCAAACATAAAAAAAACATACAAACTACCTGTGATATAGAAGTACTACCCAAGGGTCCTCCACTCCGGCAACGACACTTGTTGTGTCATCTTTCACGCATTTGAACAAGTTAGATTCGTGCGTGAGTCATCTCGGATATCCATGTCATAGAGAATTCGCGTAGTTCTAGACATTTCCTACATCTTCTAAGTGTAATAGCTCGCAAAATTAAGTTATGATAATTTTGCTCCCGCATGTGTTATGCACGAGTATTTTGTACAATTGTGTATAATATCTTATGTAATACCTTGAATATTTTTAGATGTTAGTTTTTAGAATACAAATATTTGAGAATGACCCATATGCATATTTAATATTCTGTTTTTGAATAAGGACTTAAGATCTATTGTGTTAGGAACTTCTAGGAAATGGTTATTATGGAAAAAAGGACCTTAATGAAATTATTCAATTTTTTATTATGCATGATTCTTGCTGTTATTATGCATGATTCTTGCTGGTTAGTAGCATAGGAGAGGTTTAGGGGGAGTGAAATTAATTAGAATCTAGAGTTATGGGAGGTGGATTAATGAGTTTGATGATATAGTGCATATTTAGGCTTATAAATACCCACATAAGCCTAGCTTTCAAGAGATGAGAAACAAAATCTTTGGAGTTGAAGTATTCATAAGGTAAACTTAGAAACTCTATTTTATTTCATGATTTGTAAATTATTAACATAAGAGATGATAGTAATAGTGTATGTTTTGTTGTGGTCATAATGTTAAGTTTATCGAATTTGGTGTTGGAACGCTTCGTGGAGCTTAGAAGTAATCGAATTCAGAAGCTATAGGCGGGTAACAACTTTACTATTCTAATTTCAATTTTATTGTAGGGTGTATTCATGTTAGAGAAGCTATATATGCTGTATTGGATGAGTAATCTTGCTTAGATTATGTGTTAATTGTTAATTAATTGTGTGAAATTATGGTAAGATTAACATGGAAAAGTTTTTACAGTTTTTGTGCTGAATTTTAGACTTACTTCCAAATATTATTTCTCTTTAATTAGATGTAATCTAAAGCCGAAATATCTGTATGTGTATTCCATATATGTCTATAACATCTCTTAAAAATTTCATGATTTGGGGATTTCATTTGATATTTTAAATAAATCTAAACTCATTCCTAGTTAAGAACTGAAACATGACCTATTCTATAATTCTGTCCCGAATATCTTGCTTCCTTCCAAAAATCGTTTCTCTCCAAATATACAGAATTTGAAGCTGAACTTTTCATATGTGAATCTTGTATATGTTTATAATATTTCACAAAATTTCATGAGTTTTGGATATCGTTTATTATTTTAAATTCGAACTTATGACTGGTTGACAGTTTTGCCGTAGTTCTGAAAATTTGTATAGTTTCTGTCATGAATTTAGGACCTACTTTCGAAAATCATTTCTCTTTAACTAAATGGAATCTAAAGCTGAAATTTTAATGTGTATTTCATATATGTCTATAACATCTCCTCAAAAGTTCATGATTTTTGGATGTTATTTGATATTTTAAATAAATGCGAACTCATTCTTGATTAAGAACTGAAACATGACCTATTCTAAAATTATGCCATAAAATCATGCTTACTTCAAAAAATTATTTCACTCCAAATATATGGAATTTGAAGCTGCTTTTTCATATCTGAATCTAGTATATGTCTATAGTATGTTCACAAAATTTCATAAGATTGATACCGTTTAGTATTTTAAACAAAATCAAATGTAGGACTGGTTAACCGTTTGCCTTAGTTTTGGAAATTTGTATACCTTCTGGTTTTGACCATTTTAACCTCTTATATCCAGTGTTTTGAGGAAACTCAAAACTAAAATTTTGAAATAGATTTGATAATATTTCTTTTGAGTCTAAGAAATCAAATTTCCATGAAGTGTGGGATCTGATTTTTATAAGTAGCAAGAGTTGCAGTTTTCTGAAATCTGAACCTACTATTTTGCATAGGGATTTAGATAAAATAATTGAGGTTAAATTTAGATGTTCGTCACTACAATATTTTTGTAGACTCGTTAGGTTTCATATGAAATTGAGAAATCTATTTTTCTGATAAGTATTGGAATTTATATGATTTTCGCAAGACTACTATGTTGCTGTCCAAAAAAAGAGTTGGATATTTAAACGGTGAATTCTATATAAATGGGACTGAGGAACGCCTGGAAAATCCATGATATGTGGGCAAGGGGTAGGCTGGTAAGGTCCATGAATCATAGCGAATGACTTGGTCAATTCCAAGGGAATGATTGTGACTTAGGCGATGCCTGAGTCCGGCAACAGTTAGAGAACTTTAAGAGAGGAGTGGAATAGGGTCTATATTACCAAGATTCCAGTATGTGTTTAATGTAAGTGCAATCTGGAATAGGGATTGTTAAGTCCATATTATAATTTGCGTCATTTAGACTAAGATCTTGCAATAGTTAAACTAATATTTTGCTCTAGAAGAAGATATGACAGAAACAATGAAGAACATTTCTGGTAGATAGCTACTATTCCTAGGAATGTTCGAGACTGAGGATACGCTCGAAAAATCCACGGTGTGTGAGCTAGGGGTTGGCCTGTCATTTCTGTAGTTACGGAAGATCGATTTTCTGGGGTTCGTGACTGAGGATACGCCCAAAAAATCTATGGTGTGTGGGCTAAGGGTAGGCTTGTTAGGTCCAATATCTTGGGGGTGCGACTTATACGTGATTACACATTGAAGTACAAATCATTGGGATTAGGCATTGCATAACGAGAGATTGAACCATGTAATGAGAAGAATGCTAGTAGCTTGCATTCAGAAACTATGTTTTATGAGTGGCATATCATTCCAAACAATAGTGAATTAAAAGAGCATATTGGAATTGTACATGTTAGCATAGTAAGTATATGTTTCACACTTTAGTAAATTAGTTCCATACTCACTCATACGACATTGTATAATTGACTATTTTCCATTTACATTTAACATATACATTGATACAAGTTTTTTCTTCTATTATGCTGTGTTTTGGGAGTTATACTTAAAGTTGTTGAAATTTTTACCGTCGATCTCACAAACTGAGGGTCCCACATATTGTGGTTTTGCAAGTTAGAGTGTATGAGGTCTTAACATAAAAGTGTGACATCCTGAGCCCGTCATCTTTTCAATCCACGTGGTTTGGACTTGTAGTAAGATTTCCGCATTTTCCTATATTATATTATGTTTATGTACTCAACTGAAGTAAAAAAAATTGAGTGTATCATGAGGTTTTTTCAGTGTAAGAAATTCGGGGCGTTACACTAAGTGTCAAATCATCTATGAGTGTCGATCCATGTTGGACAGGCCAGTATGCTTGGTATTACATAAGTTTAAATGTAGGCATCCAAGTACGTACAAAGCAATCAGTAGAACAGAATGGATCAACATAATGTTGGAAATCAACAGCTCAAGTTGCATAAGCCGTCATTACATGAGAACATGGAATGTGGTAGAGCTGGAATTTATGACAAGTACAAGTGCAGGCCCCCAGGTTAACAGTATGCAAATTTACACCCTTTTGCTGGCTATCTTTAACTCGAATACCTGTTCTTACTTGAAAAACGCTATGATTATGACAAAACATTACATCCTCATGCATATTAGCTCTCTCACGCATATATCAAGAATTTCTTGAACTCCTTTTGTGCTGCTTGACGATGTTCGGTAAAGTAACTATTGCGACGATTGAATATCATTTCCGCAGTTGCTTTCACGGGCAAACTACGAACCCCTTTCGAAACATAACTGAAAATTTCCGATAAATTTGTAGTCATCATGCCATATCGACATCCTCCACCATCTTAATTCTCAAAGCCATGTACAGAATTTTCTAAAACAAAATTGGTAGCAAAATGCCACATACAATAACGATGATATGCATGTGGCTCATTCCATGAGCCATTTTCCAGCTCCATGCACGATAAGATATCCGCATGCCGATCAGAAATAACACATAACCCTTGGCGATCAGTGATAGAGTATCGAATATAAATCATTAACCAAGTATAACTTTCTATGCTTTCTCCATCTACTATTGCAAACACAAATGAAAATAGCTGATCATTTGTGTCGGGTGAAACGGCTATCAATAAGCAAACCTTTTATTTTCCATACAAATGTGTTCTATTGATACTAATAACCGATCTGCACCACTTAATTCCTTCAATCGAAGCCGCAAATGCCCAAAATACTTTCTTGAATGTTTCTTCGCCAGGACCGGACACAACTGTCACGCCCCGCTTCCCAGAAATACAGAATACGAGTACATGACATTGGCCCAGCGAATGACTAACGTCACTCATAAGTTGTTTATCCGATCAACCCAACAATATAATCAATACAGAATAAATGCGCATGCAATAATAATAATCTCATGAACAATAATACTTGTAATGAAGCAATAAAAATATCCAAATACAATAATAGTCCAACATTTGGAACAATAATAAAATACGGGACATAAGCCCAATACAATAATAAATCACAATACAATATATAGTAACAAGTCTCAGTACAATAAGTTCATTAAAGCAATTGGCAATTAAAAAGCATTAAGTCTTTAGAATGTCTGTTCTCCAATTCCAACACGCAATTCTCCTTCAATACCTGTATACACTTCATCTAAAAAGAGAAGAAAAATTTTTCTTAGAGAAAATCATGGACAACAAGTAGAGAAAGCAAGGAACAATGGAATAACGGTATAACAATGAATTAATGGATCAATAGGAATCAATAACACCGGACAATAACAATAATCAATATCATGATAGTTGATACAATGACTATAAAAAATGGTGCAATATTCGGTAACAATAATCAATGATCAATAACGGTAACACTTAGCCAATATTCGATATCAATAGAAACAATGATGAACAATATGCAGTGTCGATGTTGTGTCAATTCTTAAGTCTATTATCATTTTAATTCTAACTAATGCATCTACTACTGCATTCCATTCTATAGGTTCGATGCATACAATCAATTTCGTTTAGACTTAAGTGGTGTACTCGGTAGATCATGTACTTAGAAACGGTAAACACTATTCACCTTTCGGTGTACAATACGGTCGTCGGCAGCGATATGGTACAAGATCGATTGGGTTACCGTCGTAAGCCACAATCACATCATAAAATAATAGTCGGAACATTATTTAGGGAAACACGGGCCCCTCCTCCAAGTACAGTCTCTACTTTGTCCACTACTTAAATCATCCTTTAAATCCCGACTTATTAATTATTTAAATGCAACAATACAATATGCAATCAATGGACATTTTGATGAACATAGTATCAATAGGGAAACAATAGGATGATAACATGAAGTAGGACAATTAGAACGGTGACAATAACTCATTAGGATTATGCAATGCAACATACATTAATTCATGCAATATTATGATATAGGAATAATTAATCTATTAAAATCTGAAATATAAAATTCCAGACAGCAAGAGTAGTCTGTACAAAAATGTAATTTCCCGCTGCTTCAGAAATAGAAAACTGAACCCGTCAGAAATTCTAGAAACTAAACTTTCACACGGTTCCAACACATATTTAAAGTTCAAAATCCGACAACAGTAGCTAGGTCAAACACATTGTTCTTTACAAATTTCATGTTCAGGCAGAATTTCGACATCATGTTATTTTATTTTTGGAATCAGCAAAAACTCAATAATAAATTTATTAAAAATATTTTCTAGACTCATACACATGTTAAGCAACAATTTGGAAATTTTCAGAGTAAAATTTTAACATTTGATCAGTATTTTTACTGTTTAAGCATGGAAAATACAAGAATCTGAAAATCTGAAAGTAAAAACACAACTGTAGTAAAACGGGCATAACTTTTGCTACACAACTCGGAATTCAAAAATTCAAGATGTTCTGGAAACTAGACAGATAAAATTCATATTCAGAAAATTATTCATTTTAAGATCTTTTACTGGTTCAAAAATAGCAGTCAACATACAGGCCAGCAAGCAATATACAAGTTTTAAGGTAGTTTTCATGAAATAAATTAATTAAACATGATGGGTATCAATTCTATTAGTCGATAAACTATATAATCAGCATGATGAGTGTCAAAACATTATAAATAAAATTAAAACACATACATACACTAATCTATCATCAATCAACCATCAATCGATCAAACAAGATACAACCTAGCAATTGTCTCTACAATAATTAATCGTGTCATGATTATACGGTTAACCCTATTATCAATTCTACATGAATGCTTGAAACATCCAATCTTTAGTCAAAAGTGGCACGATGTTAAGAATATTGGAGTTAGATCGTATAAACCCTTAATAGACCCAACGAAGAGATGAACAAAGTATAATACGATAAACAAAGGAATCTACTTGCAAGAGTGTCAACAAAACATGAATTTGATACAATTAACAATTTAATAGGACAGTGACTTGCCTTATTAACGGTGAAATCGAATACCTAGAATAACGGGATAAGGATCCCTAAGCAACGAACCCACGAATGCAATATACATGCAAAAGAGTAAACCCAAATCAACAGCCAAAAACAATAGCAAGGACCAAGGGCGGCGGTGACATCACTGGCTGACGTCGATGCGGCAGTGGGTGAGGGCAAATGACGTCGGGGTCGACGTCGACGAGGTGGGTCGACGGGTTGGGGTTTGGCTGTTGACGAGATAGAGGAGGAGGGTCGGGGTTCGGCCTGGTGGTTTCGGGGGTGTGCTGGTGGTGCTGGCTGAGGGCGGCGACGAGAGGGGGTCGCCGGAGAGGGATGGGCTCACCGGAGTAGACGACGGGAAGGGGGAAAGCTACAGTGGGTTTAGGCGAATTTTGGACGGGGAGAGAGAAACGACGAGTAGAGAGAGAAAGAGGAGAGAGAATAAGCAGCTAGAGTTTCAATATTGTGCAATTTTTAGGATTTGTAGTAGAGTTGTATTTATAGGGTACAATTAGAGTGTTGGATTAGCGGTTTAGGATCCGATAATAGCATATTTGGTTAAGAACGAATGAAATTGGGATTTAGGGTTCAATAAGAGATATATCTAAATCAATAGGGTTCAAATAAAAATACCCACAAGTAAATAGAAGAAAATAGAATTAATAAGAACAGTTCAACAAGAAGAACGGAGAATTTCATGAACAAGACTTAATTAAAATAATGTAGAAAAAAAATAGAGTATTTTATTCAATTACAAATAAAATATTACAAAAAGGGGAAAAAATAAAAATAGTGAGAACGGTAGTTACAACAACCTTATTCCAATGGACATGAGTGCAAAGATTTGATGCTTGTAGTGCCGATAAACGAGCAAGCAACTTCGTATATGCTTCTCAAATTCTATGAACAACCTTTTAATGACTCTCTGTGTTGCTTGCCAAGCCTTATGGTAGGAAAACTTATGATTACATTGAAGCAAGACTATCTCAATAATTTCGTTCGGTGTTAATCCTAATTGTGCCTTCATAAAATTCAAAATCAAATTTGAAACTAGCTTACAATCAAGTTTCCTATGAGCTTGATTCAATGTGGAATTAAGACATGTATGTGGCCCTTGCAATTTCTTCACAGTAAATTTTGTCTGGCCTTTTGGAATGATTGCACGAAATCTCCATAGATAATCTAGCTCAACCACATCAGGATTTTCTACCCGCTCCTCTTTTGTACGGACCTTTGGTGCCAATTTACATTGCACAGATTATATGGTTTTGGTCGATTTTACTATGACGAATTCTTGATGTTCCTTAATAGAGAACATCTTCACCACATGTTTCACATCTCCTTTGGATGAAAACTTTTGGCCAATGTATAATTCACGTGTGTCGGATGAGCCACATGACCCTTGACTAAAGTGATGTACCTTCGCATCGTTAACCAAGTCAACCGATTCAAACTAATGTACAGTTGCAGTCAGGAATTAAGTCAGGGGGACCACCCGTTGGATATCATGTTGCAAGTCCTCAACATCATTAACATTATCATCTAGATGCACATCTTCTTCATCTTTATCGTCTTCTACATCTTCCACATCTTCTTCATCTTCTTTATCTTCTAATAACTCATTTGTTAACAATAGTATGATCGAATGATTGAATAATGTTTTCATTATCAGCAAGAGCGCGTATTAAACTAGAAGGATGTGACAACTCATATTCTGTGGGATTTGGTCGTGCTGGAATTGTGAATATGTCTTCATATGGAGGCAAAAATCTTGCATGTGATTCAAGAGGATGATCGAGACTCATCTCACGGGCCGACACTTCACGTATAGGGCTTGACTCACGAATAACATGTGGCCGACCGTTAGGAATCTTGATTTGCTCTACATATAACTCTAGTGCAGTCCAACTATAGTTCGGATCAAGTGATCATGCAATCATGGCAATAAGAGCGTCATCATCAAATCTAGGTACCCCCATGAAATATTGCAATAAGCATTTTTCATATACATACCGAGCTAGAATTTTAACACTCCATTCACCTCTATCTCAGTTAGTTAATTCATAGACCTTCTCTACTAGTTCTTGCTTGGTGATATTACATTAGCCTAAACTATTTCTGCTTCAACACCTCTGTAACAAGCTTCTAACTTTGGTTCTCAAAGTACTTCTTCCCCATAATACAACCAAATATGAATTTTATAGTCCATACCTATACATGAATGGAGGAATTTACGGTTCATTATCCAATCACAAGAATAACATATATAATTACACTAATTTTACGCAACCAAATATGAAGTAGGAGAACCTATGCGTATCTTATGAATCTATCGTACACAACACCTTAGCTACTTTCGTTAATGCATATTCAAACAAACAATAATGCAATTTCAGTATCTTGAATATTTATGCTTTCCTCTATCACACATTCAATTTATACCCAACATTCACAAATATAACCCTCGATAGACCAATAATCTCTCCATGAAGCAAACTCAAATGTTATAAAAAGTGAAAAAGGTTGAGTATAGGATACCTAGTATGAGGACCTAGTTTGGTCGGAGGGCGCCGACAACAGCATCGACAGAGAGAAAGGGAGGAGGCGGATGAGCTAATGTTTGAAAATTGAGCTAGGGTTTTGGAATTTCGGATTTGGAGGTGGATGGAGATGTGGAAGATGAATTCTAGGGTTTTGAGGTTTTTGGGTTTTCAGAGTTGGAGTGGAGAAGAAGAAGAAGAAGAAGAAATAAGATAAAATGGAGAGAGAGAGATAGAGAGAGAGAGACCCAAAATTTTGTTAGTGGTCGAGTCCCACTTGTGGTTGTTATTGGGAACAATGACACACAGTACACTGAGGTCGCTATTCCCACTAGCGCTAGTTTTAAATTTTTGTTTGGTTTTTTCCAGAGAGCAATAACTCTCTGGAATTTGATAAGTGTCTCAGTATGATTCAAATAAGGTCGTTATTCCCATCAGCGGCTTCACGTATGCTATAACCATTAATTAGAGTAGTGACAATAAACAAAAATTATTTTAAAAAAATATACGAGCGTCCGCTATTCCCGTTAGCGATCTTCGAAAGGAAGAGGCTGCTAATGAGAATAATAACCCGCTACTGACGTGACAACGACTAGCTAAATCTTCTCAATAGTTTGGGAATTGTCATATTTTTTCAAATAGTTTCAAAAAGTGTTTGCGTACAGTAAAAAAAATCCAGCACTTGGAGGTCGAATATCAGTGAGTTCCATTTATCACATGATCATTTTCTCTGAGGCTGTAAATTTGAGGGCAAAGTGTTTTTCAATCATGACTTAAAGATGTCCAGTACAACCATATTTTAGATTTAAAATGATAAAAATAAAACTACATATTTTTTTGTAAAATTTCAGAAAATTATGTGGAGGTTCATAGAAAATTTTGCCGTACTACCCCACTTTTTGAAAATATTTGGCGTTCTGCCCCTCCCCAAAACAATTAGTGATATGCTCTTGTTTAGGACACGTCAGCAAAAAACGTTATTGGAAAAAACAGTATAGGTTATTTCGATGTCGTTCTTTCCAATAACGGCATCTGTTTGAAAAAAAATGTCATGTCGTTAATTGAAATAACGGCATAGGTTGTTTTGTTTTTCGACAGCTTGTAGTCTCCACTTAGAGAATTACAAGTGTAAAAACCTTATAACAGATGCCGTTATTTCAAATAACGGCATTCTCAATACTAACGCCATTATTTGGAATAACGGTATCAGTTATAATTTTTTTTATATAAAAAAGTAACTTACTATTCATCCTCTCTGACGAATAAGTTAAAAAAAAAAAAAATTATAACTGATGTCGTTATTCCAAATAACGACATCAGTTATAATTTTTTTTTTTTAAAACTTTTTATTCATTCTCTCTGTTTCCAAACAACGGCAAGAGTTCATATTTATATATAACTGATGTCGTTATCTCAATGCCGTTATTCAGGATAACGACATTATTTATAAGTTTTTTTCATACTTAGAACTTTTTAAAGTTAGAAGATTCACACTTGTAAGAGAAATATATTAATGCCGTTATTCTAAATAACGGCATGAAGAAAAAAAATGTAAAATAGATGCCGTTATTGGAATTCCAATAACGGCACGTAAATAACCTATGCCGTTATTTCTAATAACAGTTTATGCTGACGTGTTCTAAATAAGGACAGATCGCTAATTGTTTTAGGAAGTAGGGCAAAGCGCTAAATATTTTCAAAAAGTGGGGCAGTACGGCAAAATTTTCAGGTTCATATTTGAATTCCCACCATTAATTTTGGTGCATGAATTACTCTAATATGGCAGATTTTCTGAAATTATAATTTGAAATAATGTAGATTGCTATCTTTGTTACTAAATTATGTTTATATGTTTCAATATTTAATTACTTTTATCTTTAAATACCTTAGAACGATTTTTTTTTTGTTTTAGTATCTTAACATTTTTTAATTCCTTGCTACCTAACTCTCATGATGGAAAAAGTAACAAGAAACTTGTAACCATGTAGTTAATTTTTTTTTTACTCTTCTTCGTTTGAGATGCTTTAAACGTTCCGGGATTAGGTTAGATATCATTTATGTCTCAAATTTTCTTTATATCTAGACAGTAAATTAAATTTTTTTGCCAAAATAAATAAATTTTGCTGCGCAAACATATTCTACAATTATGTTATGCAAATCACATGGAATTATTTGATACATTATTCAATAGAATGATAGTGTTAAGTAGTAAGAAATAAAGACGGGCAAACGTTAGACTAGTTAAAGAATTTTTTTATATATTTAGGTTTTTAAAGTTGGGAAACGATAAAGTAGTTAAAAATTAAAATTGTCGCAATTAAGTATTTAAAGTTAAAGGTTGATGAACGGTTTGTTTAATTGAATAGAGTAACGAATCCAGCCGATATATATATCTATATAATAAAACAAAAAGAAAACTATCAAGTGGCTCTCTTTCAATTGAAAGAAAATCAACGGTCTAGATTTGTGCTTCCAAAAGACATTTTTTCTCTCAAATTTTCCACCCCCAAATTCAAAATTTTTCCTCCAAAACAAAACAACTCATTCATATATTACTCTCTCTCTCTCTCTCTCTCTCTTCCCCTCTTTTCTCTTTTTTCATAATTTTTTCTCTCTTTCTTCTCTTTTTTTTTACCCAGGTATGTCCAAAGTTTAAAAAAAAAATCTGTGAATGTTTTTTTTAGTTATGCAATTTCAGATTATGCTTTTTTTATTTCAAATTTTTAATTATGTTTTTTTTCTTCGGATTATGTTTTCATAACTCAATAACATTCACTTTCATTTAATTGCTTTTGAATTACAATATTTGATTTGATTGTATTATACTTCACTGAGTAATTGTTTTAGATTAGAATTCTTCACTGAGTTAATTTTGATTAGAATACTTTTTTTTTATTATGCAATTTTGGATTATGTTTTTTTTGAATATTTGGGCATTTCCTGCTTTGAAAGATCGTTGCGAATTCTTTAATTGACTCGCTTGATCGAGCTTTTATGGACAAATCCATGCTTAATCCCCGTATTTCGGGTTTTTGTAGCTGCAAAATTGTATCTTGATCTGCTTTGCCGTAATTTCACTTGACGTATTCATTACAACAAATTTTCCCTTTTAAATTCATACATGGTTAACTACATAAAAAACAAATAAGGGAGAACTAACTCATGCAGTTTGAGACGTTAACCGTAGCTCATGCGGTTAAAAAAATGAATTGCTACTTATGTTAGACTCCAAATTAAAAAAGAAATCTCTTATGCTCAAGTCACACATAGCAAGGAATTTCCGATTCAATACTGTTGTAGATTCATAATACTATTTTTGAATCCCGAACTGCTGACAAATAATGCTGCAATATACAAACCAATAAACATCAAGATCACTTCAAAATCCTACTTCAAAGTACATCAATACATCAACGTCTAATAGCAAATGAACATCTATATAAATCATCTTTTACTGTTTACATGATTTTTCATATGTTGTATCGTTCTGAATACGTGCCGTAGGCACGTGCTCACGGGCATACCTAGTATATATATATATATATATATATATATATATATATATATATATATATATATATATATATATATATATATATATATATATATATATATATATATACACACACACTAGTATAATGCACGTGCGATGCACGAATACAAAAAGTATATAGTCATTAAATTAAATAAAATGCTCATAAGAGAAGATATATTAAATCATTCTTCTTAATAGACAGATACAGTACCCGTAATATATCTTGCTCCCGATCGGTAGGATGTTGACAGGTCACCTTAAGAAGAGCAGTTATTTGTTTCTCATTCAACCTCTTTGAGTACCTCTGGCCTTCAACAATCTTGCATACCTAAGTATGCAACAATATTAAAAGTTAAATATATCCACACTACAGAGATGTATTGGCAAGATCATTGAGGTATATGAAATTGTTTTCATTTCAGAAATTAGCAAGATAACTAAAATCATAGTCGAGACAAAAAATTGACAACATACCTCCATTGGCAGATAATTTGGCATCTGTGAGTTACCGACTTGTAGGCATGGCCAATTTATATGTTGAATATTGGAGCCATAAGTCTCTTGGATGTACTGAACAATTGACTGCACAGTGCCATGATCATCCACAGGGAATCTATTGAAATATAAAACAAATAAAAAAATCAAAAGAAAAAAATAGATAAAAAAAAAGTGGAGAACTCAAAGTGAACAACTCAAAAATAGATAAATAAAATAGAATGCTGTGACAGGGTAAAAATGGCCTGAGGCCCAACCAGAGCCCAATACAATTCCCACTCAGAAAGGTAAAGATAGCAACCCGGTTCGGCTCCGGACCACTCCAGGGTCGGCGCCGAACCACGTGTTTTTCCTCACGATACTGGCCTCCTCGTACCGACGAGCCTCAGTAGCCCTCGGAGTCCGATCCAGGACAGTCCCACAGGCCGTCCCCCCTCTCTGGCGGGGCAGAAGGATGACCTGGCGCAGCCTAGGCCCTCTGATTCCCCCCCGAAGCACAGGATACCCACGATCAGCCACGTCAACTCCAAATACCGCCAAGGGTGTTGCCACGTCAGCCCTATACCACTCCTGGTATTGCCACGTCCGTCCTAAACCCCCTGGGCCTTCTGCCACATCAGGCCCACGAGCTTTCGGATCCAGACCCGGCCCCCAAGTGGAACCAAACCCGGTTGGGATTCTCTATAAATACTAGACCCCCACCCACCTTTTGAGGTAATGAATCTTTTACCACTTAAATATACCTAGTTATCGCTACTCTCTCACAGAGAGTGACTAGAGCGTTGGAGGGTCCGCCGCCGGGATAAACCCCGGTGTTTCAGGACCGTCTGCAGGTACACAAGAGCTCGGATCCGACCCTTCCGATCCGAGCCCAGCCTTCAACATCTCTCCGAGCTCATCGCAGGTCCCCGAGGGTCAACCGAAGATCGGCAGACGAGCGGCATTCTCCTCCAATACAAATCGAGTCCGAACTCACACCTGGTGCGTCCACACGTCTCCCAGAAATAAACTGCATCAGGTTGGCGCCATCTGTGGGAAGCGCTGCTCCAGAAGCCGATCCGACCCAGACCCTCAAAGGCCATCGACAGCCGAACCCTCATGGCCTCCAAAGGCAAGGGGGCTGCTTCCTCCGTCAACCAACGGGACTCGCCCCCACCCACTGATAAAGCCAGGCCACGCACGTCGAAACACAAGGCTCCCTCTCGGGAGTCCCAAAGGAGCGTCGGCCGGCCAGCCCAGCCCGACCTCCGGGGAGTAATCCTCAACCGCAAGATTATCCGCAGCAGGGGAAGGGCCGCTTCCAACCCGGTCCCGAACCATCCGAGGCCGCCGCCCGAGGTGCGAAGACCCGCGCTCAGCCGAGTCGGAAGACAACCCTCGGACCGGCCAAACCGGGTCGAAGGAGCCCCCGTCACTCATAAGGAATTCCAAGACTTCCGAAGAGAAATTCTGGGAGCCCTCCGACGGGCCCCCAGGGAAGAAACCCTCCATTCCCAAACAGGGTCGGACGCCGAAGCCAGCGCGTCCCGCCCTTCAACGATCCAGCCGGAAGACGATGACGTACTCCTAAGACGCCTACAAGAAATGGAGGACCGCCTCGATTACATAGGGGACGGCGACCAAAGGGTGGCTCAGGGGTACAGACCTGTCCGTCCTCCCTTCTCCGCCCCCATCCTCCAAGCGGAAATACCCCAGAATTTCCGACCCCCTCAATTCGAGACATACGATGGCGAGGGAGATCCTGCTAATCACATGGAGGGTTTCAAAACCCTCATGATGATTCACAGCGCCTCGGATCCCCTGCTCTGCCGAGCCTTCCCTGCCACCCTTCGGGGTCCAGCTCGCGAGTGGTTCTCGAAACTCGCCCCCGGCTCCATTTACTCCTTCGACCAACTCGAGGGCAATTTTCTTGCCCATTTTGTCACTAGCCGGAAGGCCGAAAGGACCAGCGCCTCATTACTCGGGCTCAAGCAGATAGAGGGGGAATCACTCAGAGTGTTCGTCCGGAGATTTACCGCTGAGGCAAGGTCGGTCTCCTCCCTCGACCCAGGCGTCGCTTCAGCGGCATTCCGACACAACGTCCGCCCCGGACAGCTGAAGGCTTCTCTGGCCAAGAGACCCCCCGTCGACTTTCCCGACCTCCTTAATAGGGTCGAGAAATACATTAGGGCAGAAGAGGCCCTTAATCCCGAAGATGCCAGGGATGCCACCGGGAAGGGAAAGCGGAAGACCGAGGAAGTCGAACCACCAAAGAAAGCTCCAAGGGACCCGGGGGCCACGAAGAAGGTCCCGCCAGTCCCCCGCTTCGAGAGGTACACTCCCTTGACGCATAACATATCCGCCATCCTCTTGGAAATTGAAGACAAGGGCATTGTCCGACTCCCCCCCCCCCCCCGATCTAATAACAACAAGAATCGAGACCAGCGCTTTTACTGCCGCTTCCACAGAGATCACGGGCACGAAACCGACCAATGCCGAGCCCTGAAAGACGAAATTGAAGAACTCATTTCCAGAGGGTACCTCCGAGAGTTTACCCGAGAAGGCCCGCGGGATCGGCGAGACGCTAGGAACCGGAGGCAATCGCCTCCGAACCCTCCTCCAAACCAGACCCAGGGTCGGGACCCCGATTCTGAGGGAGCCGCAGATATCCCTTTTATCTTGCACTGTGTCCACGGAGGGCCAATGGGAGGTGAATCAAACACTTCCAGAAAAGCCTTCATTCGAGAGGTGAACGCTGTCAGAGACAACCCCTCGCCCAAACTGCAATCAAGGCCGGTCTCCTTCTCAGGGGAAGACCTTGAAGGTGTTCGCTTGCCCCACTGCGATGCCCTCGTCATCAACCTCCACATGGCTAATTGTGAAGTCCGCAGGATCCTTGTCGACAACGGTAGCTCGGTGAATATTCTTTTCCTCGAAGCCTTCGAAAATCTCAGGTTACCCCGAGGCAAACTCAAGCCAGCCGGGTACACCTTGCACGGGTTCTCCGGCGTCCTGGTCGTAATAGAAGGGATTGTTACCCTCGACGTTACCGCCGGGTCGACTCCGGTCAAGAGGACCGAATCCATGGACTTCATGGTGGTCAACGTCAAGGCGGCTTACAACGCCATACTTGGCCGGCCTGGACTATGCTCCCTACAAGCAGTGCCTTCGGCTTACCATCTGAAGCTCAAGTTCCCCACCCCTCAAGGAGTCGGCATCGTCCGAGGCAGCCAAGAAGCAGCGCGATCATGCTACATGACCACCGTCGGGGGAGGTGTGTTCCCCCTCGATGCTGAACGAGCATAGATTATGGCCCGGCTAAATGTAAATCTGTTTTTATGTAAACCCTCGTATGTAAAGGGCTGCCTTAGCGGCCCTCCCCACCTTATACTAAAAATACCCCTTTTTGTCCGAACCCAAATGTCTCGATAGTCTCAGTACGAGTCCGGACCGAGGGTCCTTCCTAAGGCCCCACTTCGATCCCTCACGGAGCGGTAGAGCCAGACCTTGCCTCCGACATTGCGCACTACGCTGCTGGCCGGTGCGAGGGAGGAAAAGGATTCTTTGTTCATACCCCTTTATTTTCATTCCAAAGAGAAAAAATAAAACGAAAGAAAAACAAAGACCATTACAAGACCGCTCCACTCATCTCAAATCAGGAAGATCAGGGCCCCTCGGGCCCAACGAGGGACGAAGAGTACTCCGACCAAGCAACTAGGGACCCCTCTCCTCGTTGTGGTATTCCTTAGCCTCAGCCACAATCGACACTCCAGCCACAGAACTCTGGGCGTCGTCCGGTCGCGTCCGCTGTAATAGCAGCAGCGTAGAGGGAACCCCCTCCGCCTGTCGACCCGCGGAGGAAGAGAACGAGGCACCCAACATCGCCTCGTAGCGAGGCATCTCCATCTCCTTCTCCACAAAGACATCGCGAGGTAACCCCCCAGGAGAGGGCCTCGGCACCAAGGTCCTAAGCCCGGCCTGTCTAAAGTCCGCACCGCCGAGCTCTCGACCCCACATCGCCCTTCTCAACCGGCGCGCCTCCGCACTTAAGACTGCGGACTTGTTCCGATAAAAGTTACAAGCCGTATCGGTGTCCCGAGCCCCCCTTCGATGACGAGCCAGCGCGGCCTCCAGGACCTTAACCTTGCTCCGGAGCCACGCCACATAGAAACTGCGGGAGTCCCCCTCAGGGAGGAGAGCCGCGACCTACAAGATAACCAACCAACTCAACACACATTCTCAAGAAGATTCAGAAATGTCCGAGGTCAAAACAACCGGCCGGTCAAAAAACTTTTCTTGCCACTATAAATCCAGGTGTTTCTTACAAAAAATGCGGTGGCCAGTCCGCGGGAGGCAAACACAATCGAGGGAGAGAAAAAGAAAGACAAAAATTACACAACTCATTGACCCACCTCCGCGCCGACGGACGGATCCACGGGAGCGTCGGCCGATGGGTCGACGGCGGGCCCTTCTTCGCCAGGAGCCTTCGACGTCCCCTCGATCTCCATATCATACTCAAACTTGGACAAATCGAGGGCCGGGAAGAAGTGCCTCACGTGGCTGAGAGCCCTCTCATAGCTTTTGTCCTGGGCCGCGATCACCATCTGCTGGCCCGTATTCAGCACCTCCTTCGCCTCCTTGGTGAACTTCGTCTTCAGGGAGGCCATCTTCTTCTCCCACTCCACATCCTTGGCCTTGAGCTGGAGCTCCAGCTGCTGCTCTCTCTTATGCGAACCCTCGAGTTCGATTCACATCTCCTTCATCTCCAGCTCGCTCTTTTCCGCTCGAGCTCGCTCTTTTCCGCTCGAGCTCGCTCTTGAGCCAGGGACGCCTCGTACAGGTTCTTCATGTTGGCCCCCTGTATGCAAGCCTACAGCCAACGGCAGACAAAGATCAGGCCTCGGCACGAAAATCAACAAGGAGGGACAGAGTCGACAGACTTACCTGCACAGTGGCCTGCGCCAGGCGGGCGAACGCCACCTCTACGGGCTCACCCTCCATCGCCTTGCGATCGCGAGGGGTCGCCAGCTTTTCCACCACTTCAACGGCTTGGGCCTCCTCTGTCAGGCGGTCCCCCATCAGAACCGACCAGTCAGGAGCCCACCGCTGCCGCAACAGCTCCACCACCGGATCCTCCTCCTCGGCCTCGACCCAGGGACCTTTCCCCTTGTCGAGAACAGGGGCCCCCGCTAGGCCCTGACCCTTCGAAGAAGCCACACCCTTGCTCGTCTCGGAGCGACCCCTCTTGGTCCTCGGCTCGAGTTGGACTTCCGAAATGATTAGGGACGACCCCCTCGGCCTCTTCGCCGCCTCCTTCTCAGCCTTCTCCTTCCTCATGGCGAGCCTCTTTGCCTTGATCGACGCCTCGTCCATACCTGCGGGAAAAACCATTAAGAGCAATGAGCAAGAAAGCAAGAAAGGACCCAGAGGAAAGGAACAACTACATACACATAACAGCTGGGCTCAGTCCAGCGCTCGCCAGGGTGGTCTCCGTCACCTCCGTCCAATCAATACTAGGTGACTGGCGGAGGCGCTCGACAAACCCCCATTCATCGGCCGACAGATCCCCCTGCCTCGGCGGTTGGTAGTTCGGCTTGGAGTGGTTCCATCGAGTGGGAATGTCCCATGGCTCTTCACTCCGGATCACAGAATATTTCTCCTTCCATCCCTTGATGGAATCCGGGTGGTGACGAACGACCTTCCCCCCACTCCGGGGAGAGATATAGTATACACCCTCGGCCGACGGGTTGACCATCAGCATCGCGCGGAACACATTCAGCCGCAGGGGTACTTGCTGTTCCTCGCACATCAGCACAAAGCAGATAATCTGCTTCCAAGAGTTCGGCCCGTACTGCATGGGCGCCAAGGAGGCCCAGTTCAACACATCCCTAACGAACGGGTGGATTGGCAACCTCAGGCCAGAGATAAAAGCGTCCACTGGGAAGACACAGTACCAAGCGGACAAGGGATCGGTGGGGCGCAGAGTGGAGCTCGGCAGCAGCAGTTTGTAACCAGGCCCTATATGATACGCCAGCTGCAGAACCTCCAAATTCCCGTCCTCCAAAACGGTCGAGATCGCATCCATCATCACCCTCCTCCGGCTCGGCGAAGAGGGTTGCACTCCGAAGAGCTCCCGGTCAGAAAGGTCGTCGGGATACTGACGGAAATGCTTCGGCTGAACAGGCGAACCCGTCATCAGATTACGGAAAACAGGCGCCTTGCTCGAACCGCCGGTCTTCGACCCCGGTTTTCTGGGGGCCCTCTTCTCCTTCTTGACTCGCTCCGACGGTCCTCGACCCTGAACGGTGGATCTCCTCGCTATATCACCCCCGCCTCCCTCCTCATCGGAAGACAACTCCAGTACGCGAATGCCGTCCGAACCGTCGTCGGCTCCCTCCGACCCGCTACTCTCCACCACAAAGGGACGTCGGGAGCGCGACAGCCTCGTCTTGTGTACCGCTTCCCCCTCACCTACTGAGTCCTCCAAAGAAACCAAGCCGGTAGGACCCATAACGGGCACCGACTCCTCCTCGAACACGGGCTCTTCCCACGACGTCGACGGAGAGTCAAGCTTTACTTCCCCCCTGGACGACGACGCCGACGAACCGGACTAAGCCCTATCCATCTGTGCCTAAAGATAAAACAAACTTACCAAACTAACCTGGGACCGCTTCGGGAGGGTGAGCCAAGTACGACAAACTGCAAGAACAATCGCTGAAGGGTTGGGAGATTTTTTGAAGAAGAAAACAGCAAGATTGAAGTGGGCGAAAGGGGAAAAGGGGGGGAATACTTATATAAGGGAAGAACGACTCCTCGACTTCCGCGATTACTGTTCACTGATTGACGCACAACTGCCGCCTGGAAAATCGCGCCGCGTCCTCGAAACCTGTGCTGAGGACGTCATCAGACGCCAGACTGACCGCCCAACTCTGGGGTCGGTTCGGAGGGAATACGCGAAGGAGAAAACATTTTTACTTAAGGTTTAAGGCGCCGTCATATGACAGACGCCCCGGGCTCCAGCGCTCGACCAGTTCCCCTCTCACCCTCGAGCAGCCCGGGACTTACAGCTCCGGCAGCCGAAACCCCGAACTGTTCGAGGGTGGGACAGAAACCGCCATCGCCTGCAGCCCTATCAATACGGACTGGCCGAACCCCAATGGGAGGTAGACCCCCCATCCGAGGCCCTTCAGCCCCAAGACCGGAATACGGTTGGTGCATCTTTTCGTCCGGATCTCTTCCGGGCCAAACATCCATGACAGGGTAGTCTGACCCGAGAAGGGATCCAGACGGCAAAACCACCACCAATCCGAGGCTCCTCTTCCACCAGCACGGATCTCGGCCGTCACCCCTCTCGCCCTGATCTCCCATAGATCTGGCTGCCGTATCAAGGTCCATCAGATCCAAGAGAAGATCCGGGCGGCAGAAGTAACCACCTCTCCGACGCTGCCAGGGTCGGAATTATTAGCAAAAGACAGGCGTCCGCCGAAGCAGACACCTCTGAGGGCCAATGGGCCACCCCTGTTTTGATCATACCTACGATAGAGGGGCGAGGTATTTATAACCTCCCCCAGGGACTAACCGTTGGGGCGCGAGGAAGGTCAATCAACGGAAAACCATGCGCCATCTACATTTATTAGGCGGCGCCATTAAATGCCCCTAGGGAATTGGACCATCACACCGTTCTCGGAGAGCCTTCAATGCTCCACAGGAATGGCTGGATATCCCCAGACAATCACTCTAGGGCGCCAACCGATCGCCACCCCCCTTGTTGGCCCGTAATCCCTCGACCAGCTCGAGGTGAGGTCTAGCACCAGGGTAGTCTTCTCAGGAAGGCTTCACGGCTCGCCATCGCCCTTGCCTTCCAGTAATCCCTCGCCAAGCTCGAGGTCAGGTCTGGCACCAGGGTGGTCTTCTCAGGAAGGCCAACGGCTCGCCACCCCCCTTGTTGGCCCATAATCCCTCGACCAGCTCGAGGTCAGGTCCGACACCAGGGGAGTCTTCTCAGGAAGGCTTCACGGCTCGTCATCGCCCTTGCCTTCCCGTAATCCCTCGCCAAGCTCGAGGTCAGGTCTGGCACCAGGGTGGTCTTCTCAGGAAGGCCAACGGCTCGCCACCCCCCTTGTTGGCCCATAATCCCTCGACCGGCTCGAGGTCGGGTCTGGCACCAGGGGAGTCTTCTCAGGAAGGCTTCACGGCTCGCCATCGTCCTTGCCTTCCAGTAATCCCTCGCCAAGCTCGAGGTCAGGTCTGGCACCAGGGTGGTCTTCTCAGGAAGGCCAACGGCTCGCCACCCCCCTTGTTGGCCCGTAATCCCTCGACCGGCTCGAGGTCGGGTCTGGCACCAGGGGAGTCTTCTCAGGAAGGCTTCACGGCTCGCCATCGCCCTTGCCTTCCAGTAATCCCTCGCCAAGCTCGAGGTCAGGTCTGGCACCAGGGTGGTCTTCTCAGGAAGGCCAACGGCTCGCCACCCCCCTTGTTGGCCCATAATCCCTCGACCGGCTCGAGGTCGGGTCTGGCACCAGGGGAGTCTTCTCAGGAAGGCTTTACGGCTCACCATCGCCCTTGCCTTCCAGTAATCCCTCGCCAAGCTCGAGGTCAGGTCTGGCACCAGGGTGGTCTTCTCAGGAAGGCCAACGGCTCGCCACCCCCCTTGTTGGCCCGTAATCCCTCGACCCGCTCGAGGTCAGGTCTGGCACCAGGGTAGTCTTCTCAGGAAGGCTTCACGGCTCGCCATCGCCCTTGCCTTCCAGTAATTCCTCGCCAAGCTCGAGGTCAGGTCTGGCACCAGGGTGGTCTTCTCAGGAAGGCCAACGGCTCGCCACCCCCCTTCTTGGCCCGTAATCCCTCGACCGGCTCGAGGTCAGGTCTAGCACCAACGTAACCCTCTCATGAAGGCCCAGTAACTCGCCATCCCATTTCTACAACCATAAGCACTCCTCCACGGCTAGCTCCCGCACCCCCTGCAGGAGTGGGGGGCTTGTGTGATAGGGTAAAAATGGCCTGAGGCCCAACCAGAGCCCAATACAATTCCCATTCAGAAAGGTAAAGATAGCAACCCGGTTCGGCTCCGGACCACTCCAGGGTCGGCGCCGAACCTCGTGTTTTCCCTCACGATACTGGCCTCCTCGTACCGACAAGCCTCAGTAGCCCTCGGAGTCCGATCCAGGACAGTCCCACAGGCCGTCCCCCCTCTCTGGCGGGGCAGAAGGATGACCTGGCGCAGCCTAGGCCCTCTGATTCCCCCCCGAAGCACAGGAGACCCACGATCAGCCACGTCAACTCCAAATACCGCCAAGGGTGTTGCCACGTCAGCCCTATACCACTCCTGGTATTGCCACGTCCGCCCTAAACCCCCTGGGCCTTCTGCCACGTCAGGCCCACGGGCTTTCGGATCCAGACCCGGCCCCCAAGTGGAACCAAACCCGGTTGGGATTCTCTATAAATACTAGACCCCCACCCACCTTTTGAGGTAATGAATCTTTTACCACTTAAATATACCTAGTTATCGCTACTCTCTCACAGAGAGTGACTAGAGCGTCGGAGGGTCCGCCGCCGGGATAAACCCCGGTGTTTCAGGACCGTCTGCAGGTACACAAGAGCTCGGATCCGACCCTTCCGATCCGAGCCCAGCCTTCAACATCTCTCCGAGCTCATCGCAGGTCCCCGAGGGTCAACCGAAGATCGGCAGACGAGCGGCATTCTCCTCCAATACAAATCGAGTCCGAACTCACACCTGGTGCGTCCACACGTCTCCCAGAAATAAACCGCATCAAATGCCCATAAGAAAAGATATAGTAGATGATTCTTCTTAATTTTGTGACTATGGTCCAGATCAAACACATTCCTAAGATAAAAATAGTTTAAGAGTTATATTTATCTCACCTGTCCGGAACTCTCTAAATGCCCTTTATAAACGCGACCAAATCCCCCTTCACCCAAAAGACTTCCTAAAGTTCTTAGTAGCCGCGGCAAGTTCTCGAAAAGTAGATGTCTAGGCAGCAATATGCGCAGATCCGTCTTTCGGGACTAATGCTTCTTTTTTAGACTCTGAATTACTCATTTACTTTGATTTTTCTTTCAAAACCAAACAAATCAGAATGATTCAATAAGAGATATAGAATTATAAGTATAAAAGGATTCTACATAGTACATAACATAATTCAATCAATGAGTTTCTCATAGACTTAATAATGCACGGCAGAACAACGACTAAAAAAATGCCACTATTCCTAGTTCCCTTTTCCACAGTAACTATCTCCTTATTACTACTACAAACTTTTGGCCTCCATAACACATATTTAACCATTTTAATAGTCTTTCTAATTGTTTATCATAAATCTGCAATACCTTACTGCTCATCTTGTCGACCAACTTCCTAATTAACTTATCCTATTGTACAATTTAAAGCGTAAGACTTCAAGGAAAAATATTAGAAACTAAGGTCAATGGTGTTTCTTGCCTGCATATTACAAAGCAAAAGATTAAGTTCATTCCCTCCTTTGATTGAAGTTTAACATATGGAGCCATATTCCGAAGTACACAATCCCTAATGGTCTGTTTAAGATCTCAGCCAAAAAGTTGAGCTAACAATAGTTATACAACATAGACAAACATCATTCATCATTAACACCAAAGATGACCTCATTTTCCAAGTGGAGACACCAGTATGCTAATTAAAATCTGCATCTCCACTCAAAAAACAACTGTAGTTCTCAAGCCACCACATTCAAACAGAGAATTGAAATTTAAACTTTTACATAGATAATTGTTATAATTATGCTATATGCACATCACTGACACGCACCCTAAGAAAAATATTTCCAAAGAAACATATCATTCAGAACAATCTTTAGAGACAATTACCTCGTTCTTCTCATTCTCCATCAATAAATCCAGCCCCTCCAGTGACCAAAATCCTCATATTCGCCTGCCAATGAACATATATAAAAAAATAACTCAACCATCCGTAAAAACCCACAAACTCAAGTATCAACCCCACACAATCCACAACTCAATAACCCACACACAAACTGCCACATACAACACCTTATTCAAATGTGGGATTTCTACCAATCAAACACAATCCAAAAGGGTATGTTAGTTTGACACAAAGTAGCATAAAGTTCAAAAAATGGTGCTTTTTTTGTTCCAAATCCTATATTTTAATTCTCCATTCCAAATTTACTTTGACACCCCAAAAAAAATAGTGCTACAGCTACATCTTAATGTAATAGATGTGTTTTGACTCTTATGTGGAATCTAATTGACAGATACAGTTACATCGTATCATCACCTAATCAAACATTGTAAAATTAATTGTTTTCTTTTATTCAGATTGCACGTAGTAATCCAACACGTGAACTAAAATATGGGTATAATTTGGGATACACATAAGATATCTCATTTTTAAATTCATTCCAATTTACCAAAAAATCTACTAAATGAAGCAACTCTTCTACCTGAAAAAACTTGGAATTTCTCAACGGCAACGGGTTCGGCGGCGGCTTAGTCACCACATTGACATTTGATGATTCATTCGCCATTCTCTTCAAACCTTGCTAAAATCAAACCCTAAAAAACCCCTAAAAATTAAACCTTTATGTCCTCAAAATCTTCACTGAATACAAATTGATAAGATCTATGTATTTATAGAGCCAAAAGATGGGGGGGAAATGAGGAGAATTCTTAAAAAACACGCAATCGAAGAAGGGTTGAGAAAGAAAGCGGCTTTATACCGGAATCATTACCTTCTACCGAACGATTGGCAGATCTGAATCTAGATCTGGACAAAAGATCGATTTTTGATGATGGATTAGGAGATAATTTTGGGATTGGAAATTCCAAAATTACATCAGGCATTGTCGCACGTGCAGATTACCCATAAACATAAGAGCGGCTGAGCGCCTTTTTTTTTGTAGGGATTGCACGTGCATCACACTGGTATGATTAGGGAATTTAATTTGACCATATATTGCACGGGTTTACTCAGTTACAATGTTTACAACCCCAACTCTCCCATTAAAATAGTATATATATATATATAAAGTCCATATATATACTACAAACTGCCAGCAAAATTGCCAACATTCTAGAACAAGGCTCAGAATGCAAAAGTAAATATGGAATTTACAATGGACAAAACATACAAAGGCAGAAAAGAGATCTGCCTAGATCCAGTTGAATAGCAGCAAAGAAGAAGGCATTAGCAAAATCATCAGAGGCCGAAGTAGTAGTCAGGGAAGCGACCACCAGGAGCCAAGCGAGAACAGACCGCAACATAGGCAAGATGCCGACGCCGGGAAGACTACAGAACCAGAAAGAAAGAAACAATAGAGCATCCCGTGAGCGCGGGTATGAACACATCAGGTAGTCTAAAAGGATGCAGAAAAGACTGCAGTACAACTTGTGCAAGGCGAAAACTCTACAAACTCGAATAGCCTGAGGCACATGGCAAAGAACAGCTAAACCACACAACACACTAATGCAGGCGCAAACTAATCAGCAAGCCAATCAAAATGCAGCAACAACATCAATAAAGAGACGAGAAATAGGATGGAATTACATCAGAACTCCGAAGAAAAAGGAAATAAGAAAATGAGATGAATAGAAATAGAGAGCACCAAATGATGCACGGTACCTAAATCAGAAAATGCGAGTAGAATAGTAGAGAAGGATAGATATGATAAAGATTCCAGTACGACAAAAGGATAAAGCAGAACATAAATATCCAGTAAAGAAGAGTCACAGAATATGAACAAAAGATAACTGAAAGAAAAAGCTGAAGAAAACCATGTCCGAGAGCACCAAAATCAGCTCAAGAAGGAAAGCAAAAGGGTCTAGAGAACCCCAAAAATCACCACAACGGCTAAGATCTGCCAAGGAAAAGAAAAAAAAAAGGAAACTCGTCACAAAAGAGAAACATAAAATAGGAAAGAGCATATAAACTACAAACTAAACAAATGAGGGTAATTAAACAGAATTATTAAAATTGGCTACACCCTTATCAAGATTGGCTAATTTAAGCTTGACTTTTTTGCGATGAGAAAGAATATTAGCCCAGAAGTTAGAATAGAATAAAAGATCATCAATTAAGCACTTAATAGGACGAGATTCAAGAAGATTCTACTATTCCTCTCATTCCAAAAAACCCAAATCAATGCCATTATGGATAAATTCTACGATGCCCAGAAAGAATGATTGACACGTGTTTCTCTTCATATTTTTTACTGGAAATCGCAGGAGTGCCTCTACGCAGAAAGTAGCTATTGCATTGGGTGGTCCTCAAAAAAATATCGTGTGTTTGTGTTGTTGACTTTTGTTTTCTTTTGTTTCTTTGATTCATTTCTTTGTTATCATCTCGGGTTGAGGGTTAAACTCAATAGTAAATGTATAACAAAGAGGAGGAGCCATGACTCAGGGGACTCACCACCACCACCATAGAAGCAACCAGTCGAACATCAACACCAAACTCGGACAGCGAAGTGAGGAAAAGAAGACGAGGGGGATCGATGTACATACATTAGGATTTGCTTTGGGCATGTCACCAGTGACCCTGATAAAGGTAGGGGCTGGTCGGTGACGAGGGAACCTCGAATGGACCATAGAGGTCATTCGCGGGTGGAGAGTAGGGGCTGCTGTGATAAGAGCACGATTGAGGTGCAACAACATCATTTACCAAAACAGGGTAGAGATGAAATCTGAGATCCGAGGAGTCATAGGAGGTCATATGTGGATGTGATGGAGAGGGGGAGAGAGGGAACTGGTCCAGAGAGGCCTTGCCGGGAGTGGGGATCTCCTGATTTTGAGGTATGGGGAAGAAGAATGATGACGATGGGGAGTGACAACTGTAACAATCCTAAATAGCAAAAAAGGCGGAAAGGAAGTTCATCGGCATCGTCGTCGTCATTGAAGGAGGAGATGGGGCCACAGTGTCACAAGTGTGTTGAAAGAGGTCATACCATCCACGACTGCGAGAATGAGTGGTTTTGTTATGCATGCAAATGACATGGACATATATGATGGATTGTCCAAAAAAAATGGGTTCCGATGAGCTCTGTTTCCAAATCCCAACCCGTGTGGAGAAGCCTATTGATGAGGACATCAAATCTGTTTTATTTTTATTTTGAGATTTAGCCATATGTAGTTTATTTGAGAGATTTGTTTTATATTTGAGAGAGATTTGTTTTGAATTTGTTTTGAGCCTATATATAGGCCTTGAAAATAATGAGAAAATATGCTATTATTGATTAAAAAAATTATTGTGTTGAGTTATTTCTCTTCATGCCTTTTTGTGTAATACAATTGAGATCCAATTTTAGGGTTTGTGATAAACTCTAAAACTATACCCAAAAAAAATTCTCAAATTAATTAAACCCCAAAATCCCCACCTTCTCTTTTCTCTCTCCTTCTTCCTCTTTCGGCCTTTCTCAAAACCCAAACCCCGAACACCCTAATCCATCGTCGCCCTCACCCATCCTCGAAACCCCGTCCAACCCCACCGCCGCTCAAGCCGACTGCCGCCTCACCGACAGCCTCCTCTCTTCGAACTACCTCTACTCGAACTCCCCCAAATCCACATAAAACCATAATCCTAAATCCCATCTCCCTCCAACCTCATTTGACGTCACATCGCCACCACGACCGCCCTCCCTCGCCGCCGTTGACACCCCCAGCACCACTGCTGCCATTGACTCCCCCTCCCCTCCCCCTCTTCGACCACCACAGCAAGCATTTCGAAGACTCCTCTCCCATTGACCTCTGCCCTCCGACGCTACCTCGCTGCCGACCCCAATACCCACTGCCTATCGCAGCCAGTCGTCACCACCTCCTCACCCCCAACTCCTCAACCCTGCCTCCAAACCCTGACTTCATCTCCTTCCCTCCTTCTCCTCGTCGTCGTCGCTTCCCGACCGCGACCACCACACTCACCTCCACCACCTGGCCCTGCGTCCTCCATCGCCGCTTGCATCCCTTCACCTCCACCATCGGTGCCCTCCGAGACCCTCCAGCGGCCCCTGCACCATTGCCTAACCCATCCTCCTTATTCTCATTGCATCCTGCATCCCTCCTCGATCACTGCAGCCACTATTACTTCAGGTCTGATCCAGTTTCTTGATTTGGATTGGCTGTGGGTTCTGTTTTGCGCGAATTTCTTCGAACCCCGGTAAACTCTTTCCTCTTCTCAAATATTTTTGTTACTGCTTTATCATCTCTATAATATTATTTAATTTATCTGTCATCTACAAATATTGAGAGAGAGTGTTTCTACTTGCTAATTAGGATACGAATCTTTATTGAATATCTTACATGCTTAGAACGATTAAATATTATTGTTGATTGATAGGATTAAATCTTTATTTGGGCTTATTAAACTATTTCATATCTTGAAAATCCATCAAACTAATTAATAGTTATAATTTCTAACTTAATATGCATTACGTGTTGGCAAATTAAATTCTTTAAAATTTTTGGAAATTCTCTATTTAGGATTTAGTTTACATCACCTATGCACTTCGTTCAAAGCAAAATAGAGGAGAGTCTGGTGGGTGGTCGGAAACCGATGAAAGTGGTGATTACCTCAACACTTATCATGGTAGAGTTTAAGAGTCGCATCAAGATGTGTGTGTTGTTGAAGTACACACAGGAAATCCCTCAATTACAGCGATCACAAACCTATTCATCAGAAACAGAAGCTCCAATACGAATTGGAAGTGGGTGGTTTTGTGAACAAGTCAGGATGGGTTCTTCATACAATGCAAAATAGAGGAGAGAGTGAGGGTGGTGTTAACTCTGGGTGGTTTGGAGGGCAACAATTTTTATATCATGTTTACAAGATGGTCTCGAAGTTTGGGGGAACTAAAAGTGAGCATGAAGTCGTCGGTTTGGATTAGGTTATACAACTTCCCATTTCATTGTTGGGTCCGTTTCGGTTTTCAGAATTTAGTGTGAGGATTTGGACACGTGTTGGTGATTAATCAAGGAACGTAGATTCAGAGTCGAAGGGAATTTTATCGATTCCGAGTTGGAGTTGAGAATTTCGCTACAATTCCATTGGTGATTCAATCAGAGTTTGAAGAGGAGTGTCACAATGTTAAATTGATAATAAAGAAGAGGAAAAGGTGTCTTTTTGTGGTTCTCCGACTAAAACAGAGGCACATGCATTAGAGTCAGCAAATTCAAAGAGTCTAGAGGTAGAAGATAAGCTCAAGCTGTTAGATTTTGGGAGGGGAGATCCAGACCATTCAATTCAAAATTAAGAAGAAGTGTGGCTTTGAAGCCGTCTGATCATGGGAAGCACAATCTGGGCTATCAAATAATTACTAAAGAGGTAGGGAAAGAATTAGTCAACCTCGGTCAGAATATAGTAGACATGGGGGACACATGCACGACAAGGGGGTAGCATGAACAGAGGAGGACGAGGGAGTAGTGGGGGTAGGATAGGAAAGGTAGGGAGTAGGGTGGCGGTCAACTATAGTGTTGAATCATCACATGAGGGTGATGATTTTCTGCGACGGTCGAAAGAGAGTGAGGCATTTGCTGTTTTGGTGGACAAGATATGAGTGGGGCTTACTGGGTCAGAATCCATAATGATGACAAAAACAGGAGTTTCAAGAAGCAATAAAAGAGGCTGTTTTGGCTATATCAAGTAGCATACAAGGACTTGGTCCAGGCTCAAGTAGATATGGGCTTCAAAACAAAGAAAGGGAAAAAGAAATTGAAATTAGGGATGTGGGCCGAAGAGTTAATGTGGGATTTCTGAATAAAAAAGAAGAAATTTTAATAAGGGTTGGGTTTTGTAAGGGACAACACAAATGAATTGGTATAGGGATTAATTCAAATGTTGAAAGCAGAGTGAGGGGAACGATGGAAATTCCAAGGAAGAACAAGCGGCAGTTTGATAGATGGGGGTCGAAGGGACCTTATGAAGTGAGTCTTATCAGATCGGTGGCAAAAGCTAAGGAACCAATCTCGATCTGTGGAGGTATGTCACCGACAAGTTTGTCAATTTTGAATTATATTCCTGATAATTTGCTTCTTTATTATGCATATTTATTGGGTTTAGCCATGAGGTCCACTAGAGCAGAATAATCAAAGAGGGCGAGTGCCCTTAGGGGAGATGTCAGTAGACTGGCTCTATAGACGCCATCTTGGGTTACCATTAGGGGTAGATGAAAGATCTCACAATTTTTTTCCATGTTATACATCTTTAGGAATGTTAGAGGAAAGTGACAACATATTAAGAATAGATTTATCAAAGACACATTAGTGTGAAAAAATACTCAGTATTTGTGCGTTACAAGAGAATCGAATAGAGAATCCTAAAAAGGAAGATTTTGAATGTCTTAAGTTGCTAATGTCATTTGATTAGTGATTCAAACCAGCTTTGGGGATGTCGGCAGGGATAGCAATATGAGTAGATTCCAACATTTTTGAGATTTTTGATGAGTTTGTTGGGAACTATTCGGTCGTGAGTAATGACAATTTTGCCATCGTGTGTTACGCACGTGTATTTCGTACTATCATGAATAATATTCGTAACGTATTTTTATGTAAATGTCATATGTATCTTATATTCTAATTATTTATATGTTTTCCATTTTTTCAAGACTCATTTCAATCCTATTTTTAGCCAACTCAAACATTTATTTTAATCCTTTTGTTTTATGTACATTGCACGTGCTTTCAATACACGTGTCGAATACGTATATTTTCTGTTACGTGAAATATCTGTAACATTATTGTTCTATGTATTTTGTATTTTGACTATTTTTCTCCTAAATTAATTTTTAATATTTTTAAACATGCATTGCACGAGCAAATTTTAAGCAATTTAATCCAAAAAGAATTTCCTAAGAATGATATCTATTCTCATTTTTATTGTAACCCATGTTCCCGTATATATGTATTTTTCCTTGTATTTGCTGTATTTAATAATTTTATAACTTTCAACTCGCTTTTAAATTCTTTTCCAACAATCACATTTTCAAATGATCGAATTTTAACAAAATATTATTCTGGTTTCTAAGAAATTTTCTATTTCATTTTATTATTCAAAAATTATTTTTATTTCAAATAACGGTGTATTTTAATTTTTATATTCCTAACTGATCGACTATCTAAATTTTAGCCCAAACAAATTCTATTATTACTATTTGGATTTTAATGAATTTGTTAAACTCAAATTGTATTTTGATTATTTTTGTTACTTTTATTATTATTATTACTATTATTAGTTTTGATTGTTCATGATTTAATGTACAAGTATATATGTATGTTTTATAAACCTATAATCCTAATTATTTTCCCTATTGGTTTTTAAAACCCAAATCCAATACCTGATAACCCGCTAACCCTAATATCCCCTCTACTATATAAACCTAACCTATACCTTAACCCTAACCCTACTTTCTTTCAACCCAGCCGTCACCCTTCATCCCCTACCTCTCCCTCCTCTGCATCTCCTGAACCCATCCGGCTTATCTCCTTTCTCCTCGTCATCCCGCTCATCCCCTACTTCCAAAGCTCTCGTCTCCACTCCATCGAGCCACCTTCCCGTCGTCTCCATCGAGCCATCGTCTTCCTCCTATGCTCGACTCATCACCACCCTACCGCAACTCTTCATCACCATCCTGCCGCAACCCTGCTAATTCGCTAGTCGCCGCTCCTGCACACCCCCGATGTCGCGCCACCCTGCGTGCCCACGCCAGCAACTCCCCTCTCTCCTCAGCTCCGAAACAAAGCAGTAGCAGCAATGCTCACCGCTACATTGTGCTGCCCTCCTCCTGAGCACCGCACGCCAGCCAGTGTTAGCACTGTCTGCAGCCAGTCGACAACCCCCGTGCCTGCCTCCTCCCGACGCCAGCAACGATAGTAGCGCCAGCCCCCGAGCCTGTCTCCCCTTCGACGACAGATAGCAACGACAGCAGCATCAGTGCTGCCGTCGTCCTCTGTGGGTGCCGTCGTCTTGGCTCTTATGTGCGTGTGTTGGATCTCGTGTGTTTGTGTTCGTGGTTCGTGGCTCGTTCGTTGTGTTCGTGCCCGGAAATCCATTCCCGTTCTTCTCATTCTTCTTGCTTCGTTTTCGTCATCAATTTCAAGGCAAGTAACTTGTATAATTTTCTGTTGTATATACAAGTACTAAATATCGCCTATAGTGTAGTTGTGTTCTAGAGACAATTCTTGTGCAAACCCGTGTTATATCTTGTCTCTATGTGTTGATCCGCCCGTAGTTGTTCCATTACACACACGACATGAATTTCGACTTAGATCTAATTAATCCCTATTGCATATATGTATATTGATTGTGATCCATTAGTTGTGTGAATCTTGCATGCTTGATGTGTATTGGTAATATATCATATTGTAGATCTGTTAAGTACCCTATACCATGTTGCTTGGACATCTAGTATATCCTATTTCACATTTTGTTATGATTTGAATGTGTTTCATATGATCTAGTTGATTTTATGCATGAAGAATAATTCTGTCATTGTTGTTACCCGTTTTTGTCCAGTATTTTAGAGCCTATTAAGCTCCGTATATGAAAATTATTTGTGAATATTAATTATACAGAATTCTGTCCACTTTCCAGAATTTCTGACAAATCTCAATTTCAATTTGTGAGTTGCAAGTCATTGCTATTTTACATTAGAGGTGTAGAAAATTCCAAATTCTGTTTTATATGAATTCTGTATGGTTATTTATTTTTATACAGATGTGAAAGATAATATTTTGATCCAATATTTTGCTGAGTATAACTAGACTTGATTGGATTAACCCCTATTTTTTGTGGATTTATTTGATGACTTTTATAAAATATTCTATACTTGCAAATAACCACTATACTTGCAAAATTTTCATACTGGTTCAGTAAAGAACCTTAATTTCAACCTAATTCTATTTGCTGTTTATAAGTGAATATGAAATGTAGCCTAGTGTATCTATTTTATCACCCTTTTGAAGGATCTGGATTTCGATTTATATTATGTAATCTATTGCTATTTTAGTGCTGCTATGTTTATGATTTCAGATTTACAAATTTGCTGTATCTTGTTGTTTTCTGATTTTTCTTGACTATTCTATCTATGTTCGAAAATTATGAAACTTTATTTTCGGTTACTAAACATACTAGGGAATACCCCATATTTTTCGTGGATTTAATCAAGAAGTTTTTATGCTGTTATTCTATTTATAAATACAAACTCTTGATTTCTGGCTGAACATGTTTTCTGGATACAACTCTGTTTTAAGTCCAGTTTTTATGAATTACTATATGACTTATATATATTTTCTGGATTCGGAAGAGAGTCTATTTTTCATATTTTCTGACGGATCCAGGTTTGCATGTTTGTGGCAATGAGAATCCGAGATTTTGTGCAATACTGTCTTTCTGTCCTGAACTAGAATTTTCATTGTCCTACCTTTTTTTGAGTTGCCTTTCATCTGTACATATTTATCTTTCAATCTGAACCTATTACTTGTTTATGGCATGTTATTCTTATCCTGTTTTGTGACACGTATATGCCTGTTTGATAATAATAACAAATAACCAAGCCGGGGTTAAGAGAAAGATCTAGTAGTGGATAATATAGAAATATGTAATTGGAAGGGGGCTCATGTTTCTATTATCTGTTATCTATTATGTGTTTCATGACTACATGATGCACGATTCTGTTATCTGATTACCTGACTGCACACTTTCCTATAGGAAGGTGTACTCAGAAGTAAATCCGTAGATTCTATCTATCTGTATCTGTATCTGTTATCTATTTATCTGATATCTGAGCACACGGCCCTATACAGTCCACTACAAAATCTAAATGTAAACTTGTTTGAATATTGCAACCATGTGGTAAATCGATGGGACGCATGAAGTGCTACCTAGATATAAATAAATACAAGATTTAACATAACATGACACTTGTTACATGCTACGTGACATCTGTTATCTGTTTATCTGTTTACATGATACCTGACATCTATTATCTGTTTATCTGTTTGCATGATACTTGATATTTATTACATATTACCTGTATTTGTTAGCACACCATGTTACTTGATTCTGTTTTTCTGATTCATGTTAGATATTCTATTTTGCTCTTTCATATCTACTCCATGCTATGTTTGTTTCCATTGTTACTCTATGTTGTTATTCTTTTCTTGTACTTGTGCCTGCACTACAAGCGGTCCGTAACTTGCATTGACGGGCGTTTTGTTTCTCTTTTCTTTTCCTGCAATTCGTTAAATTGCAGATCATGGAGATCAGCTGCCTGATAAAGTAGGTGATTAAAGATTTTAGTTTCTGGAGTTTTTGCTATATTTATTTTCCTGCTATTTTTTGAATAAATGTATCTGCTACATGAATTATTTTGTATTGGGCTGTTTGAACTAGGATTTATGACTTGTTCCATATCTGGTTTATTTGAGATTATTAAATTTTGTTTCAAGTAAATTATGTTGGTATATTGATTCTTTCATGCATGCATGGTTGATTTCTCCTTGTTTACTTCATATTATTCCTGTGAAATGTTGTAAAGATCCTAACAGTTTATGGATGATAAAAATCATTTGTTGGACTTAGTCACGTATCCGTATTCCGTATTTTCTTTTTGGGAAGCTGGGCGTGACGTTTATCTAAGTTTTTATTTTGATTTTTAATCTATAGGCCTAAAGTCTCTTTTTAAGCCCACTAGAAATTTATTAAAAAGAAGAAACCCATTAATTTATTCTACTTTAAATAAATACTTTTAAATCCTACACTTGTCATGTAGCAAGTATATACATTTAGGCTATAAACAAATAATTAAATAAATGAATGAGAAGTGTGCACATATGAGAAATCCAAGGGTTGGCCAATTCATGAAGGAATGAGAAGAGGTGGGGGTTTGTGAAGTAATGGTGAGTGGGTGATTAATTTTGTTAATGGGTATTTGTTTTTGGGTAATGTGTGTCTCTTCATTCACCCATTTAGACCTATAAATAGCCCCTCCTATTTCATGAACAAATGCACACTAGAACCAAAGGAAAAGAAAGAGAAGAAAAGAAAGAAAAGAGAGAGAAAGAAAGATTGAAAAGAAAGAAAGTGCTTGGATTTCTTCAAGGAGGATGGCTTGAGATTTGCTTTGCTAGGAGGAGAATGATCCCATCTTGTTGGAGCTAGGAGCAACATCCAAGGAGTTCTCTTTCACTTTTTCTTCTTCAAATAAGGTGGGTGTCTTCTTGAACTTTCTAAAATTTTAGTATCATGCATGTGTAGAAAAATTGATATTTTTAAATTGTTTGTACATATGAGTAGTGATTAATTTGTGATGATGATATTTAAATAAAATGCATGCTAATTGAGAGATTATCTTGTAGATAAGTTGAATTGATGTTGTTTGGGTGCATGGTAGTACATCATGATTAAATGATCTGGATATAGAATTGTACACAAAGTTGCTGATTCATTCAAAGAAAAGTTCCTGTTAAGGATTTTGTTTGCACATCAGAAAATCGTATTTAATAAAGTAGTTGGAATCTAGAACTAAAACTTTTTTTGGAGCATCTTTTATGTGTCAGGAACATCCCCTTAAAATTTCATAAGATTTGGAGCTCGTTTACTATTTTAATAAAATCTAAACTCAGAACTGGTTAGTAGTTGACTAGTTGCTGGAAATCTGTACACATTTCGATTTTTGATCAATTCAGTATTATAAATGAAATAATTTGAGAAAAGACAGAACTAAGATATTGTAGTAGTCTCGTTAAAATTTCTGAAATGTCTAAGAAATTAAATTTTCACAAAGAAATGAATTTATAATGAATTTTTCAAGACTGTACAAATGACAGTATTTCAGTATTTCGACCATACTATATATTTCGAAGAATTCCGAGTTATAGATACAGTATTTTGAGGAAACTTATAACTAGGAAGTTTTAGTAGACTTTTATACTTTTATTTTGATATAAAGAATGCATAGTTTCGTGAAGTATATAATTTTCTATGATTTTTTAAAATGGCATGAAATGCAGTTTTCTGACTTTGAATCTACTGTTTTACAAATAATACTTAAACGAAGTGATTGAAAATATATTCTCGTTATTTTAAGTTATATTTTGGGGAAAATAAAGATCATATTCATGCTTAGATGAGATGTGAACTCAAGAAAAATATGTATATGGTTAATGATATTAAGAATTGGTTAAAATAAATCAAAGGATGAGATGAATTTTCAAATGATGAATTTTTAAGAGATTATGTTTTAATCTTAATTAACTTGTATTGAGAAAGTTTTGATGAATTTGAAAAGTGTATTGTGAAAATAAATAGTCTGAGATTGTACTTATTAATGAATAAATAAGAATGAATGAAAGAATTTGAATAAAATATGAATACATGAAAATTGAGAATATGAGTAACAAGGGGATGAGTACCCAAGTTGTTAAACATGAAAATATGTTGATTCTAGAGGCTTAGTGAGACCCAGGTACCGACAAAGAAATGAAAATGAAAAATTAATTTTGAGAAGTAACCAGTATGGGTTGACTGTCTCAGTATTTTGTTTACGACCGGTGGGTAAGCTAAACTTTAGTTTTTAATAACTATAACTTAAACTTAAGGATAGGCACTAGTTGGAGATATGACGAAATAAGTGCAAACATGAGTTATGGACTCCAGAATGATCCTTGGAGAGAGACGGTCTCCAATATTCCAGGACGATGGATGTAAGTGCCACAGAATGATCCGCGGAGTGGGAATGTTCTCCAATATTCCAGGATGAGAGCGACGCTCATGGGATGCTTGTGCAGTGAGGGCTCCATCTGCGGAGTGAGACAATCCCCAGTATTCCGGGACGATGGACGTAAGGGCCACAGAATGATCCGCGGAGAGGGATTCGTCTCCAGTATTCTAAGGGCGAGAGCCAATACTTGCAAAGTGTCTAAAGCTTGTAGTTGTCATCAAAGTAGGCTGCATGGCGAGGAATCTAACCCTACAATGTGGAGTACGTATGTACTTGCCCTCAGACCTATGTAGTATGAGATGCGTAGAATCCGAACAAGTATGCATTAGTGTCATCATAGCGTAAACATCTGCATTAGGTATTAAGTCATTGCATACACTGACATGTTTAGGATAGTCACTCTTTACACTTTTTATATGCATTCATGTTTGTGATTGTTAAAGTAAGAGATTTCGTTATAATACAGCATAGAGAGGATCGCTGTTTATAACATTGCGTCGGTTGTAAGCAACTGACGTGCCCACAGATTTTCAGTGCAGGGCTTGATTGGATTGGCAAGAACTTAAAGATGGTTGATGATAAAGATTATATTCATGATTAAAGCTGCTGATATTAGAGTTGTATTTCATGTTGTAATTTATTTAATTTTCGCTGTGTAACTCTGCAATAAAAATTGTTATGTAATAAAAAAAGTTTTAATTTCGTTGTAAAATTGTACGAATTGAAGTAAGAGATCTTGTTGTACTACGAATTACATGTAAATGAAATTTGGGGTATTACAATGTTTACATTTAAACAAAGGAATGATGGATGGGAACATATGGTTCCATCCATATATGGTCCATATTAATCTAGATTTCGTTAGGAATTTTGGTAAGAACTTAGACAGATTCGGATGGGTGGGACGTGGGTAATAAGAGGTGACTTCAACATTACTAGATTTCAGTATGAACACAAAGGGAGGGAGGCTTCCATACCTGAGAGGAATGAGTTTAACCAAACTGTTAATGACCTAAAATTTATGGAGATTAAAATAGGGATAGAAGATTTACATGGACAAATATTCAAGCGAAGCTGATTCTGGCCAAACTGGATAAGGTGTAGGTGTTGTAACGCCCCGGGCCTACTCAGCTACTTACAACCCGACGCATCTACGTACCTACATGCCTAAAGAACCTAACCATGTCCGCACCACAGAGCATAGCCTCACCAAAAGAGCTAGATTTATTGTACACTTGGATCATAGGCAACCTGATATAAACCATTATTCACTCACATTACATTTGATATGGAATTATTTATTGCCACCACCTTGTCACTTTCATATTCTTAATATATATATATATATATACTAGATTTGCCCGTGGGCACGTGCCTACTGCATGTCTTCAGAACGATACAACATATGAAAAGCCATGTAAATAGTAAATCAATAATTATGTAGCTCAAGTTTGAATAGTATGACAATAATTTGTTGTAAATAAAAGTCCATATTTCCATATATATATATATATATATATATATATATATATATATATATATATATATATATAGAGAGAGAGAGAGAGAGAGAGAGAGAGATAATTAAATAAATAAAGGAGTTGTTTTGGGGGATTTGAATTTGAGTTTTGGGGGTAAATTTTGGGGGGGAAATGTGTTTTGTGAGGTTAGATCTGGGCCTTTGATTTTGGAGGGATTGAAGGAGAGCCACTTAATAGATTTCTAAAAGGCCATTAAGGCCATTAATAATAATGCTAAGCCCACTCATCTGGGCATTACAATTATCCTTCCTTGATACTACTTGTAATGCCCTGGGCCCACTCAGCTGTCTACATGCCTATGATATAATTCCAGATTTCGTCAGGAATTTTGGTTAGAACTTAGACAGATTCTAAATAGGTGGGAAGGGCCGTAGATAATATGAGGTGTCTATAACATTACTAAAATTCAGTATGAACACAGAGCGAGGGGATTCCATACCTGAGAGGAATGAATTTAACCAAATCGTTAATGACCTAGAACTTATGGAGATTCAATATAGTGATAAAATATTTACATGAACAAATATGCAAGTGAAGCTAATTCTATCAAAACTGAACCTAACTGTGGCCTGACCCGATTGCCACCCCTAATCTAAGTAGAGCCCAATAAATACATCTAAGGCCATGCCGTTTTTTATTGTTTTTTATTTTATATATCCTTCCTCGAAAGCCGAAACCCCAATAATCCTTTCTCAAAATTTAGAAGTCAGAACCCCTCCCGCGTACTTCTTCGTCGTCGTACTTCACATTCTATTCCAACATGAACTTCTTCTTTTTATTCTTCTCTATGATCACAATGTATTTGAACATGAGATTATTCTTCTTTTTCTTCTCTCTGATCACAATGCATTTAAACATGAGTTTTTGTCATTCAAGTTGATTATCAGAAGGAACTTCAACATCAGTTTTTGTCTCTCTCTTCACCAATTTTAGAAGGTTGTTCAACATCAACTACTTCTAATTCTTCAAGTTCACAAATTATTCCAACATCATGTTCTTCTCATTTAGGTGCAACAACTTCATCATCATGAACCATATTATCTTCAACCACAAAATGTTGGGTTACTTTCCAGCCACTAGCTGCCTGCAAAACATCTCTGTTTCCAACTGTATCATGAGCATTCACCTGACTAGCCACACTTGCAGAGATTGTTAAACCACCCCCCTATCTTCACACATGTCAATGTATTTGTCTATGTACCCAGCCTCTGGTTATATGTTCTTAGCTTCCTACATTTGTTTCGTTGTAGTACTATTATGTATCAACTTCAAATTTTCTCCCAAGTATCTCTTTCATGTTTTATTGTAAAGATAATAGTTTTTATGGTAGTTAAACTTCCTTACTATATTATGCAAATCTTCCCAAGTTGTCAACCTAAGCAATAATGTAATGTTCATAACTCTTCTTTCCACCCAAATATTGGCATTTAGGATTCATAACAAAATTTTCATTATAATAAACAACCAATGTAAACACCATGCATTTTGCTATCACAATGCAAAATAGATTTTTAAAAATATTCAAAACCAAAAGTTTGTAATGTTCATTGATTGATAAAGAAATGGTTGGTGGAAGCATAGAGACAAGGACACTGCAATAAAGAACTCTAATCGATGCATATGTAGCCACAAAGTCCAACATCATGAGGGTAAAGAAATCTGATAGATTCTACATGGACCATTACAGTCTTCAGAATGCAAACCCTAACCCTACCACATGCCTTCATCTAGGGGTCATCAAATACCAAAATAAGAAAAAATAAGAAGAATTTAAAGAGAAAGATACAATTTTGTTGCCATAAGTAATACAGAAAACCCTAGGTACAACCCAATACATACCGTGATATGAGGTCAAGCGTTTTTTAATCCTTCCTCGAAAGCCGAAACCCCAATAATCCTTCCGCAGGATTCAGAAGTCAGAACTCCTCTGGCATACTTGTCTGTGGCCGTAGTCATCAATGGAATCAAACTAGAATATGAAGATGACGTCACTAAACCCTAACCGCCTTACCAGATAACATCATCTAGGACATCCTTGTTTGATCCCCTTCAAAGAGGCGGTACGCACCTCTGTCCTCTCCCGCTCATGGCGCTGCCATTGGCGATCCATCCCCAATCTCGATCTCTCCGATATCAACAACTTGGTCACATCCCAAATCCTCCTCCTTCACTCTAGCCCCCTTCGCCTCCTCAAAGCCGATGTCTATTCCGATGCCTTAAACTTCCTCTCCGTCCAATCCAGCCCCACCCTTCGTACCCTCCACCTCTTCGATTCCCACTGCTGACTCGACACCATTGCTAGCTCTTTCCCTAATCTAACCCATCTCCACCAACTCAAAGCAGGCTTCTACTTTGGCTGTGTTTCGCGAGACTCTTCTGGTTTTAAAACTCTTCAAACCATACATCTCGAACACGTCTGCTTTTTTGATCGCGTCTTCTCCGTGTTGTTTTCCTCATGCCCTTTATTGGAGGCTGCTGCTCTGGTAGATATTTATTCATTGGAAAGTCAGCACCAGCAGCTTGATATCTTTGCTCCAAATCTCCGATCCTTAAAGTTAAAACACGCTAGCTGTGCAGGGAAAATTAGCTATCACTGTTGATGCAGACTTTTCTGGTCTTAAAAATCTCCGAATACTCCATCTCGAATCCATCGCATTTGCTGCCCACCTCTCCAAGTTATTTTATGCGTGTCACTTCTTGGAGGAAGTCAATCTGATAAACATTCGTCTACAAGAAACTCAGCACCTTGATATCATTGCCCTGAATATTTGCTTAAGTTAGTGAACGTGCATGGGCGGTTTTTGGGACCCCAAACATTTAGTAATCACTGGTGATGGAGACTTTTCTGGTCTTAAAAATCTCCAAATACTCCATCTCGAATCCATCACATTTGCTGCCCAGCTCTCCAAGTTATTTTCTGCGTGTCACTTCACTTCTTGGAGGAAGTCAATCTGACAAAAATTCATCTACAAGAAACTCAACACCTTGATATCATTGCCCCGAATCTCCGATTGCTTAAGTTAGTGAACATGGGCGATTTCTGGGACATCAAATAGTTAGTAATCACTGATGATGGAGACTTTTCTGGTCTTAAAAATCTCCGATCCCTACATCTTCAACACGTCAGCTTTGGTGCCCATGCCCACCTCTACAAGTTATTAATTTACTGCTTGCTCCTTGCTGGTGGAAGTTACTCTCTTTGAATTATGTTTGGGAGACAAAAAACAATGCCTTGATATTTGATATGGCTAAAAATAGGATTAAACCGGGATCGTTCAAATCGGGCACAAATCTTAAAGCTCTCAGGGGTAAAATGGTAATTTTACCTACAAACGGGTCTGAAATGGGAACTGGGTCTTTGTTCAAAGCCCAATAACCCATGAACAGATCTATCCTACTAGGTACGGGTCCCAACCTGTTACAAACCAATTCAGAAGGATAAAAAAGAATTCAGATTCATAATTATCCCTAAGAGGTGGTTTTAACCACTTCTATCCATCCACACCGGGAAGTAGAGATTTATTTTTATCTCGAAACGGATCCCTAAGGCGACTATAAATATCCATCTCCCCCCATCATAACAGCTCTTTTATAATCTTCCTGATTACTGACAAGAGCGTCGGAGGGTGCATTGCCAGGATCCATCCCAGTGTATCGCACTTTTTGCAGGTTCGTGACAGCGGCAAGAAACAAGTTAACACGTTGGTTCAACAGGTTTGCCTTATTAATTTTATCAAGAATCCAAAAATTCATCTATTTGCTCCCACACCAAAATCAGCATCAACAGATTGGCGCCGTCTATGGGAAACGAAAAAGCAATCCAACCTAACTTCACCAGCGAGAATAGTTTCAAGCCATGCATTCAAAAGAGAAAGGGAAGGCAGTGGTCTCTAGCCGAAGAACCACTCCTCTTCCTCCTCCAGTTCAAGATGTTCTTCTTCAACACCCCCCCCCCCCTCAACAGGCACCTCTAGGGTCTCGGGGGGCTGCCTAGGGGGCTCCCGTCGAAGTCGTCCAAAGCAACATCCTCCTCATGACCATGTCGCGGTTTCCAATCTTTCAGTTGACTCTATGGCTTCTCAAAGCCCGCCCGAGCGGGATCTCCGTCAAGTGATTGTTAACTGCCAAAAGGGGGTCGACCTCCGAATTTGCCTGAATGGATGGCGAGCCCTTGGGGGAGTCCATCAACCTGAGCACCCAGGGGTCTCAAGAGTTCGGACCCCCCGTAGACCGATGACCAGAAGATCCCCTCCCCCGAGGAGGCAAAGAGAGTCCCCTCAATGCCATCAGTGGAGAAGTCATACTTCAGTAAACCGAGCCATACATAGGGACCGCCAAGCTGGAGAGGCACCAGTCACAAGGGAGGAGTTCCAAGATTTTTAAGAGGCCATTCTGCAGGCCCTCAACACCGCTCCCAACCATGAGCAACGGGCACCTAGTCCTCAACCTACTCCAAGTCATCACCACTGCACTCCTAGTCCACTTTCGTATGGGAAAAAGTCTAGGGGCTAGACAGGATATGACCGAAGGGAAGACTCGGTCTACTGCCGTCTCCACGAGATGGAGAGGCACCTTGGCTGACTTGATAGAGAAGAGGAACAACGGGCGAGGAATTTCCGCCTGAGCAGGCCCCGTTCTCCTGAGCCATCAAGGAAGCCCCGGTCCTGCAAAATTTCAAGCCCCCTAACTTTGAGTCATACAACGGGGAGTCAGACCCTGTCGAACACATCGAGAGTTTTAAAACTCTCATGATGATCCACCAGGTTTTGGATGCGCTCCTTTGCAAGACCTTCCCTGCCACGCTGAAGGGTCCTGCGAGAGAATGGTACTCTCGAATCGCCCCGGCCTCCATCTTCTCATTCAATCAGTTCGAAGGGCTCTTCCTTACTCATTTCATGAGTAGTCGTCGGGCTAAGAAAAAAAGTGTATCTTTGGTGACCCTCGACCAAAGAAAAGGTGAACACCTAAGAGATTACATTCGGCGCTTCACCGCCGAAGCCCGGTCTATTGCCTCCCTCAACCAATCGGTAGCCTCGGCGGCATTCGGGCAAAACATCACTGATATGGCTAAAAATAGGGTTAAATCAAAACCGTTCAAATGGGGCACGAATCTTAAAGTTACAGGGGCAAGATGGTAATTTGACTTACGGACGGGTCCGAATTGGGAACCGGGTCCTCTTGGACCCGCTTACCCGTGAATGGATTTGTTCAAACTGAGAACAGGTCACAACCGGTTGAGGACCAGTTCAACGGGATATGAGAAAATCTTGGTTCGTTCTTATCTACTGGAGGTGGTTTTAAGCACTTTATCCTGTCACATCGGGAAGTAGGGATTCATTCTTATTCCGAAGCAGATCCCCACAGCGACTATATATACCCTCTACCTCCTACTGTTACAAGGTGATCACTCTTTGTCTACCTAAGCTTTTTTCGTTTCCTTTTTTGAGTATTGACAAGAGCATCGAAGGGTTCATCGCCGGGATCCATCCCGGTGTTCCGAACGTTTGTGTAGGTCCACGGGAGCACCAAGGAGTCAGCCTATGAACTAGGGAAGAAGTTAGATTTGGCCTGTTCGAGTTTCTGTGAATCCCCAAATTCTATCTATTGCCCTCACACTAGATTCAACGGCAACAGATTGGCGCCGTCTGTGGGAAATTACGAATAGCAATCCGACCTTCCTCATTCTAACAAAGCTACTCCAGAAATGCCTACCAAGAGGAAGTCCACAACATTCAACCGTAAGACCACCTCCACTATTCCTCCTCCTCCTCCGGATAGTCTCCCTCTGCCCATCCAACTGGCCCTACAGCTCGAACAACTGAACCCTCAGTCTATTAAGCAGCCCCTAGGGCCCCAAGTGACTGTTGGGGAGCCTTCTCGGCGAAGCCGCCAGAAGCAACCTCTGCACCAAGTTCGGGTCTCCATCCACAATGCCTCCACAGATTCCATGACCTCCCATAGCCCTACAACGCCAAAGGATCTGTGGGATGTGCTCAACAACCGGCAGAACGAGCTCGAGCCCAACCTTCGGGTCCGTTTGGAGGAGAGGCGGACCCGCGATGGGAAACCTCACTGATAGCACCAGAGGGACCGGTCACCCCACCGAACAGACCGTAGAGGGTGCAACTCTCCTCGGAGGCGGAGAGAGTCACCCCAACATTGCCCAAGACGAAGTCGCTCCCCAGATGGCCATCCTGCAGCTTGAGCCCATCGCGAGCAGGAGCCCCCCGTCATGATGGCAGAATTCAACAATTCTAGGAGGCGGTCCTTTGGGTGCTCAATGCCACCCCCAACAACGGCCATCGGGCTCCCAGCCCCCAGCTAGCTCCTCGCCATCATTGCCGCTCCCGTAGCCCTTGTCCGGCTCCGAGCCATCACCACCATTCCCTAAGTCCTAAGCTGGCTCCGTGCCATCGCCACCCTTCTCCTGATCATCGCCGTCGCCCTCAAAGTTCGCAGCCCGCTCCGAGTCACCCCCGTCGTTCTATCATTCCACGACCTACTCAAAGCTACCGCCGTAGCCCCAACCCTCTTCGACACGAAGACGAGTCTCGGGGTTTAGCGAGGCAGGACCGAAGGAAGGACTCGGTCTACTACCGTCTCCACGAGATGGAGAGGCACCTCGGCCAGCTCAATCGAGACGAAGAGCAACGGGCGAGGAACCTCCGCCCGAGCAGGCCGCCATTCTCCCCTACCATCATGGAGGCCCCTGTCCCAGACAACTTCAAGCCTCCACACTTTGAGACTTACATCGGGGAGTCGGTCCCCGCAGATCACATTAAGAGTTTCAAAAGTCTCATGATGATCCATCATGCATCCGACGCCCTTCTCTGCAAGACCTTCCGGCCACGCTCAAGGGGCCCGCTCGGAAATGGTATTCCCGACTTGCGCCGGCATCCATCTTCTCCTTCGACCAGTTCGAAGGCCATTTCCTCACACATTTTGTGAGTAGTCACCGATCCGAGAAGACGAGCACCTCACTGCTCTTCCTCAGCCAAAAGAAGGGCGAATGGCTGAAGGGCTATGTCAAGCGGTTCACCGCAGAAGCCAGGTCCATCGCCTCATTGGATTAGTCAGTAGCTTCGGCTGCTTCCCAATCCAATGTCATCAACCCCGACCTCAGGGTGTCCCAGGCCAAGAAGCCTCCTCGAAACTTCTCCGAGCTCCTCCTCAGGAGCGAGAAGTACATCCGGGCTGAAAAGGCTCTTAATCGCCCCACTCTGGAGGGGTCGTCTTCCGGGAACAAACGGAAAACTACTGAGGAAGGAGCTAAGAAGATCCAAAAGGGTAACGGAGGTCAGCGACGCCCTCTCCCCCACTTCAAAAAGTTCACTCCGCTTAATGCGAGTGTCTCTACCATTCTGATGGAGATTGGGAACGAAGGTATCCTGTCGCCACCTCCAAAAATGAACACTCCCGAGAAGAAGAGGAACTGGGATAAATGGTGTTGCTTCCACCGGGACCATGGGTACGACATAGACGACTGTCGGGCCCTGAAGGACGAGATCGAGGCCCTCATCCAGAGGGGGCAGCTCGCCTGATTTGTAAGGAGAGACAGAGCTGATCTGCCCCCACCGCCCAGGGGGCTAATAGGCGAACAGAGCAGCACGTAGAAGACGCGGAGGCCGAAGCAGAGGCTATCTTGCACCTTATACATGGAGGCCCAATGGGGGGAGATTTTAACTCCTCCCGAAAAGCCTTGACTCCGTGTAGAGCCATCCTCCTCCCCAGGGCCTGGGAGTCCCTATGATGTTCTCCGATAGGGACTTGGAAGGCGTCCGCACCCCCCACTGCGATGCCCTTGTCATTAACCTCCGAATGGCTAACTTTGATGTACGTCTGGTCTTGGTGGATAATGGCAACTCGGTCAACATCCTCTTCTTAGAGGCATTCAAAGGCCTCCGGCTATCAAGGCACCGGCTCAAGCCAACGGGCTACACTCTTCATGGATTCACTGGGGTACCATTGACGATCGAGGGGGTTATAAACCTCGACGTGACCACTAGAAAAACCCAAGTCAATCACATGAAGCCTATGGACTTCATGGTGGTGGATGTCAAGGCCGCCTATAATGTTATCCTGGGTCGACCAGGTTTGGCCGCACTCCAAGATATTCCTTCGGCCTACCACATGAAGATGAAGTTCCCCACCCCCGCGGGAGTGGGGGAAGTGAGAGGAAGCTAGAAGGTAGCTCGGAAGTGCTACATGACCTCAATGGGAGGCCCGGTCCTCTCCCTAGAAGCATTGAGCTCCCACCGGAGAGTAGCCAGACCATCTCCGAACCAGTGGACGAACTAGAAGAAGTGGCCTTCTCGGAGGAAGATGCCACCAAGACGTTCCGGGTCAGCAAGGCCCTCTCCCCCTCCATTAAGGAAGATATCTCACAGTGCATAAGGGAGAACTGCGATCGCTTCATCTGAACCGTGACTGATATACCTGGGATCTCAGAGGAGCTCCTAATGCACCACCTAAGCGTTGCCCCAGGAGTCAAGCCAGTTCAGCAGAAGCGACACAAATTCGCTCCCGAGCTTCAACAGGCGATCAAAGAAGAGGTCGAAAAGCTCCTCAACGCCAATTCATCCAGGAGGTGAACTATCCCGAGTGGCTGTCCAATGTGGTGATGGTCAAGAAAGCCAACAGGAGCTGGAGGATATGCATCGATTTCACCGATCTCAATAAGATGTGCCCGAAGGACCCTTTTCCCTTTCCTAGCATCGACGCCTTGATCGATGCGACCTCCAGGCACGAGCTCCTCAGTTTCATGGATGCCTTCTCGGGGTACAACCAGATTTGGATGTTCCCTCCCGACATCCCGAAGACTTCGTTTGTGACAAATCAGGGCCTATATTGCTACCGGGTTATGCCGTTTGGCTTAAAGAATGCGGGAGCTACTTATCAGTGCCTCGTAAACAGGGTCTTCCGAGATAAGATTGGCCAAAACATGGAAGTCTATGTAGACGACATGTTAGTCAAGAGCACTCGAGGGCAGGAGCATGTTCTCAACCTCTAAGAAGCCTTCAGGGTGCTCAGGAGGCACAATATGAGGCTGGATTCGAACAAGTGTGTGTTCGGAATCTCATCCGGCAAGTTCTTGGGGTTCATGGTCAGCTAGAGGGTCATAGAGGCCAACCCTAAGTAGATCTAGGCCATTCTCAAAATGGCTCCCCCTTCTAGTGTTAAAGATGTACAGAGGCTCACTGGGCACCTCACGGCAATTGGGCGATTCCTCTCCAAGTCTAGGGAGAAGTACCTCCCTTTCTTCAAGGCCCTGAGGGGGCTAAAGGCTTCGAATGGGGGCAACAACAACAAGAGTCGTTCGACCAGCTCAAGGCATACTTAGCTAACCCCGCCCCCCCTCTTGAGCAAACCAGCGCCTGGGGAGGTCGATCCTCTACCTATATCTCGCCGTTTCGGAGCAGACCCTCAGTGCGGTCCTTGTAAGAGAAGACGATAGAATGCAGAGGCCCATCTATTATGTGAGTAAGGTCCTTCGGGACACTAAACTCTGTTACCCGAAGCTGGTGAAGATGGCTCTTGCCTTGGTTATGGCGGCCCGAAAGCTCTGCCCCTACTTCTAGTCTCATTCGGTGGTCGTTCTTACCGACCAGCTGCTCAAACAAGTTCTCCACAAGCTCGAGACCTCCGGGCACCTTATGAAGTGGTCCATCGAGCTAAGCCAACATGACATCAGCTACCAGCCAAGAACAACAATTAAGGCCTAAGCTCTGGCAGAGTTCATTATGGAGAGCACCATCCCCGACCCTTATGAGTCATCTGCCAACCCCCCGGTCTGGACCGTTTATGTGGATGGATCTTCTTGCACCGACGGAAGTGGGGCTGGCATCATCTTGATCGGCCCAGATGCTTTCGTCCTCCAATACTCCCTACACCTAAGCTTCCCGGCATTAAACAACGAAGCAGAGTATGAGGCCCTCATAGCGGGGCTCTGTATGGCTCGTAAAGCAGGGGCCATGCACGTCAGAGTCTTCAGTGATTCGCAGTTGGTTGTCAACCAAGTGTCAGGGGAATACGAGGTAAGGAACGAGCGTATGGCCAAGTACTTGGCAAAGGTTAAGGAGCTACTAGCCTTATTAGAAGACGTTCAACTCCAGCATGTTCCTCATGAGGAAAATGCACAGTCGGATGCTGTCTCAAAGCTCACCTCCTCGTCCCTTCAAGGTCTAGAACGGACCGTCTTGATAGAGATCCTCCTCAGACCAAGTATTGATGAAGATAGCCCGGAGCTGATGGAAGCCTACCCCGTAACACTTGGGGAGAATTGGATGAAGCCCCTCCTCGAGTACCTCAGAGACGGAGTCCTTTTCAAAGACCCGAAAGAGGCGAGAAGGATCAGGACACGAGCCGAGCGGTACACACTCCTTGACGGAGTCATGTACAAATGCTATTACACTCAGATCAACGACCGACCCTATCTGAGGTGCCTCTCCCCGGAGGAAGTGCTCTATGTCCTAAAGGAGGCCCATGACAGTCTGTGTGACGTGCACTTGGGAGCAAGATCCCTCGCCCGTAAACTCTTAATTTACGGCTACTTCTGGCCCACACTACTGAGTGACTCTGAGGAATACGTCCGCCAGTGCGACTCCTGCCAGAAATTTGCCCCGATTCATCACCTGCCTCAAGCACAACTCACCTCCTTGGCGAGTCCAATCCCTTTTGCAATGTGGAGGATGGATTTGCTCGGACCCTTCCCTCCAGCGCCGGGCCAGCTGAAGTTCTTAGTCGTGGCGATAAACTACTTCTCAAAATGGATCGAGGCTGGACCTCTTTCGACGATTACCGAGCACAAGGTCCAGAAGTTCTTTTGGAAGAACATCGTTTGCCGGTTTGGGGTACCCCACATCCTCGTAACCGACAACGGGACTCAATTCGCTGGAGCAACCTTTCGCAACTTCTGCGCTGCCCTCGACATCCAGCAGCAGTTCTCCTCGACAGCCCACCCTCAGTCCAATGGCCAAGCGGAGAACGCCAATCGACAGATACTCTCCGGTCTGAAGATGACGCTCGACAAGTCCACCAAGGGGTTGTGGGCTGAGCAGCTCCCTAACGTGCTTTGGAACTATCGCACCACTAAGAGAGCTTCGACAGGGGAGTCCCCCTTCAACCTCACCTATGGTTTCGAAAGCCTCATTCCCTTAGAAGTGGGCCTGCCTTCATCTCGATTGATAGCCTACAGTGAAGCACAGAATGCAAACCAACTTCGCAACTGCTTAGACCTCATAGACGAGGTCCATGAGAGAGCTACCATTCGACAAGAGACCTACCGCCGTAGGATCACTCAGTCTTACAACAAAAAGGTATGGCCAGCTAATCTTAAAGAGGGAGACCTAGTACTCCGGAAGTTTTTGATCTCCAATCCGAGCAAAAAGGGCAAGTTGGCACCCAATTGGGAAGGACCGTATAGGGTCTCCAGAGTTATTCACCCAGGCACGTATCAACTCGACGACCCGGGAGGGCAGAGAATACCGAGGACATGGAATGCAGAGCACTTGATGAAGTACCAAGAGGGTGTCTAAACACCGCTCCAAGCAACTTCTCTAAGAGCGCTCCATAAAACATGTCAAAAGTTTTATTTTGTATTTTCTTTATCAAAGTGTAAGAGCGGCTCGCAACTTAGAAGCGACCGCCTAATTATTTTCAATAAAAGCCATCTTTCCTGCATGTTCTCTATTTTTTAGTAGTCTAATTGTACTTACAAAAAAAATTGCATTAAAACGGCACGCTCGGAGTCTAACACTTGGTTCGACTCCGCTTCAAATACTTGCTTTTAAGAGAGTACGAAGTGGTTCACCATTCAGAATTGCTCCCACAGCTGCTGAAATTCTTCAAACGACATGCTTGGAGTCCAATACTTGGTTCGACTCCGCTTCAACTACTTGCTTCTAAGGAGTACGAAGCAGATCACCATTCGAAATTGCACCTATAGCTGTTGGTATTTTCTAAACGACGCACTTGGAGTCCAACACTTGGTTCGACTCTGCTTCAACTACTTGCTTCTAAGCGAGTACGAAGTGGATCACCATTCGGATTTGCTCCTACAGCTCTTGATATTCTCTAAACGACAAGTTCGGAGTCCAACACTTGGTTCGACGCAACTTTTGCTACTTGCGAACGAGTGAGTACAAAGCGGCCCACCATTCGGAATTGCTCCTACAACTGTTGACAATTGCAAACGCTAGCAAAACACACAAGTTCATGAAACAAGTACTATTTCATTATTGAGATACAAGTCTAATTTCATACCAACGACTCATCTTTACATCGAGATACAAAACTTGTGGAACCAAGATTACAAGATTATAGAAAGCTACTCCAGCCCCTTCTAGGGCGGCGATACTTTTGTTAAGAGACACATGTGGGAAACGAATGCCATGATGCCGATGCCCTACTTCGACGGATGTCCCTGGGCCGGCGAGCCAAGAAGCATCGTCCGCACCCGATCTAACGGTGGCCCCAACAGATGCTCTGCTCGACGATGCTGCCACCCCACTTTGCACATCTCCAGGGTTTCGATGTATAAGGGGAGAGCGAAGAGCGAGCTCGAGGAACGTTCTCCCCCTATCATACTCCTCCCGAGTGCAAGAGGTAGTTCTGACAGTTCTTCCATCAGATCACGGTCGAAGACGAGCGTTCTCCGCCTCAAGCTCGACAATTCGCTCTTTAAGCGAGTCGTTCGTCACAGTTATCTTCAAACACGGCAGTCACATCGAGCCTGCACCACGAGAGGCATCGGTGATTGTCCTCCGAAGATTAGCAACCTCCACACTCTTATCGAGAACTACCTTCTTCAGTCTGTCCCTCTCTGCTGTCTCCTCAGACAGAGAGTGACGAAGGTGCTTAAGTCTCAAGCCGAGTCTGACAGCCATCGACAGACACACTTCATCGCCTTCGGGGTCTCCTTAATCCTCTCTTCTAATCGTCTCCTCTCTATGTCGCGACGAACTAAGATTAATCTCTGATGACTCAGCTCCCACTCCACTTTACGAAGCCGCTCTTAGTTCCTAGTGAGCCCCAACTTAGCAATGCCGAGCTCTGCGCAAAGATGGGTCGCGCTGCTATCCTGAAGGAGGTGAACAAAAGAGGCAAATGTCTTAGGACCTACAAGCAAGTCCACAAAGATATCCAAAACTACGAGGCAACCCAAAAACGAGGCAAACGTGACTTTGAAACTTCACCAACACTTGTTCAAAAAGACTCTTTCATCAAGTAATCAAAGAATACAAGCGGTGGCCAGTCCGCGGTTCGGCACTACATAGTCGAAAACCAAAAAAAGAAGCAAAATACAAGACAAATAAGGGGTCGACCTCTTTCACGCGATCCAATGCTGAAGATGCCTCCTCAGGGGCCACGATAGCTAGGGGTGTAGCCTCCGAAAGAGTGCCACCATCGGCTTCGGTGACTCCTACCTCGACCTCCTCGTCCTCTTCTTCTTCTCTTTCGCCCTCCTCGTCCCCTTTCGAGACGTCGTCGAACCCGAGGACGGGGTCCGGAAAGAGACGCCAGCCGGCACAGTCCGCCTCAGGGAACTTCTCCCTCACCTAATCGATGGCTCGAGCATTTGGCTTCACCATGTTCATGATGAGAAACCCCTGTGCCTTCCCCATGGCCTGCCCCTCAGCCATCTTCGCCACCTTTAGCTTCGCTGCGGCCATTGCATCCACCTTGTCCATAGCCGCCTCCTCGGTAGCCTTAAGGAGCTGAGCATTGTCAGTCTCCAGCTTGGCGACCACGGCTTCAAGGTGCCCTATTCTCGAGTTCTTCGACTCGGCTTCCAACCTCGCCTGTTCAGGGTCCTTGGCGACCCAGACGTTCTCCGCTCGAGCCTTATCTACCTCCAGCTTCAGCTCCTTCCCTTGCTCGGCCATCTTCTCCATCAGATGACCAAAGTGGCAAGTAATCTGAGGGGAGTAGAACTTGAGTTATAAACAAACAAAAAAAAGGTGGGGGGAGAGATTAAGTGCTCAACAGAAAAACTGTCTTCAAAACTCACCGACATCGCCGAACGAGCGACCTCAAGTGCATCATCTCCCACGCTCCCCATCTCCATGGTTGCTTTGTCCTTCGGCGTTGTAAGATGTCGAATTGCCTACATACACGTTGACGAGTCTCCTAGGAACCTGTCGAGCTTGCGGACTTACCAGTTTGGGATGAATATCTTCCTGTGTTCCTCAGTTAGGAACACCTCGGCATCGGCGGTTAGCGGTGGGGCCTCCAGACCTAAGGCTGCCGATAGGGGGAAGACCCCCGTGTCGGTAGAGGCCGATGCCATCACTAGGGTCAACAACTTCGGAGCCAATGGCCGCCTTGCCAATTGCTCCGCGACGGTACGATGTGCCTTTACCCCTAGCGAGGTCGACTTTGAAACAACTCTCTTCCTCTTCTTCAGGGCTTTGCTTCCCAGGGCACCCCTCATCACCAACAAGTCGTCAAAGTCCATAGACTCTGCAAGAAGAGAGAAGGAAAAGAGTTAGAAAATATGGCCTACTTTGCAACTAGCACCGATCCAAAAAAAATGACAAATATAGCAAAACCATACCAGGGTTTATCGAGCTAAGCCCCCCCCGGAAGAGCACATCCTCGGTCAGGTCCCTCCAATCAAACTTCGGGTAGTCGAGTAGCGTCCGAACTATGTCCTCTTCCTCCGAACCAAGTGTCGGACACTCCTTGACTCTTTTCGAAACCGCCTCTACCCAAGTTGTAGGGATCTCCCAAGAGACCGAAATTCGGATTAAGAAGTATTAATCCCTCCAATTTTTTATTGAGTCCAGATAGCTTACCAGCTTCGCCCCATACCTCGGAGCAAGATAGAAACGATTCTCCATCATGTGTTGTTGGTGAATCTGGTACACTGTCCGGAGAACGCTCAACCTCGGTGCAAAGCCGGCCGCTTGTCAATGCAAGATAAATCCATTGATCGGTCGCCACACGTTTGGCATGTACTGAACGGAGCTGATGCGGAACCACTTCAGCACTTCGACGATGTAGGGGTGGAGTGGGAGCCGAACCCCTGCCAAGAACGCGTCGACAGGCTAGAAGCACATGTCAATTGGCATCGGCGAGTTGGCCCTCACTCCCGCCCCAGGGAGCATTAGAGCATACTCCCTCGAAATTTGGAAGCATTCCTGAATCCGTTCCAAGTACTCATCGGTAAGGATAGAAACCGTCTCATCTGTCTCCATCGTCTCTCTAGCTTCATTTTCCTCGAACCTTCGACCCATCCCGTACATAATCCGCTCTGCCTGGTCCTCCCGAATTTTCCGAACCCTCTGCCGTCTGGTTCACACCCCTGGCAACCTTCCAAACTCTCCCATTCTCCGCTCCTCCTTAACCCTCGTCTCCACAATTACCGAAGTAGGCTCTACTACGGTCTTGCCCTTATCTTTTGGGAGGACTTGACTAGAGGAGGCCTTGGCGGCAGGAGGAAGAGAGGGCTCCTGCCTTACTGGGTCGATAGGCTTTCTCTAAAGGAAGGAAATAAGCTAAGTATAAAATTACCTTGAATTGACAGCAACGGTCGGAAAACACACCGGAGCACCGTAAAAACTATAATATCCCGGTCAGATATTATATTTATATAATTATTATTTTTAAAGTTAAAACATTTTTATGAAAATTACTCGGTTTTACTCATAAAAAGTTATCTGGATACATATACTAGTAAGTATATATAGGTATTGTATCAGTTTTGTGCACTTATACAAAATCTTGAAAAATGCATTTTTAAGAAATGTTTGCAAAATCCCGGGCAGAAATTAAAAATTATTATTTTATTATTATTTTCATAACTGAAATATTTTAGTGGACATTACCCGGTTTGTTAATAAACAATATCTATACGTATAAACTAGTCGATATATGATTGTTTTGTATCAATTGATACTGGAATCTTCCGAACCGGTAAATAAAATTATTTTCTCGGAATTAAATGTTTTTTGTACAGATTATTCGTTTTAACTAGTAATGATTTTCTGTGTAGAAAGATATATGTACACATATGTACAATATCGATTTCGTACGTTTGTACGAAATCATGTAGTATGTGATTTGGGAAAAATATCTCTAATTCTTGATCAATCTTGATGAGATGAAGGGTTAAAATTGGATTAGGGTTTGATTGCAAATTGGGTTTGATTGTAAATTAAATTTGCAAATTGATTCCTAATTGTTTTTTGCCAAAATGAGAAGAGACAAGTGGCTCATTCTCAACCACTTGCTCTCTCTCCGTCCCCCCAAAACACTTCCCCAAGCCCCCCCTCTCTCCCACTTCCGGCCTATCACAAAGAGGGCAAAAAGACCTCTTCCATTTTCGGTGTTTCTTCATTTCTTCTCCATTTCTTTCTCATCTCTTCTTCTACTACTTCTTTATTTAGGTTTTATTTAGAAAAGATTGAGAAAAGAAAGAAAAAGAAAGAGAGATTGAATCAGAAGAAAAAGAAAAGAGAGAGTTTTTTCATGGGTTTGATTTCATGGTGGAGTTCTTGAAAGGAGCAAGAACAAGAAGCAAGGAGAAGAGCAAGTTCTTCCTACATGTTCTTAATGTGGGGGTTTCTCGCTCTTGTGTTGTTTAGCAATTAGGGTTGTTATTATTGTTGTATTTTGTTGTATGGAACCAATTTTATGTGCATATAAACTAGAATAAAGAGTTTGCAAGGTTTGATGTGATAGAACACTAAAATCAAGCATAAAGAATCGATGTTTATGGTTGTAGGGTTAGATCTGTTTACATATGCTAAAGGTGAAACTTTGACCCAAAATGTATGTGAGAGGTTATCCTAGGTGTTAGTAGCATAATCTAATTTTTATATACTTTTCGGAGTCATTTTGATGGTGAAATGAGCGTTTCCCCCAAAACAGCGAGGTTCAAGTCAAAAACAGAACGCTCACTATTTTGGGTTAGTATCGATGCGTGTTCGTGGGGCTGGAGAGTGGTGTTACTTACAGAATTTGAAGAGGAGACCAACTAGGGAGTTGTAGTAGACGTCCTCCCCTTTACGAATTGACCCCTCAGGTTAAATTCCGAGAAGAGACGCAAAAGTTATAACCATTACAAAAACAGCAACTAGCTGTTTGGCTGAACATTGCTGTTTTGGTTACTTGATACTTTTGAGCCTCTTTCTGAATGAATCTGGGGAGCCAAACAACTAGAGAGTTGTAGTAGACATTCTCCCCTTTCTGAATTGGCCTCTCGGGTTAAAATCCGATAAGCGGAGTAGGAGTTATGGTCATGGAAAAATACAGCAACTAGCTGTTTAACAGGATGCTTGCTGTTTTGATTCTTTGTCATTTTTTAGGGTTTACTTGATGAATCTGTGGTTCGGACCAACTAGGGATTTGTATTAGAGGACTCTCCCCTTTTTTGAATTGACCTCTCGGGTTAAATTCCGATAAGCGGAGTAGGAGTTATGCCATTTGCAAAGTACAACAACTGGCTGTCTTGACTGGATTCTTGCTGTTTTGCTTCTTTGAGATTTTAGAGTGTCTTACCTGTTGAATCGGAAGTGGAGACCAACTAGGAAGTTGTAGTAGGCATTCTCCCCTTTCCGAATTGGCCTCTCGGGCTAGATTTCGATAAGTGGGATAGGAGTTATGGTATTTGGAAGATACAGCAGCCAGCTTTGAGCTGAGTGTGCTTGCTGTTTTGACTCTTTGATGTTTTTGAGTGACTTAATGGTTGAATCTGAAGTGGAGACCAACTTGGAAGTTGTATTAGACATTCTCCCCTTTCCGAATTGAACTCTCGGGTTAAATTTCGACAAGCGGAGTAGAAGTTATGGGCTTGAAAGTTTTCAGCGTGGCTGTGTATTTGGTGGGTTGGAATTTATTTGTCTTGATTCCTTGTAGTTTTTGAGTGTCTTACTCGCTGAATCTGAGGAGCTGACCAACTAGGAAGTTGTAGTAGACGTTCTCACCTTTCCGAATTTTCCTCTTGGGTTAAATTTCGATGTGTGGAACAAAAGTTACAAGCAACAGAAGTTTCATCTTTTTATTGAAAATCTGTAGTTTGGTAATTGTTTGCGTATGTTCGAGGTCAGGAATTTGGAATTCCTTCTGACTTCTAAGAAAGTGGTCAACTAGGGAGTTGTAGTAGATGTTCCCACCTTTTCAAATTGCCCAGTTTCGTTAGATTCCGACGAGTAGAACAAAAGTTACAAGCTACGGAAGTTTTAGTTTTTTGTTGAAAATTGGTAGTTTGGTAACTGTTTGCATATGTTCGAGGGTCAGGAATTTGGAATTTCTTATGGAATCTGAAAAAATTTTCAACTACAGAGTTGTGGTAGATGTTCTCACCTTTCTAAAAAGTATAAATATGTTAGATTTCCGATAAGCGTCGTACTGGTTGCCTCTAGGCCGTCGGATGGTTTTTATGTCGTTTTTGGGCTTCTCATTGGTAGTATGCCTATTTTAGACTGTTAGAAGATTCTTCTGTTGTTTCTAATTATAGAAGATCAAGTTTTGCTAGTAAGCACGTTTGGGTTGCTTCTAGGTGGTTAGAATAGCTGTATGACTGTTTTTATATGTGGTTTGCTCATACACGGCTCGCCTGGCCCGTATGTAGTTGTTGGTCTCATACATAGCTTATTTGGCTCGTATGTATGTTGTTGTCTCATACCAGCACGCCTGGCTCGTATATAGTTATTGGTTTCATACGTTGCTTGTTTAGCTCGTATGTGTTTTGTTTACTCGTATGTAGCTTATTAGCTAGTAACAGTTTGTTGTGCTTGTCTAGGGTGATATCATTGCCCTAGGGGCTATCGACCATCAAGACGTGTGTTTACCTTACTCCTAAGGGACTGTGGACAAGTCACTTCACGTGTACTGTCAGATGTTAATCGAGTTGGTTGATCTCGGACCGGAGTGTTGACAAAATTCAAGTTCAGGGTAGTAGCATGCGAATACGTTCGTATTGTCGGGGTCTTGGATCGATAGGCCAGGAACCAGATCCTTAGGGATTCTGGTAAGTCTAGGTTGAGTAGCCAGTAGAGTTATCTTGCGAGGTCTAACTTAAGACTTAGCATGTTGTGTAAGTTCTGTTGTCATCCCTAGGTTTGTTTAGGGTTAGTGACATTGTTAGGATAGTAACTTATGGATATTACTATTTAACCTATATTTATTATCATTTTCTCACCGAAGGGAAATAGTTGGTGTTAAAGGTGATACCTTATGATCCGACCTGTCCTATAGGCCGATACTAGGTGGTATTATTGGGTTGTACCCTTTTTGTCAAAGGGATACGGTCTGTGCCTTCTCATGAGTTGGGAGCACGGGATCTGTATCTCGTCTGTTAATTTCTGAAGTGCCTTGATAAGCGCGAGCAATTCCTATCAGAGCTAGGGGGATGAACTCCGGAACTCTGTCTTGTCTTGTATCTAAGGGCGAGAAGTCATAGACTACGGTCTGGCTAGAGGGCGGCAGGGGATGCTTCGAGCCAATCTGTGACCGCGGAAACTCCAAGGATTCGTCAGATATTTGAGGGAGGTCCGGTGCGCCTGGCGGGATTAGACTGTGTTAGGGAAACCTCATCAGTCATGTAATATCTTCAGAAACAAGTCGAGTACAAGAGTATAATTCATGGGGCGGGTTCAAATCCCTATATATGAAGAAATGGCTTGATATGGGGCGTATGTAGTATGGGCTGCATACTGTCCCAGAGTCTTGCTTGCATTAGAATAAGAGCATCATTGCGTTAGTTAATCGGGCATTAGAGTCTAAGGCATAGCATACACTGACACATCAATTATATATATACGTTTATGTTTTCATCAACCTGTTTGCTATAGTTAAGATTCGCTGCTAGTTATCAGCCTTAAAGCGTCAGTATATGTATTGACGTCCCTAATTCAATAGGTACTAGATTGCAGAAGTACAGGTATAGGATTCAAGAGGACTTAAGGCAAGAGAAGCAATGAGTCGATTTCATTTCAGTTTTCCGCTGTGATATATGTTGTAGTTTCATTTGTAACAGTTATTGTAATTTATTCATTGTTGTAATTTATTTATTATTGGGAAGCACCCAAGTGAAATATCAAGTGTTGTTCCTTATTCATTGTACTCTGATGTAAATTGTTGAAGTTGTAACACTTGGGATTGTAAGGTATTATTGTAGCACTGTTGTAATGTATTGCAATTTTGTAACATTCGGATTGTAGTACATTTGTGTTGAATAAAAAGTTTTTCTGTGTATTGTGGCTAATTGAAAAAAAGATTCTGGCTTATGTCACGGTTTCCCAGTATATGAAAATCGGGGCATTACATCGCCGGAAGCTCTCGCTAGTGAAAAGTATCGCCTGAGTAAAAAAAACGAGAATAGAGGGCAAATGAGGGGGGGAGGGGGGGGGGGTGGAGATTTATAGAGATTGAGGTAGTTGGGGCACTTCCCAAGGATAAAAGGCCCCCAACAGTGCAAAGGCCTGACCCATTTAGATGGAATGAAAAAAATATATCTGAGCAACTCAAGAGACGTACGAAATGGCCACGTGTCGCTCTCCCATTCGTTCTTGAAGTCGTTTGCCACCGACGTCCAAATGCAAACAATTGCGTTGACTGGTCAACGGTGAAAGGAACCCCACTGGCCACGTGTCGCTCTCCTATTCGTCCCCGAAGTCATTCGCCACCGACGTCCAAACGCAAACAATTGTATTGACTGGTTAACGGTGAAAGGGACCCATTGGCCATGTGTCGCTCTCCCATTCGTCCCCGAAGTTGTTTGCCACCGACGTCCAAACGCAAACAATTGCGTTGACTGGTCAACGGTGAAAGGGACCCACTGGCCATGTGTCACTCCCTTACTCGTCCCCAAGGTCGTTTGCCACCGACATCCAAAATGCGAAGAAATAGGGGCCCACATGCCACGTGTCGATCCCCTAGACTTTGGCAAGCTTTCCGAAGTCGTTTGCCACTGACGTCCAAACGCGAAGAAACATGGGCCCACATGCCACGTGTCGATCCCCTAGAATTTGGCAAGCTTTATGAAGTCGTTGCTACCGACGTCCAAAATGTGAAGAAACAGGGGCCCACATGCCACGTGTCGCTCCCATAGACTTCGGTGAGCGTCCCGAGGTCGATTGCCACCGACCTTCAAACGGGCAAATTCGCCCTCTTCACAGTCGTCAGATCACTCCGAAAAGCCCGCCACGATATGATCGATGTCTCAGATTGCGCCACGTCGATTTTATTTAATAAATCCTTTTATTTTAATTATAAATTCGAATTAATTATTTAAAAATTGGGAAAAATAATTAAAATTCAAGAAAATTAATTAAAAATTCTAAAAATAATTATAAATTCGGGAAAAGTATTTTGGAGCTCCTGAGTAAGTAATTATTTATTAGATTAATTAAGTGATATTTCTTGGAGACAAATTGTTGTTTCGCAAAATTAAATGACTGATCCGAAAAATAGTTAAAAAATTTGAAAAAATCACTAAAAATCCTACAGAGCCCAAGAACGTTTCTGAGCACACTACCAACTCAGAAAAGCATCGTTATGCCTTAAGGAATGCCCGAAACCCCTTTTCGAACTCTGATAAAACCTCGTACGCCATTAAAACAGTAAAGCTACTCCTCAAAGCCAGATTAAATTCAGTCTTCGGGAGTGGGGGGCTCGTGATATGGCTAAAAGTGGAGTTAAATCGGAACCGTTCAAATGGGGCACAAATCTTAAAGTTATAGGGGCAAGATGGTAATTTCACCTACAGACGGGTCCGAATTGGGAACCGGGTCTCTCCTCTTGGACTCGCTTACCCGTGAACGGATCTGTTCAAACTGAGAACGGGTCACAACCCGTTGAGGACCAGTTCAACAGGATATAAGGAAATCTTGGTTCGTCCTTATCTACTGGAGGTGGTTTTAACCACTTCTATCCAGTCACACCGAGAAGTGGGGATTCATTCTTATCCTGAAGCAGATCCCCACGATGACTATAAATACCCCCCTACCTCCTACCATTACAAGGTGATCACTCTTTGTCTACCTATGCTATTTTCCTTTCCTTTTCTGAGTATTGACAAGAGCGTCGGAGGGTTCGTCGCCGAGATCCACCTGGTGTTTAGAACCTTTGTGTAGGTCCACGGGAGCACCAAGGAGTCAGCCTATCAACTAGGGAAGAAGTCAGATTTGTCCTATTCGAGTTCCTACGAACCCACAAATTCTATCTATTGTCCCCAAATCAGATTCAGCGGCAACAGTCACTAACGCCGACCCCAAGGCTTCCCATGCCAAGAAGCCTTATCGGGACTTCTCAGAACTCCTAATTTGGAGTGAGAAGTACATCCCGAGTGGAAGAGCCTCTCCACCCCCCCCCCCCAACTCTCGAGGAATCATTTTCTGGGAACAAACGGAAGAATGCGAGCGAAAAAGGGTCACAGAAACTCCAGAGGGAAGACAATGGCCAACGCTGCCCAGCTCCTCGGTTTGAGAAGTTCACCCCCGTAAATGCTAGCATATGAGCAGTTCTTATGGAGGTGGACAAGGAAGGACTACTCCGCGCTCCCCCAGAATGAATACCCCTAGAAAGAAAAGAAACAGGGATAAGTGGTGCCGCTTTCACAGGGACCACGGCCACAAAACGGATGATTGTCGGGCCCTTAAAGATGAGATCAAAGAACTCATACAGTGGGGATACCTGGACAAGTTCGTCTAAAGAGACGAGGCCGACCTTCCACCCTGAGGAGCCTACAAGCTAACAGAGAGGTCCGCCGAGTTCCAAGATTCCGAACCTGGCGCCATCCTCCACCTCATCCAAGGAGGTCCAATGGGGGAGAACCCAACTCCTCCCAAGAGGCCTTCACCCTATCGTATAAGTAGGATCTCGGTTTTCAATCAGGTCGATGCTTGTAACCCGGCCAAAAGCATGTAATAATGGTTCGCCCCATTAAAGCGGCCACTTAGTTTATTTCAATAAAAATTAGCTTCTTTCTATTGAAAATTATTGCACTTGCCTCACTTCTATCTCTCTGAGTCACATATACGACTCGTTAAATGGTAAGTTCGAAGTCTAGCTTGTCCTACAATGCAGCTCCCACAACTTACTAAGCTCAAAAGACGAGTTTGGAGTCCAACACTTGGTTCGACGTTGCTTTAGCTACTTGCAAACAAGCAAGTGCAGGGCAGCACACTATTCAGAATTTCTCCTACAACTCGTTAACTCGCGTAACAAGTTTGGAGTCCAACACTTGGTTCGATGCTGCTTTAGCCACTTGCAACAAGCAAGTGCGGAGAAGCTCACCATTCAGAATTGCTTCTACAACTGTTGAAACTCACTTAAACAACAAGTTCGGAGCTCAAACTCTCCCCTAGAGTTTCTCCTCAAACGTGTCTCCCGAACGGCTCTCTCCTAGAGCCTGGAGGTGATTCTTCGTCCTACTCACCTCCCGAGTGGTCCTCTTCTAAGCGAGTTCGGAGCTCAACTCTCCCATAGATTTTCTCCTCAAACTCGTCTCCCGAATGGGTCTTGCGAGGATCCTCCTAGCTCATCTTCTTAGCCCACAGGAGTGGAGCTCCTCTTCGGAGATTCCAAAGACCGAAGCTCTTCTCAACTTGACATATCTTCATCAAGTGGCTCAGATCTTGCCACGTACTCTGGATCTACAATCCGAGCTACCGAGGTATGGAGCTGCGTATTGAGGAAAAACAACTAATCCTTCGTGATTCGTGCCAGGTCTTCATCAAGCGGCTTAGATCTCGCCATATACTTTGGATCTACAATCCGAGCTACCAAGGTACCGAGCTGCGTATTGGCAAAAAATCACTAATCCCTCATGATTTGTTCCAGACCTTCATCAAGCGGCTTAGATCTCACCACGTACTTCGGATCTACAATTCGAGCTACCGAGATACCGAGCTGCAAAATGGCGAAAAATCACTCTTTCATCGTGATTCATGCCAGATCTTCATCAAGCGGCTCTGATCTCGTCACATACTTCGGATCTACAATCCGAGCTACCGAGGTATCGAGCTGTGTATTGGCAAAAAATCACTAATCCCTCGTGATTCGCGCCAGATCTTCATCAGACGGCTCAGATCTCGCCATGTACTTCGGATCTACAATTCGAACTACCGAGGTACCGAGCTGCATATTGGCAAAAAATCACTAATCCCTCGTGATTCGTGCCAGATCTTCATCAGATGGCTCACATCTCGCCACGTACTTCGGATCTACAATCCGAGCTACCGAGGTATCGAGATGTGTATTGGAAAAAAAATCACTAAGCCCTCGTGATTCGTGCCAGATCTTCATCACACGGCTCAGATCTGGCAATGTACTGCGGATCTACAATCCGAGCTACCGAGGTATCGAGATGTGTATTGGAAAAAAAATCACTAAGCCCTCGTGATTCGTGCCAGATCTTCATCAAACGGCTCAGATCTGGCCATGTACTTCGGATCTACAATCCGAGCTAAAGACAGAATCGAAGATATTGCAGGCCTATTCTGACCCTCAATACGGTTGATTCTTCAACTGACTCCTAAAGAGTTGTTGTAGATCTTCGAGTCAGCTTCGAAACGAGGGGTCACATGCCCTGATCGGACCTCCATAACACCAGGAAAGGAGGTCACAACACAGCTGTGTCGAGCGTGAAAATGGCAAAAACTATCACCTCGTGATTCGCGCCATGATCGTGATCAACCGTCCAGAAGGAGCCACGTAGCTCGGATCTGCAATCCGGGCAACCGAGGTACCGAGCTACGAAGTGGCACAAAACAACTTATCCTTCGTGATTCACGCCATGATCGTGATCAACCGTCCTGATAATGCCACGTAGCCTACCGAGGCACCGAGCTGCAAAATGGCAAAAAGTTATGTCTCAAAATTCGTGCTCAATCACGATCAACGGCTCAGATTCGCACAACAAAAGAAAAGAGTTTTACTAAAGGGTTAACGGGTCGGGTTCGGACCCGTTAGAGACCCGAAAGCGCAACTCCCCTACTCTTCTTCTCCTTCAGTTTTTGGCGCCAAAAAAGACCCAACACTGCATTTCTCCTCCTCGATGAACCGCGCATCACCGAGCTCGCGTAGTCGAGCTCTTCTCTTCGCCGAGAACCCAACTCCGAGCTCCACCTCCGTCGACCTCGCCAAGGTCGAGGCCCTCGCCGACCTCCATCATCTTGCCGAGCTCTACCACTTCCTCGCCGAGCTTCCACAACACCGAGCTCCGACATTTCCCCCGTCGAACTCCTAGCTCCTCCTTCATCTTCGAGCTCCTCGCCAACCACGTCGAGCACCATTCCCTGTCCCGAGCTCCGACCCACACTCGAGCACCGAGCTCCGCCATGGCCTCACCACCCTAAAAAACTCCGAAGCGTCGAACCCCCTCTGCCGAGCTCTCCATCACCAAACTCCCGACCTCCGAGCTCCAACTCCCCCCTTCGCGAGCTCCCCTCGCACCTCCGAGCTCCCTCTTCTCCTTGCCGAGCTCGTACAAGAATCCAAAGCTCATCGTCAAAGCTCGGAGCTTCGTTGAACCAAAAACTCCCATGTCGATCCCCCCCTACGACGAGCTCGAGCTCTCTATTCACTAAGATCTCCACTATCCTGAGCTCCAACCCACCTTGCCGAAGCTCCGCTCCCCCTACACTGAGATCCCCTGCCGAAGCTCCAACCTCCACTACTGTGTCGAGCTTCCACTTCAGTCGAAGCTTCGTCAACAAGCTCACCTCCACTCCTTGTCGAGCTACCCATTGCCGAGCTCGACCCTCTCACCAAACTCGTCGAGCTCTCCCATAGCCGAGCTCACCTCCTTTCCTCGCCGATTCCTCAAGGCAGCCGAGCTCGAGCTTCGACGTCGCCTTCATCGAGCTCTAAAGCATCGAGCTCCACGGCGTCGAGTGTCAGCCTCATTCGCCAAACCACCACCAGCTCACCTTGCCGACCTCCAAACTCAAACTCCTCGCCAACCCGCAACCGAACCCACTATCTCCGAGCTCTCCCCCGAACCGTCGAGCTCCACGATGCCTTCCTCACTGAGCTTCTCTCCCCTCATCGAGAACCCATAAGCTCCTCCTCGACTTTGGAGCTCACCTCGCCGATGCTGAGCTACACGGCGCACAGAGAAGGAGTCAAAGAGGGAAACGAGGGAGGGAGACGAGAGAGAGCAGAGAAAGAGGAGAGCGAGAGAAGAGGAGAGAAAAAAAAGGTTTTGGCCACGTGGCGGTCAACGGTCAACGTTGACCGGCCACGTGGAGCTTTCTGGTGGGTCGGCAACGTGTGCCAAGCAACTGGGGGACCGAGTTGCTCACGGGAGAAAAATGTCCTGCTTTGTGATGCGCGCTCTCTGATTGTGATCAACGCACAGGATTGCGCCACGTGTCCAGGTAATATTTAATTAATTAATTAATTAAATTAAATTAATTATTTTAAAAATCCGAAAAATTAATTAAAAATCAAAAAATTAATTAAAATTTTTTAAAAATAATTATTAATTTGGAAAATAATTTTTAAATTCTGAAAATATATTTATTAAATAAGAATAATTAATTAAAATTTTTGATAATTAATTATTTAATTCGGAAATTGAATAAAAAATTCAAAAAAATGATTAAAAATTCCAAAAAAATTAGAAAAATCTGAGAATAATTTTGGGTATTTTACAAGCTCAGAATAACACCGTTAGATCTCGAGCAAGATCCAAACTCCCTTAAGAACTCTGATAAAATCACGTACGCCATTGAAACGGACAAAACTACTCCTTAAAGACTGTAAAACTCAATCTCCAAGAGTGGGGGCTCGTGATATGGCTAAAAATAGGATTAAATCGAGATTGTTCAAATCAGGCACGAATCTTAAAGCTTTCAGGGGTAAAACGGTTATTTCGCCTACAAATGGGTCTGAAATGGGAACTGGGTCTTTCTTCAAAACCCAATAACCCATGAACGGATCTGTCCTACTCGGTTCGGGTCCCAACCCATTACAAACCAATTTAGAAGGATAAAAAAGAATTCAGATTCATAATTATCCCTAAGAGGTGGTTTTAACCACTTCTATCCATCCATACCCGGAAGTAGAGATTTGTTCTTATCTCGAAAAGGATCCCTAAGGCGACTATAAATACCCCTCTCCCCCCACCGTAACAAGGTAATCAATATTTTTCTACATAAAGCTCTTTCATAATCTTCCTGATTACTGATAAGAGCATCAGAGGGTGCGTCGCTAGGATCCATCCCGGTGTATCACACTTTTTGCAAGTTCGCGACAGCGGCAAGAAACAAGTCAACACATTGGTGAAGGTCAACAGGTCAACAGGTTTGCCTTATTCGTTTTCGCAAGAATCCACAAATTCATCTGTTTGCTCCCACACCAAAATCAGCAACAACAATATTGCTGCTCCTAATCTACGACAGCTTGAATTAGTGAAGATTGACTATGATGCTTGTCTTGATGACTTTACCATAAGTGGCGCTTCAGTCCTTGAAGTGGTTCTGCTCGATCCTAGGCTTAGTAATTGTTATTGGGTTGGACCTAGAGGAGATTGCAAACTTATGGGAATGCCTAATGTTAAGAAGCTCGAGCTATGGATCATGGATTATTTTGAGGTTTGTTTAAATTACGTTTTCAATAAGGACATATATATAATTAAACTTATTATTTAAAATATTGTTAAATAAAATTAGATTTTCCTGAGTAATTTTCAAGCTCCCTTAAGAAAGAAGTTAGGATAACAGAAATTATTAGTAGATCTCTACAGCTTTACCTCTGACTGAAAATTGATTTTACTTATCTTCTTATGTGAAGGATAACTGGAGTTTTATTAGGTTATTTCACATATATATTGTCTTAAGTTTGGATTGTTTGGGTCCTTTATTTATTGGTTAGTTTAACTATTCTTGGCTAAAACGTTGAGATAACGGGATATTTTAAGTGGAGGTATCAACTCCACTTTTCCAAACACTTATATATTAACTAAATGTTTATTTTGAGTGGAGGCAGAGAGGCAGAGGTTTGGTTTCCACCGTTTTACCTCCATTTGAACAATAACTTTACTTATCCTAACTTTGTATTCAAACACACCCTCATTACTTGAGAATAAGGGAAAAAAGGATAGAGCATGCTTAGTTGACTGATAAATTATGGCAAGAGTGCAGTTCAGATAAGTTCAATTGTTTCAAGCACTTTTCTTTCGGGATGAGATAATTTAGTAGAGTTTCTTGACCTCACAAAAGGCTTCAAACATTTTAAGGATATGATAACTGAAATTGTGTAAACTAATTAACATTAGATAACTTTGATTTGTTAAAATGTAGTAAGTACTAATATGTATATTCTGTTTCCTAATCTATAAGAAACAGATTCCCCAAATCTCTCACCCCTCAATCTTCTCTCAATCTCCTTTCTTCTTCTCCAAGATTGTAATCCTTATATATAGATGTATACTGTAAAGAATAAAGAACAAGAAGAATAATAATGATTTTCCCCCAAATCTGTTTTCAACATAGTATTAGAGCCTAAAATATTCTAGGCTACCTGAAGAAAAGGAAGAAGAAGATGCCCTGTTCAGTCTCACCGGTCACCAACCTCTGCCCCGACTTCGAATCCAAATCTGAGCCCGAACCCGAAACCCTTACTTCATCTTCATCTGCAAACCGTCGATCAGATCTTTCCTATTTGCAAACCCATCGCCATCATCTCTTACTGCCTCCTACTGTCTCCCTCACCCTCCAGTGTGCTCCCCGGCCTCCTTCACCTCTCCTCTCCCTTCCCCCGACTACGCGACAACCTCCCGCCGTTGCGACCTCGGCAGCCAGTCGACAGCACGACCCCCTCTTGTTGCCCCCTCCTCCGTCAACAGGCCAGACCATGACAGCGACGCGGTACCGCCCTGCTGCCCAGTCGCGCCGCCTTCCCACGACGTTGCCACAGCACCCCTACCCTCCCGACGCAGCTAGCGCCACCACCGAAATCCTGATCATGTCGCCCTCACTGCCACTCGAAGTCGTCGCACCTCCTGATCTCCTACCAACGATCTTGATCCCACCAAATTCCCGTCAACGACCTCTGCTGTCCTCCCGATTTCGTCGATAGAGCACCGATCTCCAATCATCCAGCTTTTGATCCCATCACAACCCCAAGATCTGACATTTGTTTGGGTACTGTTGGTGTTTACTATTGGTGTTTGCTGTTTGGCTCCATTAGTGTTTGGTGTGGTGTTGTGCTGCTTGCTATTTGCTGTTCTTAGCCAAGTTGTGTCGTTTGCTAATGGTTGCTGAAGATCAGATCCATTGTTTTCTTGTGCCGCTACCATGGAACAAACTGATGGAGCTGAGAAGAGTATTGGACTCGCCTCTACATTAGTTACAGCTGCAGGTAATGATGGTAAGGTATTTAATATTTTTGCTTCTGTTATGAATAATGCATGGATAATTGATTCAGGTTCTACCGACCATATGACTTTTGATTCTAGACAAGTTCAAAATTTCCAACCATCCACCAAAGTAACTATCACTGCCAATGGTAATCCTACCACTATTACTGGCGAGGGTACCATACATCTCACAAACAACCTAACCTTAGATACTGCCCTAGTTGTGTCGTCCTTGAATTTTAACCTATTATCTGTTGCTCAAATAACTACAGCCTTACATTGTATTGTAGTCTTTTGGCCTTCACATTGTGTGTTTAAGGATATTCAGACTCGCAAGACGATTGGTTATGGGGTTAGACACGGAAAATTCTATTATCTGGATTTAGAATCTAAATGTTCAAGCAAGTTGACTCAAGCTCTAAGTATGGAAGGATCCGAAGATGAGAATAAGAAATCAGATATTTGGCTATGGCAATGACGTCTAGGGCATGCTTCTTTTGGTTATTTGAAGAAATTATTTCCAAGTTTATTTTTGAAGTTGGATATTTTTGCCTTTCGGTGTGATGTGTGTGAACTCGTAAAAGGTCATCGTGTCTCTTTTCCTCCAAGTCCAAGTAGAAGCTCCCTTCCATTTATGATTATTCATTCTGATATTTGGGGTCCATCCAAAACCACTACATTTGGAGGAGCCAAATGGTTTGTAACATTTATTGATGACTGTACTCGTATGACCTGGATTTGTTTGATGAAGTCGAAAAGTGAAGTGAGTGGCTTATTTCAGAAATTTCACAAGCATGTTATGATTCAGTATAAATCACAGATTCAAGTTCTTAGGAGTGATAATGGTGGAGAGTACTTGAGTTCGAATCTGCAACAATATTTGGAGGAACACGAAATTGTTCACCAGACTACATGCTCATATACACCTCAACAGAATGGGATTGCAGAAAGAAAAAAATAGACACTTGCTCGAGGTGATCCGTGCTTCTATAATCCATGGAAATATGACGCTCATCTATTGGGAGGAAGCCCTTGCTTCTGCTGCATACCTAATAAAAAGAGTTCCGTCTAGTATCCTAAACTTCCTTACACCATTTCAAGCATTAACCGAAGCTGTGAATGCACAAAAAGTTGTCAACTTGCCACATCGTGTGTTTGGGTGTGTTGCATTTGTTCATCTTCATCATCATGAACGCAATAAGTTAACTCCTCGAGCTGTCCGATGTGTTTTCTTAGGATATGCACAGGAGAAGAAAGGGTATCGGTGCTATCACCCACTAACTCAAAGGATGTTTGTGACTATGGATGTTGTGTTTCATGAAGATGAGATGTATTTTTTTTCTTCTATGACTGAACTTCAGGGGGAGTACCGAAGTGAAGTTCAGTATCTTGGGTATGATGAAGGGGTTAGTGAAGTTCAGACTCTAGGGTATGATGAAGTAATTACCAGCCTAAACAAACAACTGGATACAAATAATGGCAAACACTTGAATGAAGACCTAGCATGGGAGGAAGACCCTCATGAAGAAGTGCAACCAAGGGAAGAAGACTCTATTGAAGAAGACCCTCTTGAAGAATTGCAACCAGTACCGAAATTCAGTAAGAGTGAACTGTCAGAACTCCAAAATCAATTGTCATTGTTGTCCGAAGTTTCTAGAAGAGAACTCCCGCACCGTACTAATAGAGGTATTCCAAAACCCACTTATGAACCTAATCCCACTATAACGTCAAATATCCCATGAGTAATTATGTATCCACTCATCGCTTGTCGGAATCAAATAAGTCATTTGTAAATCAATTATCTACTGTATCTATTCCTAATAGTGTGCAGGAAGCCCTTACTGATCCAAGGTGGAAAGCAGCTATGGATGAGGAGATGAAGTCCTTGAAAAAGAATGAGACTTGGGAGATAGTCGAGTTTCCAGCAGGGAAGAAGCTAGTAGGATGCAGATAGATTTATACGGTGAAATATAATTCTGATGGTTCAATAAAGCGATATAAAGCAAGGCTGGTTGCCAAAGGATACACTCAAACGTATGGAATTGATTATGAATATACATTCGCACCTGTGGTAAAATTCAATACTGTTCGAATCCTACTGTCACTTGCTGCAAATCTTGACTAGCCGTTGGAGCAATTTGATGTGAAGAATGCATTTTTGCATGGGGAATTGATAGAGGAGGTTTATATGGATCTTCCACCAGGGTCAAAAAGACCAGTCCAACACAGTAATAAAGTGTGTTGATTGAGGAAGGCGCTATATGGTCTCAAACAGTCGCCAAGAGCTTGGTTTGGGAGGTTTACAAAATTAATGAGGACATTCGGATATTGTAAGAGTAATTCAAATCATACCTTATTCCTGAAAAGGAAAGAAGTTAAGATTACTGCTCTCATTATATATGTGGATGAAATGATAGTAACTAGGAATGATCATGAGGAGAGAATGGCATTGAAGAGCTACTTGTCACAAGAGTTCGAAATGAAGGATCTTGGCTCTTTGAGATATTTTCTTGGTATTGAAGTTTCTCGCTCGAGAAATGGTATATTTCTGTCTCAAAGAAAGTATGCTCTCGATTTATTGAAGGAAACTGGAATGTCTGCTTGTCAGCCGATTGGTACACCATTAAAAGAAGGACTGAAACTTTGCAACAAACATGATCATGTGCCTTGTTATAAGAAAAGAAATCAGAGATTGGTTGGACGACTGATGTATCTTGCGCATAGACGGCCAGATTTATCATATGCTTTAAGTGTGGTAAGTCAGTTTATGCATGCACCTCAGGAACATCACATGGATACAGTGATGAGAATTCTGAGATATATTAAGTCTGCTCCAGGAAAAGGGGTCCTATTTGCGAAACATGGTCACTTGAAGGTTGAAACATATACTGATGCTGATTGGGCAGGATCTATAATTGATAGGCGCTCCACTTCAGGATACTTCACCTTTGTTGGAGGAAATATAGTTACATGGAGAAGCAAGAAGCAGAATGTTGTTACACGCTCTAGTGCAGAGGGTGAGTATCGCAGAGTAACTCTATGTATAGCAGAAGCTTTATGGTTGAAACTCTTGTTACAGGACTTAGACTGTGGTCCGAATGAACCTATGAAGGTGTATTGCAACAGTCAAGCAGCATGTGATATTGCTGCCAATCCAGTTCAACATGATAGGACGAAGTATGTAGAGGTGGATAGATTCTTCATCAAGGAGAAATTGGATGAGAGAGTCATTGAGATATCTAAAGTGAAGTCAGAAGATCAGCTCGCAGATATCCTGACCAAGGCAGTTTCGAGTCGGCTCTTCTTGAAATTTGTTGACAAGTTGGGCATGTTCAATATCTATGCACCAACTTGAGGGGGAGTGTTGAAATGTGGTAAGTACTAATATGTATATTCTGTTTCCTAATCTATAGGAAATAGATTCTCCAAATCTCTCACCCCTCAATCATCTCTCAATCTCCTTTCTTCTCCTCCAAGAATGTAATCCTTATATATAGATGTATACTGTAAAGAATAAAGAACAAGAAGAATAATAATGATTTCCCCCAAATCTATTTTCAACATGATTATCGTAATTTAACACCATCCTAAACCAGTTCAAAAAAATAGACCTTTAGTACAACCATGTCATAACATTATCTTAGTTTATTTTATCTTTTGGTTCCATTTTGGGTTGCTAACCATCAATGGGTTAAGGTTTTTTAGCCAAATCCAGGTGAGAACCTCGGCTTAGTTATAAACCCTTTTAAGCCCCTTCTTCTTTTTATTTTTATTTTCACATTGCATTGCACAATTTTTTATCTTTTTTTTCGAGCTATTTTTAGTTACAATGGAGACTTGACATATTGTTCATTTTGGGTGATTTTAGCATCCTCATAAAGCCCATATACCAAGAAGACTGCCAATCAACTTTGACCATCTTAAAATAATGATCTTGGATATATGTTTTGAACTTGAATCAGAAGCATTACTCACTCTTTTCCTACTAAGGAGCAGTCCTAATCTACAAGAATTCGAGTATCTGGTAAGACATGCTGAATTTTCACTAATCCATTTGGATGAATATATGATTTTATGCTTCTCTTATGACTTTTTTTTCTTAGGATGGTTATTACAGTACGAAAGTTGCTGGACTTGGGCTAGATTTTTGGGAAGCACAAGAACATCTTGGTGTATTTGATAAACTTCAAACAGTAAAAATAACGAAGATATCGTGTGTAAAAGCTGAACTTGAGTTCATAATGTTTGTTTTAGCCAAAGCACATTCGCTCAAGACGATGATTGTTAGTTTCAGTGAAAATGCCCTTGTCACTGTTAAGGATGTAGCTATGCCAGAAATATTGGAGTTTCCGGTGATTTCGAAGGAAGGCCAAATCCTATCCGCATGTAAGTTTTACATTGGTTCTCATTAAGATTTTTTTACTAGGATTACTTCACTTATGATCTTTTCCATTATTCACTCAATGAAAGTTACTGTTAGATTCACATACAACTTTAAACTTTTGATCAATTTTCTGTCAGTTTGTCGCACTCTCTTAACTTTTTTATTTTAGGAGATGAATTTTAACTCTTAAGTGATTAAGAGGCGATGATTCCTCCTTTTCAACAGTTAGGATAAAGGCTTTATAATAGTTGTACAAAATGTAGAGGGGATTTTTAACGAAATCTATCATCTTTTAAAGCTCCATTTTTATATGTATTGTATGAAGTTTTAATTGGCTTGAGCGATAACCACAATATCTCATCCTACTTCCATTTCTAATGTCCATCCTCAAGTTAGAAAGCAGCAAACTTATAATCAAATGGCCTCACAATTCTATCTAAAAATAGTTATACCCCCCCCCCCCCCCCCCCCCCGCCCCAAAATAATAATAATAATAATAATAATGATGATGATAATAATAATAATAATAATAATAATAATAAACAGCGAGGGCACAAAAATTAGTCTTCATTTGGGAACTTGTTCATGTGAATGAAACATACTTCATTCACTGGCTTATGAAGGGCTTTATTATTCTGTTCACAACTTCAATTAGTCTCTGCTCGGGTATCGTCTCATCTCATATGATGTTTTTTTTCTTTTTCTTAGAACTCTTGGCTGCGTTTGGTTCGTTGTTTTGAAAATTCATTTTAAACATAGTTTTTGAAAAAAAATTATAAAGTTGTTTTTTGTGATTTTCGAAAACAGAGCATCGTTTGGTAAACTTTTTTCATAAAATAATTTTTCCAAAATTAAAGTATAAAAGGCGTTTGGTAAATTGTGTACACTATGTATGTATATATATAATCCGTATTTATGTATATATGTATATACATAAATACTCTTATTGTATACTATTATATATAATGTATGTATGTGTTTGGTTGTATGTATATACAATATATATACTCTGATACATACATGTTGTATACATATACATACATACATATTGATACATACAAACTGATATATAATAAAAAAAAATAATTTATTATAATAAACATATTTAATAATATACCTATATATAATAATAATATATTATAATTATAAATATAACAATTTTTTATAATAATTATATATATAATAATAATCGTATATATAAATAATAATAATAATAATAATAATAATAATAATAATAATAATTATTATTATTATTATTATTATTATTATAATTATTATCATTACTATTATTATTATTATAATCTATATGTAATAATAATATATTATAATTATATATATAACAATATACAGTAATAATAATATATTATATAATAATATATAATAGTAATATATAATAATTATAATCTATATAATAATAATATATATAATAAAATACAAAGAAAGCTATCAAGTGGCTCTCATTCATTATGAATGAAATCAATGGTCCAGATCTAACCTCACAAAACATATTTTTCCGCCCAAAAGTTTCCCCCCAAAACTCAAATTTAAATCCCAAAAATAACTCCTTTATTTATTTATTTAACTATATATATATATATATATAAATATACTCAGAAATTTATATTTTTATATTTCAGGTTTGTAAATTTTAAAATTTTTTATGCATTTTTTATTGCTCATGTTACAATGAAAATAACAACTATCTCATCAGCAGTTAAATTTCATCATTTTCCACACTCAAAGTTCTAAGAAGTTGGATTTTATATCCTCATTTATAATTATTTTTCAACATATACTAATGGAAACATAGACTTTTATTTACAAGCAATTATTGTTTTACTATTCAAACTTGAGCTACATAATTGTTGTTTTACTGTTTACAAGACTTTCATATGCTGTATTGTTCCGAAGATGTGTCTTAGGCACGTGCCCACAGGCAAATCTAGTCTATATAATAAAACACAAAGAAAGCTATCAAGTGGCTCACATTCAATTCCCCTCAAAATCAAAGGCCCAGATATAACCTCACAAAACACATTTTCCCCTAAAAATTTCTCCCCAAAACTCAAATTCAAATTCCCCAAAACAACTCATTTATTTATCTCTCTCTTTCTCTCTCTCTCTTTATATCTATCTATCTATCTATCTATATAATAAAACACAAAGAAAGCTATCAAGTGGCTCTCCTTCAACCCCCCAAAATCAAAGGCCCAGATCTAACCTCACAAAACACATTTTTTTCCCCGAAATTTTAAACCTCAAAACTCAAATTCAAATCCCCAAAAAAAAAACAACTCATTTATTTATTTAATTATTTTTTTTCTCTCTTTCTCTGTCATTCTCTCCCTATTTACTCAGAAATTTGGATTTTCAGATTTTAGATTTGTAAATTTTCAGATTTTTTATGGTTTTTTATTGCTCGTGTTACATTTAAAATAGCAAATATCTCTTCAATAGTTAAATTTCATCATTTTCCACCCTCAAAGTTCTAAAATGTTGGATTTTATACTTTCATTTATAATTATTTTTCAAATATACTAATGGAAACATGAACTTTTATTTACAACTAATTATTGTCATACTATTCAAACTTGAGCTACATAATTGTTGTTTTATTGTTTACAAGGCTTTTGTATCGTTCCGAAGACGTGCCGTAGGCACGTGCCCACGGGCAAATCTAGTAGTATAATAATAATAATAGTATATATAAAATAATATATAATAATAATATATTATATAATGATAATAATAATAATAATAATAATAATAATAATAATAATAATAATAATATACATACTATTATATATACATACATATACATACTATATACATACATGCTGTATACGTACATAATGTATACATGTATACATATACATATACAAATACAGTATGTTGCTTGGGAAATGAAAAAACTTATCTCAAAAAACAGGTTTTTTCTATTTTCAAAAAACTCATTTTAAACATAGGTTTTGAGTGTGAAATTTTTAAATGAGTTTTCGAAAAAATTGTATCCAAACAAAATTACCAGATGTTTTGATTTTAAAAACTGAAACTATTTTCAAAACCCGATCCAAACGCATCTTAGATTTTCCTTTCTCCTTTAAAGGTCTCCATTGTGCTTTTGTTAAGCTTTGACAATTCATCTTATTATAGTTTATGAGATGTTTGTTTTCGTAAGTGATGGCACTGGCATCTTGCTACATATAATTAGCATAGGCTTCCTACATAGCCTTTTCCATAAGAGGTTACCTATGATCATTAATGCACATGAAACCCGATCTTGGTTTAATTTGATTGTCATCCCCCCCTACCCACCCACCCACCCACCTTTTTTTTTTGAGATTAAGGTGACCCATTATCATCGGTTTCATTAATGAAAAATTAACGAAATATAACGTAGAAGTAGCAACATATACAAACTCAAATACATCCAAAATCTTACAACATCATGGCTACTAACAATAAAAGCAACATAATCTAAAAAAGATACAAAGCATTTCTTTGTCCCCAAATCCTTTTCTCTCCAATCCCTGACTAACGAATGAAATTCTTGGGCTCTTTTAGCACTACTCTGCTCCCTCCATCCTCAACCTCTTTCTCGCCCTTGCCTGACCTGTCCATACATTAATAAGAGCAAAAATTTTATGCATCAGAATAGGTAATCTATAATTTACATTGCAGAAACAAGTATTATTTCTATCTAGCCATATGATCCATAAAACTGCCGCTACCGTAATGTCTCAAGCCCACCTATTTTCCTTCCTAATCATTCTCGCTCTCCATGGACCCCGACTATCCCTAGTCTCGGTGGGTGATTCGGCAAGTCCAAACCCCAAATACTACTTTCCAACTTAACCTAGCATTCGGGCAGATAAAAAAAAGGTGATTTTTCCCATTGCCTCAATGATTTCGCAATAAATACTCATGGTATAGATTATTTCATAGTAAAAATTCTTGATCATATATTAATTACATTATGGAGTTCAATTTTGTTTCTCAACTTTAATTTTTTTTCAAGGATCATTATCAATTTTACAGATAGTAGTTTTGATATCTGGTTTAGAAATTTTTGAATCTTACACATACAAAATATATTGAATGGATTTCATTCCTTTGTTCGGTGAAGCGACATTATAGTGATAAAGTCCTCATTCCTGGGTTGTATTAATGTAATTTACGAAGTAGGAAGTGTATTCTTTCTTTTGGGGACTGCCAACACCACAGCCACTTAGCTACTATCTTATACCAAATGTAGTTATTTTCTTGCCGCAGATTTGTACTTGGTTAAACCAATCACTGGGAGACCTATTAATAAGAGAACCTTAAAATAAGGGAATTGAACACACGATATTATATTCTCAACAAATTAGCTGCAAAACTGAACTTCAATAAAACAACCATCACCTAATCACGTGTTGCATGCAATCTTCCATTATACCTGCAATAATAACTTTGGGGACACATTCCACTTTAAACCTATCTGCATTGCTAAGTCTTCATCTTCCACAGAAATATCTGAAGAATACACTAGTGACTTCAAAATTCAACGTCACCACACCTCCATCTATGGCAAACTTTAAAATATATTTTCTGTTGCATGTTGCCTCTCAAGATTGGTTAATTGTTCTGACATGTATTTTTTGAGCCACCCGAATCATCTTCTCCTATTACTCTCATTTTTGTCTAGAACTGCGGAATCTCCATCTTAAACCCGAATCATCTTCTCCTGTTACTCTCGTTTTTGTCTGGAACTGCGGAATCTCCATCTTAAGTCCATTGGACTTTTCAAAGATAATTTTAATACATAATGACTCCTGCAAAATTGAGATGCTTGAATTTATTGGTAATCACCAACATAGTTGGGTTGCTGCCAACAAGTAGTGACCAACCATTCTTCATAACATTTGTATATTACTTCAAGCAAACATATTTTGATAAATGATGTGTTCAATTTGTGTATTTCTGTACCGCGTAAGTAAGTTACATCGTAATTGCATGACTTTTGTGCACTAAGTTAATCATATGACTTTGGCTTTATGACATTATGTTGTTGCGCAAGTCTGTTTGTCAACTCTGCATATGGAAAATATTTCATCATCTTGTGAGACTATATGGTCACTGTCATACCATATGGTCTCACTAAATGATGAAAACTCAAACATATGCAGACTATTATCGATCCTAGTAGGCAATCAAACTTACAACTATAGCTATTTATTTGTTCTACCAATGAATAAAATGATAAATTCGTTAATATCCCTCGATATGACTATAACTAATTATTTTGAGGCTCAAGGCATTTGTAATTTTGTGACCATAGCATTGTGGATTTTGAGATTGTGGTTTTTTAGTGACTAGTTATTAGAAGTTTCTCAAAATCTTTTAGTAGCCCTTGATTAGTTTCGTATAAAGTTATTGAGTATTATGAAAATCATACATTTTCTTCTATTGGTGAAGTTTCTTTAGTTGTTTTTCACATGCTTTGTTTTATTGCTTTCTTCATTTTTCCTTAACTCATAATATTCAAAATCAATAGAAGGACCTCTCTCTGAGTTCAACTGTGTGCATCTCGACTAACCTGTTGACGGTCCAAATATGTCCACACCAACTTAATTGTTTGCTTGTTATCTTATGTTTATCGATCACACACCTTAGATATAATCATTTTTCTCACTGCATTATCAATCATTCTCTGATTACTATTATCCTCAGCTCAAAAATAATTCTCGTATTATATTTTGATTCTAATTTGTTTATTTTGCAGGACGTCAAATAGCTCTCCCAAGATTTTGTTGCGATTAGGTAAGGAAACAGTAAATCAGAAGTATGTGAAGGCAAAGTTTGAATTTTATTTTTCGAGTGTAATGAGGTTACAAACTTACTATATAATCTCTTTTTTTGTTTTAAAAAATAAGCTAAATTTGAAAAAAAAAAAAAAAAAAGAAAACCTTGAACTATCCCCTTTATGCAGAAAACCTCACTAAACTTTTTCTTGCGCAGAAAACCTCACTCAAGTATAGTTGCAAAAAATCCACTCTGAAGGCATTAGATTTTGGCTAAAATTGAAAAAACCCCTCTAAACTATCCCATATATGCAGAAAACCTCACTCACCTTTTTTTTATGCAGAAAACCACACTCAACTATGGTACGAAAAACCATATCATGACTCCGTTAGGATTCCGTTAGGGTTCCGTTAGGCTAAAATTGAAAAAACCCCCTTAAACTATCTCATATATGCAGAAAACCTCACTCACCTTTTTTTTAATGCAGAAAACCTCACTTACCTTTTTTTTATGCAGAAAACCGCACTCAACTATGGGTGCGAAAAACCACCCGTATAACGAAACCCTAACGGAGTCATGATGTGGTTTTTCGCACCATAGTTGAGTGTGGTTTTCTGCATAAAAAAAAGGTGAGTGAGGTTTTCTGCATATATGGAATAGTTTAGGGGGGTTTTTTCAATTTTAGCCTTAGATTTTTGCTAAAGTTGAGTGAGGTTTTTTGAAAATAATATGAAAGATGCATGATGTTTTCTGAACCAACTTGCAAAGATGAATAGGGTTATTTAATACAAGCAGAAAAGTTAGATGTGGTTTTTTGAAAATATACTTCAAGGGAGTTTTTTGCAAGCATACTTAAGTGTGGTTTTCTGCGCAAAAAAAAGTTCAGTGAGGTTTTCTGCATAAGGGGATAGTTCAAGGGGTTTTTTTTTCTTTTCAAATTTAGCCTAAAAAATAAGTGTATTTTGAAGGGGAGGAAAAAATCAGGTTGTTGTTTCCAGTGTACCTTCTCTAATAATTTGAGTTCTTAATATAATGGTATTATAGATCATTTGGAATTTGGTTATTATTTGTTTGCTATGTAAAATTCATTTGATTCTCTCCATGCCTAGCTCCAATCAGAGCTTTCTGCTGATCTTTATCTATATTGATCTAATCAAACTACTTGCCTTTATCTCTTGTATCACAAAAGTCTTGTTCTTATGTAGGAAGACTTGAAGCTTGTTATCGATTAGATCCGTGCAAGTAGTGTTTATGACCTATTTTTTTAGGAATATTACTTATGCTTAAAGGTATGAAAATTGGTGGTGAGATACAACATATTTACTCAGTGTGTGTGTTGATTGTGCTGCTAAAAAGAGGCGTAGTAGTAATTAAAGCTTTCTGTGGGTTAACATCTACAACCTGAGTTCCTTGTTTTGGTTAAGGAAGATGTTAGATATATTTGGAATGCTCATATTTTCAAAAGAATGTTGTTGGACTTATGGACGTTGCATCTGGCTTATAAACAGGCCTAACTGCGCCCCATTTACACTTAAAGATTTTGATATTCTGCAGCCACCTTAAACCCTAAGAGATATAATATTCTTAGAACATTGATTACAGGGGCAAAGCAGATGGGCGCAAATGGGTGCAGCTGCAAACACTGAACTTTAAGAAAATGTTGTAGTCCGTAGGAGGACATATTGTGGTTTTGGCTCATTGGTCAAGACTCAAGTCTTTGGATCTCGAACAAAAGATCTTCGTCTATAATTTCATATTCAAACTAAAAGAGAGTAAAAATGAAAATGAAAGCTTCTACAATGCCAAATGTATTACTCGATGCTTCTTGATTAATTCCTCCTCCCTTTTATGATTTTATTTGTAGGGGTAATTGCATTGTTTAGAAATAGAGAAAATACCACTTTTGCTTCTTGAATTTTTCTCTTTATTTGTGTTTTATCTACTACTTAATATTTCTAATTATGAAGCAAGATTCTATTTTATTTGAGGGTTAATACATATAATATTACTGTGAGAATATTTTCAACATGAAACTTACAAAAAGATTGCACAAGTTGTATGAAGAATTGATGGATGAATGATTGTTTGATTACATATATTGAAAACATTATATTTCATACTATCAACAATATTATAGTTATCGAACTTTTTTAGTATATAAAAGACGTGTTAATCTATGTTGTAATTTTATAGTCTTTGCCACGGAAAAACTTTTTTTTATACCGTATGATTTTATTTTATCCTCAAGAGGTAGTCGTAGCCCAAAATTTATTATCATATGCAGTAAAAAAAACTATCACCCACCTATATAGGGGAGGATACCAAATACCTTAATCCCAAAACAATAAAAAACTGATTGATAGAAAGAACAAAAAAATTGATTTTTGTTATTGTGGTTTGCACCCTCTAGAAATTTATTTTGGCTCCACCGCTGATTGATTAAAACGGAGATGATGATGGTGGCACCTAAAACCTAAACCTCCCTTCCTGAACCCATCATCCACGACGTCCTCTGTTTGATCCCCATCAAAAAGGCCGTACACACATGCGTCCTCTCCTGCACGTGGCGCCGCATTGATGATTTATCCCCAATCTCGACCTCCCCTATATGAACAATTTGGTGGCATCCCAAATTGTCCTCTTCCACTCCAGCCCCCTTCCTTCGCCTGCTCAAATCCGATGTCGACCTCGATGCTTTCACCTTCATTCCTCTTTGGCCAATCCGGTGCCACCCTCCGTACGCTCCACCTCTTCGATTTCAGCTGGCATCTCCGACTCCATTGCTCTATATATCCCTAACCTAACTTGTTGTTGCTTACTTTTGTAACATCCCGTATAAAATTTTAAAATGAAAAATACATTTCTTATTTTTACACGTTCAACGCACGTGCAATTTCATCTTTTGATTTTTTATTCTCAATTTTATTTAAAAGTTATGCACAATTTCCTTTCATTCATTTTTGTTACATATTAGAACCCATAGGCCTAATAGAAGACTCAAAGCCCATTAAAATAAATTAAATAAATAAAAATAGACCAAGCCCACAAGAGGAAGCCCACTAAGAAAAATCCTACAATTAGTTGTACACTTGTCATGTAAACAACATGTACAAATAAATAAATAACAACTAACAAATGAGAGTGTGTGGGTTGCACATGCACGTAGTGCAACCCAAAAGTCACAAGAAGAGTTAGCCTTGCATAGGAATAGGAAGAGTTGGGAGTTTGTGAGAGTAATGGTGAATGGGCAATTAGTGAAGGGGGTTATGTAGGTTATGAATTAGAACACTTAATTTGAGTAGTAGAAGAGTCTTCTCAAACCCTATAAATACCACCCCTTTCCTTCATAATCTTGCACCAAATATCAAAAGAAACAAAAGATAAAAATAAGAAAGAGAGGAAAAGAAAGAGAGAATTGTTTGAGTTTCTGCTTGGAGGAAGGAGTGCTTGCTAGGAGAAGAAGAAAGTCCCATTCTTGGAGTTAGGAGCAACTTCTAGGAATCTTCTTCTACTTTAGAATCTTCATTTGAGGTGGGTGTCTTTTTGAGCTTTCTAATTTATAGTATCATGTATGTGTAGATAAATTGATAGATAAATTTGATATGCATATGAGTAGTGACTAAATTGAAATGATGATATTTAGAATGAAGATGCATGTTAATTGAAAGATTTTCATGAAGATAAGTTGAATTGATGTTGTTTAATTGCATGGTAGTACATCTTGAATAGATTACATGATATGAAATGGATTTGTACACAAAGTTACTAATTCATGCAAAGAAAGTTATTATTTTAAATTTTGTTTACACTTCAAAAAATCATATCTAATAAAATAGTTGGAATCTAGAACTAAAACTTTTTTGGGAGCATCTTGTATATGTCAATAGCATCCCTTTAAAATTTCGTAACATTTGGAGTTCGTTTACTATTTTAATAAATTCTAAACTCAAAATTGGTTAGTAGTTGGCTGGTTGCAGGAATTCTGCACATCTTTCGGTTTTTTATTAATTCAGTATTGTAAATGAAATAATTTGAGAAAAGTCAGAACTAAGAAATTATAATAGACACGTTAAACTTTCTGAAAAGTCCAAGAACTCAAATTTTCATGAAATTTTGGATTTTATATGAATTTTACAAGACTGTACAATAGCAGTGTTTCAGTATCTCGACCCCACTGTATATTTTGAAGAATTCAGGGTTATAGATACAGTATTTTGAGAAAACTTATAACTACAAAATTAAAGTAGACATGTATACCTTCAGTTTCATATAAAGAACGCTAAGTTTCGTGAAGTATACAATTTTCTATGATTTTTACAAATAGCATGAAATGCAGTTTTCTAATTTTGAATTTACTGTTTTGCAATGTTATTTAAATGACTTGATTGAAAATATATTCTCACTGTTTTAAGTTATATTTTGGAAAAGTAAAAATTATATTCATGAGTAGATGAAATGTGAACTTAAGAAAAACATATATATATATATATATGTGAACTTAAGAAAAACATATATATATATAGGATAAAGATGTTAAGATTAGTTCAAAATAAATCAAAGGAAGATGATGAGATTGATTTTCAAAGATAAATTTTAAAGAGATTATGTCTTAATCTTAATTAACTTGATTCAAGAAAGTTTTGGATGAATATGAAAAGTGTTTGTGAAAATGAATAGTTTGAGATTGTACATAATGATGAACAAATAAGAATGCATGAAAGAATTTGAATAAATTATGAATACATGAAATTTGAGAATATGAATTATAAGGGGATGAGTACCCCAAGTTGTTGAGCATGGAAAGATGTTGATTCTAGAGGCTTAGTGATACCCAGGTAGCGGCAAAAGTAATGGTAATGAATAATTGATTTTTGAGAAGTGGCCAATAAGGGTGTCGTTCTCGATATTTTTGTGTAAGACCGGCAGGAGGGTAAACTAGCTCTAGGTAGTATTATTTATTCATGTTCAAACTTAAGAATTAGGCACTAAGTGAAGATGTAATAAACTTGGGCAAACGTAAGTGGAGGGCCTCTATATAGTCGGACCTGGTAGCCAGAAGGGCCCCAAAAAAGGTGGTGGATTCCGGGACTATAGACCCAGTCGGGCGGTGGATTCCGGGACTGTGGTTGCTTGTGATGGAGGCGAGCCTTAATTAAATCTGGGATTATGATTGATCGGGAGGTGGATTCCGGGATCATGAATATTCGGGCGGATAGTAGGCCGTAGTCCAGTGTATATGTGTATACCGAGGCTAGAGGGACACTTGCGGGATGTTCGTAAGACGAGGATTCTGTATAGTCGGGCGGTGGATCTCCGGAACTGGAATCCGTACTCATGAAATGTCTAATTTTTTTTTACTACTGGGTAGTTATCATGGTGAGGGATTAAACCCTTTAATATGGAGTACGTAGGTGCTTGCCCTCGGACCTATGTAGTATGGGATGCATAGAATCCGAACAAGTATGCATTAGTGTCATTGTAGTATAACACCTGCATTAGGCATTCATGCCATACACTAACATATCTAGGGTATTCACTCTTTACACTTTTATATGCATTCAAGTTTTTGATTTGTTAAAGTAAGAGACTTCGTTATAATACAACATAGAGAGGATCGCTGTTTGTAACATTACGTCGGTTGTAAGCAACTGACGTGCTAACAGTTTCACATGCAGGACTTGATCTTACAAGGAGATATAGAGATGAATTTGAAGCTGATGATTAGTTACATGTTCAAGTTGTTGAAATTGTATATTTATCATGTTGTACTTTATTTATTTTCCGCTGTGTTGTTGATGTAAAAGAACAATAATGTAATAAAAGTTTCAAAATTCCTTGTAAAATTGTACGAAGTGAAGTGTAGATCCTGTTGAGCTACTAATTACCGTATTTTGGTATTCGGGGCGTTACAGTTTTGGTGTGGGAGCAAATAGATGGTGAATTTAAACTTTGAAGGAAACTACTAAAGATCTAACATTTGATCGTCACCGTGAAAAGTAGTTGGATCTCCTGAGATTGAATCTGGATCATTGAAGGAGCACCTGGATCAAGATCTGACGGTAGCTGATGTGGTTACCTCCAGCGATAGATCCTCCAGCACTCAAGTCAGAACCAGAAATAGGTTGAGAGTTTGAGAGCAGAAAAGATTGATTACCTCTGACTGAGGGCGTGGGGAGGGTATTTATAGGCCTGAGAATCAATTACAAAATTGATATAAATCTGTTATTTTCTGAACATCCCCCCCTCCCCCCCACCCCCACCCCCTTTTAGAGATAGAACTGCTTACTCTCTTGTTGGGGATAAGGAATTTTACTTGCAGTCCTGATGGGATGGATGTCTCTCCTAGTGGTCCTAGTCACTTTTGATGGGCTTGAATGTGACACATGTCTTGTTAGTGAGCCTGGAGAAGGTCTGGACCTGCCTAGAGAGGCCAATTACTATTAATCTGCCTGTAGAAGTTTCAAGATCTGTGCTGAAATCATATGGCTTTGATTTGCTGCAATTTTCACCATTATTATAACCCATCTCTATCTCAAAGGAGGCCACTACACTCACTCTGTCGAGGAAGAATTTCATGGGTTTCAAACTCTTCAAACCATACATCTTGAACACATTTGTTTTTACATGCTGTTTTTTTCCACGTGCCCTTTGTTGGAGGCTGCTTCTCTGGTGGATATTTCTACACAAGAATATTAGCAGCTTGTTATATTCACTTCAAATCTTCGATCCAAGCAAATGGTTCATACTACGAGTTAGTAATGTGCACTCTTCTGGGCTTAAAAATATCCAAATCGTCTGTCTTGAATCCATCACATTTGCTACCGACATCTCGAAGATATTTTCTGAGTGTCTCATCTTAGAGGAAGTCACTCTGATAAAAAATCATCTCATACTGTGTGTATAAGCATAGTGGCTAACCCTCCATTTGGAGTTTGTGTGAAATATATATTTGCTTCTCTAATAATGAATGATGTATAAGTTTTGTGACAAATATATGTAACTTAGATGGGAGCATCCCATAATGGAGGATGTGAATCTATTAGTTACATTTTTTTCTTTTTCATTCATTGTACAGTGTGTGCAAAGTTGAATCATATCATATCGGTCATAATCTCGTTTAGCATTTTGAAGATGATGAAGAACAAATAAAAGAAAGAAATCTTCGCTCAAAGTGTTTGAGCACTTAGACATTGTTAGAACCATGTGAGAAAGCAAATGGTTTTGTGAAATGTGGTAGAGTAATTTTGTATTAAATCATATTATTATCTTATAATGTGTCTATACAGTCAATGGCATGTGTAAGTTAAGTTTAACAAACGAAGCAATTTAAACAATGGTTGTTCTAATTTATGTAGTGCTTGCATACGGCATAATAGGCTAGGATATTTGAATTATATATTAAATTGTTTGCTCTTGTTAAAACTCATAACTTTTCTAAATGACACTTCATTAAAATATAACAAATTTGAAATTTGTGCTCATACTATGATCACTAGAAAACCTTTTAGTATGGTTTCTAGGAGTACACAACATTTTCTATTAATGCATTCTGATATATGTGATCTCATTATCTATGTGACTAGATGAGACTAGTGTAAGTATTTAATCATTCTTATAGATGATTATTGTAGTTTTGTCATATATAAGAGGTAAGAAGCACATGTTAATTTAAACAATTTGAAGTAGAATTAAATGCTAACATCAAAGGGTTTATACTTGACAGAGGTGGTGAATATGTATTAATAATTGCTAGATAATTTTTTACTAAACATCTCTAAAATTAGTGCACTCCATTTACAACAGTCAAACAGTATTGACAAAGTTAGAATCAAACACTTAGTGAAATGTTGAATTCAATGTTACTGACAGTTATTTTGACTTTGTGTAATTGTGGGTGATGTACTTGTATTATTAATCATATTTTTAATATGTTACTAAACTCTAAATTATTTACACATTGTGAATTATGACATAAAAGCACACATAATTTTATTAAAGTAAAAACATGGGATGTGCTGCATTTGTAAGAGATGACCTTAGAAGGCATAAAGTAGGACCTAGAACAAATATTTGTGTGTACTCAGAAAGTGCAGAATGCAGTGTTGTGGATAATTTTGGATCTACCTCATATGTGATAATATAATCTTAACATGCAGAGTTCGTTGAGGATGTGTTTATCAAAGATAGAAGTATGATGTCATTTAGTTCTACTGATACAGTTAATGATTCACAGTTGAAATCTAGACCAAGTATTACTGCCACTAACACTTCAATGACAAATGAGCCAAAAAGTTTCTGTAGTAGATGATGAAATTAATTTATTGTTACATAATAATACTTAAAATTAGTTGATTTGCCGAAAGGAGCTAAAACTATAGTTAAGTAAAAGTTTTGTAGAAGAAACTTAATTTTAATTGTTTAGTAACAACTTTAATGCACCTTTAGTAGCTAAATGATTAACTAAGATAAGTGGAGTAGAATGGTTCAATGTCTACCCACATGTTTGTCATATTACTACAAAAATGATTCTTAGTACTGTAGCGCCCGGATCCCACTACCTGAAATTCGTGACAAACCAGAATCTTTTCCTTCAAATGCATCTCAACACAGTAATAACATGGAAATTTAAAAACTTTTTATTGCCAAATAAAATCATTACATCATCAATTACAATCATTATTTTGTTCTTGAACAAGGAATACAAATTACATTAAAGTATTACAAATACTATTTTGTAATAACTACCATCTGCCACCCAGAACGATAGTCAACTGCTCTCTACTGGAACTCCCCCGAGTGGTCATGCTACTTCCCTGAGATACGGCCTGTAGCTTGAATCTTCCGCTGCGCTACTCTGATATCCCTGCACCTGCTCGAATGGTAGGTAGGTATATTGCTACTCCACTTGGATGCCCTGCTTGTCTTGAGTTCTCCGCACTCGCGACCAAGTATCCAGTACCTAATTGAGTGGGCACGTCAGTACGTATACTGATGCAATGCTGATAAGAAAACAGTGATCTCCAACTAGTAATCACAATCAGTCTTTGATGAAAACGGAAACGTGCATCCTAATTTCCTAGTTTCAATGTATGCCAAGACCTGAACTCTAATGCACAGTACACAATGCATAAAAAACAGATGCACTTAGTCTAATATCAGCAAGACTTTGGATATGCATGCATCTCATACTACATACGCTCCAAATCGAGCTGTC